>RZOE01000111.1:0-142500 GCA_003992445.1 Leishmania aethiopica
TCTTTGTTTCTTTTCATTATTATCGTTGCATCGTCTCTCTGCCTCTCTGTTCTGTGCACCATCCACCATCCATTGGAGGTGAAATCGCTTCCACTTTTTTTTTGGGGGGGGTGGACTCACCTACTCTCGCCCTTCCCCATCCCCCGCCTCCGCTCTGCGCACAGCCGCCACCACCACCATCAGCAGCATCTAAGCATTCCTGCAATTCGTGAAACACATCAAGAAGGACACGCTTCGGATGCCGTGCTGCAGCCCTCCATCTCATGTCGCTCCGACGCGGCCGCTCGTTACGACAGCGCTGCTGCTACTAGTATGCGTGTTGGCCGCTGCGCTTGGGTGCGCGAGTGCCCGCAAACAGCTGCCGCTGAACACCCCCTATCCCCCGTTGTGCAGAATGCTTTGCGCTGCGACGTGTGCTCCTTCATTGTCGTGAACGCCCTCTACCAAGTAGAGGCGAAGCGCGAGGAGCGGCAGAGGAAGCGGCTGCAGGTGCGCGAGGACGACGTGCTGGAGGAAGGTTGAGAATATGTGTGTCCCTTTCAAGGACCAGGGCCAGTGGATTCGCCAAGTGGCTCTCCGAGTGGAAGAGGAGGCGCCTTCGAAGAGAGGCGCTGACAGGCCCGCTGCCGCAACGCCTCGCCATCACATGAGCGTGGGAGTGGTGGACTACTACAGCAAGTGCGGCCGAATCTGCGAACCGTGGCGGTGCTTTGTGAGGAGTGGATGGACAGCGGCTACATGGACGGCTTCTCCAGCCGCCTTGTAAAGGAAGCGAAGGCCGGGCGCAGCATCAGTGATGCGGCCGCACCGCGACGCCGTCTTTGACAGCTTTTGCGCTCCATCCCCGCATTGCAAGAAGCACGCGACCTTTGTGCGCACACTGGACGTGGCCCTCACAAAAGACACGGTGCTGCGTGAGTCGATTGACGCGGACAGGCCCCAGGAGATCGAGACGGAGGAGCGAGAGATGGAGACGATGCTGCACCGCCTGACCCGTGAGCAGGGCCAGTCCGCCGACGTCTTCTCGCGGGACGAGATCCGTCGAATGAAGGAGGCCTTTGTGACAGGGAACAAGGAGGATTTGCAGGCGGTCGATCCCACCGCTTTCGACCTCACCGACGATGAGTTCTCCACGCTGCAGGACTACATGCGTGGTGAGGAACGCAAACAACAGCAACAGCAGCGGCAGCGCCGGCCAAGTGCTCCGAGCGACGCTGACGATCTCTGAGGCACAGAGGAGCATGTGCGTGCGCGTCTGCTTCCATTACGAAGCACACCAGTCGGCTCCTTCGCAGCAAGTATTATCATCGCTTCCCTCGACCGAAGTGGAGCCTTGCATGCGTGAACGTGTGCGCATGGGTATGTTGTGCGCCGGGCTACAGTTGCTAAACGAAAGGACAGGGCGTACGTGAAGCCGCGCGAAAAAGGCCCCGCTCTCTCCCTCCAGATTGGCCCTGTGCCACATGTGGAGCAGTCTGCACGAACGGCACGCCGGCCCGATGAAGAACACGTAGACCCCCTGACGTTGGCGTTTGTCTCCAGGCGAGGCAGCCTTCACACCGGCGTTGCAGGGGCTCTGAAGGCGACGGGCGTCTGTTACCCCGCATCCGTCGTTTGTGCGCCCTCCAGTCGTCTCGCTCTCCACCCAATCCCCTCCCCTCCCAATCCCTTCCCCCCCCCCCCCACCCACACACATACCGATTTCTCTTTGTCCTCTCTCTCTTTCTCTCACTCGCCTTACCGTCGCGCGCCGGTGATCCCACACGGTTGCCATGATCTGTGTGCGGTGTGAAGGCAGACACGTCCTACTCGAAGGCCCCTTCGTCTCGGAGGAATATATATATATATATATATATATATGTTGCGGTGGAGTCGTAGCAACGTGCACTCCCTCCTCAGACACACCTGCACCTCTTCACATTTACGCTGGTGTACTGACACTGTCACCAACACACTCGTTTTCGCGTTGTTGTCTGTATTCTCCCCCAAGGTGTTCGGGTAACCGCTCTTATATCGTCCCAGTCGCCATGACGGATGCTGCGGCGCGGGATGCATACACCGCCTACGGCGTGGATTTGATCCGTACAGCGGGACTGCTTCTGCGAACCACACCCTCCACAATTTACCGCGCCTCGATTCTCTTCCAGCGCTTTGAGGCGTCCGTCGAGACGCACTTCCGCTCTCAGTACATCAGCGCACTCGACATGCCCGCTTATCGAAATTGTCTCAACGAGGATCTCAAGCGTGCCCAACTCGAGTTGCTGGCTGCCTCATCGCCCACCGGCAGTCCATCCATGACGGAGAAGACACGTGATGCTCCGAGCAAGCATGCCTACCCGGCCGGCGTCGAGTATCTCGTGCCGAACCACGTGCAGCTCAAGATGCGCACCGGTCTCGTTCCTTTGGTCGACCTGCACGCCCCACTCGACTACTGCATTCATCACTTGTCGGATCATGAGGACATCATGTATCTCGTGGCGGCCTGCCTGCTTATCGCTACCAAAATGGAGGACCCGTCGACGCGCATTCGCGCCGTGGTGAACGTCTGCATGCGACTAAGCCTACGCCGCAGCGGAATACCTGTGACTGAGCAGTCGAAGCCCTCTCTTCCACGCTACGAAGACTTCAAGGCCTGTGTGGTAGAGGCAGAAGAGGTTGTCCTGCACCAGCTTGGCTTTCAGACGTTTGTCGAGAGCCCCTACAAGTACGTTTTACTGTACTTGAATATCTTGTCGGAGCCGGCCAGTGACGATGCGCAGAGCAGCATCGGCGCCGTCAGGGGAGACCCGAGTGCTGGCGCGAACGGAACGACTCGTCCTAGCGCCGCCGCCGTAGCAAAAGCCGCACGACCGCCTGCGGCTCTGACGCAGTGGATGATACGTGCGGTGCAGGTCGTGAACGACCTCCCACGATGCCGCCGGCTCCTCGCTGTTCCCGCGGACGCGCTCGCCATCTTCGCCATTCAGCAATCGTGTCCGCCCGACCTCACTCTACCCGGCAAATGGTCGACGGCGTTTGGGGTAAGCGAGCGCCTTCTCAAGGCCATCTCGTATCGATACGGGGTATACAGCAGCAACAGTGCTGGAAACGGTCCTGCGACAGCCGCGTTGGCAGACGCGCGAGCGCTTAGCACGGTTCCGCTGTACCGCACCGTTGCCGAGCGGGATCAGTATAACCTTGCCATGGAGCAACTCAAGGTGGCTCGAAAACAGCCGTAGAGGCGAGCGCCAAGACCTCGCTTAGTTTATCGCCCGCTCCGCCGCCGCCATCGTCCTCCGGCGCCGCAGGGCCACTGCCGGCATCCTTTGCCAACCCGGCGAGCATCGAAGAACTGCGCGATCTGATTGGTGCCTCCCTCCCTTCCGACGCCGTCCATGACGCGTCGAGACGCCGTTCGCGTCACGACGACGAGAACATTCTCGTGCGGAAGTCGAAGCATGACAAGCGCCACCACCGGCGCCACAACGACGACGGAGAATTGCGGCGGCGGCGTCATCACCGCAAGTGAGCCGGTCATCCGTGAAGGCACCCATACCAACCCTAGACATGGCGCGCGCCTCCGGTGCCACTCCCCATCCATGTGCCTCCTCGTTCTGTGTGTGTGTGTGTGTGTGTGTGTGTGTGTGTGTGTGCGTTTTGGAGAGTAGGGCGGCACATGTGTGATGCGGCCTTAAAAAAAAAAAAAAAGAGTGTGTTCTTCTTTGTTCAAGGTGTCCGTTCGCTGCCACCGCCCATGAGTTCAGCTCCACTCGACTCCCCCCTCCTTCCTCCCCCGCGGCCGCCCCGCCCTCCCCCCCCCTCGTCATACCAAGTCGCCACGGGGTGCATCCCCCTCGAGGTGGCACTCGGGCTTCTCCAAACCGACTGGGTGGGGGGTAGGGGAGGGGCACTGGACCGGTGTGTGATATGCCACCACGCACTAAGGGGTGCGCCCCTTCCCCTCATCCCCCTTCCACCGTCTTCAGGGGGTCGAGAAGTATAGAGAAACGAAAGGTGGCGTGCCGGTGCATCATACCAGCAGTGGGTCAACACAACTGCGTAGTTGTCTGTGTCCTGGAGACGAAAACCGTGACCACCATTGCGCACCTCCAAAAGGAGGAGTTGTGATGCGTTGCGCAGTCGAGGGGCAGTCTCTTGCACTGCGAGACAAAGGCCGAGAAGCTCGCCAATGGAAGTCGGCCTCACGAAGTGTCACGGCGCGTCGACATGTTTCTCTCTCCATCTTCCTCCTCCCCCTCTCCTTCTCCTTTCTCCAACCATGTCCATCACTCCCCTTGGCGACTGGCAGCTCCGCACGACGCCGTTGACGTCTCCTGCCGCCTCGCACTTGCGGTCCGCGAGAAGGCGCCTAGCCCGTCGCCGCTTTCATGAACACGGCCATGGCAGGTTTTTTCGAGAGCGGCCGAGGACTATCCAGCGCTCATCACCCGTGCCGTCTTGGACGCCTACGCACAATACGTCGTTGCGCGTTCTCATTCCAGTGACACCCTACGCCCGGATGGCGTGGTCGGTGCCGAGGCGCATGATGTGCCCAAGAGCGTCGAGGAGGCACTAGCGCCGCTTGAGCTTCTCTATGGGAAAACGGCGCTGTCAGCCATTGGCATCGCGTTGCACGGGACGGAGCCCGTCATACGATATGTGGAACGCGCTGAGGCGGACTTTTCCGACGACGGCGAGTCGGTGCGTTCCTGGCAGTGCGGCACCTCCTTGGTCTGCTGGAGCAGGGCAGCCGCACCGTCGCGAAGTGCTTTGCGGAGTGCGAGAGGGATTTTAAAGTGGCGCTGCACGAGGACCTGCAGACCATCCTTGAGGCCTACCCACAGGCCTTCTCGGAGCAGCTTGCCGCCTACCAGGATGCGATTATGAGGGAGGTCGAGGTGGGCCACGTGCCGGTTGGCTCTTCGAAACCGACGGCGCCGGTGGCGCTAGAGAAGAACGGAGATGATGACAACGATGACGAGGAGGACGTGTCGTCGTCGCCGCTGCGCCGGCCACGCCCCGAGGGGACGTCGCCGTCGTCGCGGCCGCCCGTTGCGGCACCTTCACCCGACCTCACACGGGCTGAGGAGGACGAAGGTGTTTCGTCGGGGAGGGAGGAGCCGGCGGAGGTGGAGGACGCGGCGGAGGGCGACGCCGTGATGGGCGCGGCCGCACTGCATCACGCCGCGCCGCTTCCGACGGAGGTGAGGGAAGCGACGTCGGTGCTGCGCCGCATCGCGCACATCTACTCCTACCACCCCAAAAAGGACCTGTTCGAGGCGGCCTACTGGCGCGACTTTGCCAGGCGCTGCCTGCATGCGCACCGCACGCTGAGCAGCACCCCTGAAAGCGCATTTATCGGCTTCCTGCGCGACATTTGCGGCCTCTCCTTTACCTCCAAGTTTGAGGGCATGCTGACTGATCTGACCTCGTCGACGGAGCTGACGACGCAGTACAAGACGTGGGTGCAGGAGCAGGAGCGGTCGCAGCAGCAGCAGGAGCAGCAGCCGTCCGGCGAGGAAGGCGTTGACAACGCGGCGGTGGGTCGACTCGTGTCGGAGGCGAAGAGCCTTGACGCGCACCTGTTCATCCTGACGCAGAGCTACTGGCCCGAGTGCCCGTCGATGCCCAGCAACTTCTACGTACCACCCGCCGTGCGGGCCATCACGCAACTAGTGGAGAAGTTCTACACCGGCCGGTTTCCGAACCGCCACCTCAGCTGGCAGCACCCCCTGAGCCACGCGACCCTGCTCGTGCGGCTCACACCGCAGAGCTCCGCGCTGACGCTCACCGGCACGTACACGCAGTGCGTGCTGCTCATGCAGCTGGACGCGCTCTACGACCGCGGTGTCACCTCCATCACAGCCAAGGCACTGTGCGACGCTGTGGGGATGGACATGGCCAACACAGAGCTCCTGTGGTCGCTGCAAGGACTGTGTCATCCACGATTCCGCCTTGTCCTGCGCGCGGAGGCCGCCTCGTCGCCCCCTTCCGGCGGAGGGGCGCAGCGCAAGTCTGCGGAGCTCGACAACGAGGACGACGAGAGCGCTGCGAGGGTCGAGGAATCGGCCGCGTCATGTACGTCACCGCAGTCCGTCTCGCCCGGCGCCGCCGCGGGTGCGTCCGCCGGCTGCACGCTAGCTGCCACAGACTTGCTGCAGCTGAACCTGAGCTTCACGTCTGCCACGAGCAAGGTGCGCATTCCCTTTCAGACGCGCATGCGCACCACGGCGTCTGCCAGCCTCGATGGCCCCAGCCGCGGCGGACGCACCGCCGACAATGGCGGTCATCTGGTGGAGGTGGCCATCGTGAGCTGCCTTAAGTCGCAACGCACCATGACGCGCCACCGACTTGGCGAGCGCCGTAGCAGCGCAGGTGCCGTTTCCGGTGACAACGGCGGTGTTGAAGAAGGCGATTGACAAGATGATCGAGCGCGGCTTCATGATACGGGGTAAGGACAGCACATACGTCTACTCGGCATAGCCTCCGGCGTCACTCCAGTGTGACGTGTGTGTGTGTGGGGGGGGGGAGGGGTGGACGGTTGCGGTCCGCAGATGTGATGGCTGCTGTTGCTGCGGTGATGGCAGCGGCGCACGTACTTTTGAACGCGTGTCAGACTGGATAACAGATATGTTGGCAGAATCCGGTGATCGAGAAATATCAGGAGCGCGCTACTCCCCTCCTCCCTCTATGTGTGTGTGCGTGTATGCGTTTCCACCCTCGTAAGGGTGGAAGAGGGGGTGGGGGACGAGCGGGCACGAGGGCTTTACACAGCGTCCTCCACTCGACTCGGTGGGTGCGCATTGGAAGCGGAAGAGCGATGCAACGTGTTCGAGGCCCCATCCCCCTCCGCCTCTTCCCCACGGCGCTTAAGCATCACGCGCATCAGGTCATGCGCTACGTGTGCTGCCTCATCTCTTTTTTTTTTTCCGTGCTCGCTCTGGGCGAAGTGCATAGGCGTGGACTCGACGTGCATGCATGAGCGTATTGCAGCATACATGTCTGCATGTATTTGTGCGTATGTACGCCCGTCTGTCTATCCAGCACGCCATCTCTCCCTCTCTCTCCCTCCCACCTGTCCTTCGCCCTCGCTCACATCCATACCACCCACACGGATAATGTAGCTGATTTCTCTGCTGTCTCTCCCCCTCTCTGCGTTCAAGCAGTTGTTGCCGCTGATACACCTCGTACTGTCTCCGTCTCCATGCACCGGTGACCTGACCGCACCACCGACACTCGCCCATCTACCCACAAACACACATACGTATATATATATATATATACATATTTATCTTCTTATATCTCCCCCCTTCCTTTGCTCCCTTCTCTATTTCGACCACCGTGCACTGGCTCTTACCCACCCGCACCTCCCCCTTAGCAGCAGCGGAGACAGCAGGCGGGTCTTCTCTCACGTGGTAGTCGTCGCTTTTCGAGGCGCTCTTACCTGTTTTGTTCACTCAGTAAAGGCGCTCTGGCGTCATTGCGTGCGTCTGCCGGTGTGCGGCACAAGCTGAGGCGACAGAAGCCACACGGTCAGGGGAGAGGCAGGGACGAGCAACCGCCGTGGCGCAACACCATCCATTCATACAGAGCCGCTTAAGAGGCGGAAAACAACGACGGTCAAAGATGTGGTCGATGCTCTCGCAGGACTTTTCCGACTTCGCCCAGGCGTTCAAGTCCGAGTCGGCGGGGTTTATGGGCTATCTCGAGCATATCGCCTCCAACGTCGTGGGCCGCGGCGATGTATACGCCGGCGACGAGGCTCTCGGGAAGGCGGTCGCTGAAATGCCACTGTCCAATGCCCTGCTGCGGCGCTTACAGGACGCGGAGGCGACATACACGCTGCCCATTCAGCCAGAGGAGAAGGCGGCGTTCGCAGCGTGGATAAAGGGAAGTCCTCTGAGCAGCGCGAACGCGCTCCGCCGCCAGCAGTACATGGCGGCAGGCGGCAACACCACCACCAAGTCGGAGGTGGCTCTCCTGCTGGGACGCCGGGGCGCCTTCCGCCGCCTGGCACGACGCCAAACCGCCGCAACGTCGAGTACCCGATGAGCCGATGGAAGAGACCCGGCGGCGGCTGCTGGACTACAACGATGTGGTGCTGAAGCGCTACATGTCGCTCGTGGGCGACGCGGTGAGCCCGCGCTCCAGCGTCTCGCCGTCACCGGACGCGAGGCGGTGGCAGACGGACCTGTCCTTTGCTGCGAGGCGTGGAGAGGGTGAGGGCGGAAGCCCCGCGCCGGTTGCCGCAACTGGCGAGCGGCCACAGGTTTCCTCCCCTTCCTCGGCGATGACACCAGCGCGCGGCCGCATCAGCGAGGACGAGTTTTTCGACCGCTACTTTTTCCGCTTGACGCAGCTCCGTGTGTCGGAGTCGCAGCGCTGCGGCGCTACCCCCCACCAGAAGGCCTCCGCGAGCACCTCGGCGGCGGCATCGCCGGCGTCTCCATCGGCCCCTCCAACGCCGTCGTCATCACCGCAGGTGAATGATAGGAGTCGACAGAGCACCGACGACGACGACTTTGCCGTCGTGCCGCTGTTTGCAAAACGCGTGATGACGGCAGCCAGTGGCTTCGTGATGGGTATCGACAACGCGCTGAACAGCGTTGTGACGGGCGAGGCATCGCGCTGCAGCGGCGCCGAGGGCGAGGGGACGGATGAGCTCAGCGAGGATGGTGGCAACGCGGATTCAGAGGACCTCGTGCACTACAGCAGCACGAGGCAGCAGATCGCGGGCCTCGAGTCGATGGTGCAAGAGCTGCAGGAGGCGCTTCGTCAGGAGCGGCGGCGCGTTGTTCAGCTCGCGAGTGCATTGGAGGCTCAAGGGATCGAGATGCCAGCAGAGCTCGTGACACCGGCGCCGTCCTCGGCTCCGATAACTCCTGCGGAAAAGACGGAGGTGACCTTGGCGACAGCGCTGACGGCTGCCCGCGACACCGATCCAGCCCCTGCCACTCCCACTGGCACTGCCGCTGCCGCGTCTTTTGCCGGCAGTGGAGCGTCAGCTACGCCGTTAGCCCCCGCCGCAGCGGCCCCGCCCCTGGACAACCAGAAAGGTAGCGAGCCCACCTCTTCCACGCACAGCACCAGCGGCGATATGATCTCGGCGGCAACGGAGGAGGATACGTGGGTGTGCATGAGCACAGGCGCCGAGTAAGGGGGCCAGGAAGCGAAACGCGCCTGATGGGCGCATGTGGTGTGTGTGTGTGTCTGCGTGCGTTATGACCTGTCGCCCCCTCGTTGCAATCGTGTGGCTGCGCATCAGAGGCGGCATCGCTTTCACTCGTATCCTTTCGTTGTGTCTTCCCTCCCTACTCTGCATGGCTTCAGTGCTCCCTGGCGGTGGCTGCTTGGGTGCCGCTCTTCTAGCGTGCGTGAGGGGGAAGGGGGCGAGAGGGGCGTTGCACGCAGGCGATTAAGCGAGTCGGCACATTCGTCCCAGTCGGCCCGACCTCTGCGGGGGGAGGGAGGGGGGGGCCGAGCCGGCACGCCACCGAGCGCGTCTTTCTCATACAAGGGCATGTCGGCGCACGCGCACCGCCTGCGCTTGTGCGTGCACGGACGAGAGTGCGGAGCCACCCGCCCTTCCACCCCAGCTTCCCGTCTCACCGTGTGGAGACATGAAGGGTGGGTGGGCCGGATGGGCGGGACTTACTCGGAAGCCGCCGGGCAGCGGAAATGGCGAGGGGAAAAAGGGGGAGGGGAGGGGGGGGCGTGGGGGTCGCCGGGGGACCAGTCGCAAAGCGACTGCAAGCGAGAGGGCGTCTTGGCAGGCAGAGTAGCGAGCGCGCTGCGCTGGAGAAGCGGGAGAGTAAACCCGCCCTCCCTCCCCATCGTGCCGCCGGCCCCGTCGCACCCCATCGCCCGGGGGAGGGGGCGTGCACGGACGAGTTGGGAGTGCAAGGAGGGCAACAACGAGAAAGAACATTTTTTTTTCGCTCTGTTGGGAGCCCGGCGAGCTCACTCTTGCAGGCGTGGAGAGGGGCTAGGGGAAGGGATAGAGAGAGAGCTATGCACAGTCGTCAGCAACGACTGTGCAAGGCACGCCTTCACCATCGTACATGTATATGCGTTTGTGGTGCCTGTGTATACGGAGGAAAGGCGGCGTCTTTCCTTCGGCTGTGTGCTGCGCCGCTTCCTCCCTTCCGCATCTTCACCTCCTTCCCCTCTGGTTTCACGCTCCTTAATACGCGCCACCACTGGTCGGCCCTGAAGCGGTGTGGGACATGTGCGTGCCGACGGGCGAGTGGGGGTGGGGTGAGGCGTTAGGTTGGTCGGTCGGTGGGAATCAACTGCGCAGGTCTGAGGAATGTTTGGTCGTGCATCGCGGCGCTGTGCTTGTCTCTCACGTGTAAAGTGATACGCATCTTTCGTCTTTGCTTACTTTTTGTCGTCCTCGTCGTCGTCGTCGTCGTTGCTCCGCCTCCTCTGCGGTGTTCCTGGTTGCTGTCCGCGTATTGGATGTATGCGTGCTGGTGTGAACGCCCCTGTTTTTTTCTTCTATTACTGCATGTCGCTCTATCGCCTGCGAGGCCTTTCTTTCGATTTCGGCTCCTCGTCTCCCCAAGGCTGCCCCTCCCATCACTCCCTTCGCCTTCTCGGCGTGCCCCAACCGTGGTGCTCGTCGTGCTGCTTGCTGCTTGCTGCTGCCGTTGATATGTATGCTCACTGTGCGGAGAAGGTGTAGTACCGCCCTGCGCGAACAGAGAAGAGCGGGTGGCGGGGTGGGGGGGGGGGCGTAGGATCTGAGAGACAGACAGAGAGGAGGCGGGAGGGCAGCAGGTTGCTTACGTGCACAGCACGCCACCATTTTGGTTGAACAGAGTAACAGGAGGGAAAGAAGGGCCCGCATGGGGCGTGCACGCATCTTTACTGGTTGCTGCGAAAACCGTGTCGGTGTCGGTGGAGTGCTGAGCTACTCTCCTCGCACTAATAAGGGGACCAACGCAGCTTGCGAGCGCAGTTACAGCGACTTCGTCACAACGGCCCGAGGGCGTGCCGAGTCGCGCGGCCCCCCTTCCCCTCCCCCTCCCTCCGGTCGCCACTTCTCTGCGTGCCATTACTCCACAACGCTGAGAACGCACTACTTTATTGCAGTACCGCTCTCTCTCTCTCTACACGCCTTACTATGCCCTTTCCCTCCCCCGCACATTTTTCCTTCTCCTGCCGTAAGCCACCACCGTTCCTATCACCGCCATCAACACGATCATCATCAGCCAGCACGCACAGAGATAGGGACATACTGCACATCTTGGACGACGCAAGCGCCGAGATAAGCCCACGCACGCACACGTCTTTCCTTTAGAACGGGCCTGTGCGCGTGTGTGGCACCTCCCCCTCTCCGTCATCCTGCTCTCGTTGTTATTCTGCTGTTCTGCGGCTTCCTCCAACGATTACCGCCTGGCTGTTCACCCCCCTGCTTTCTCTCTCGGTGCTTGCGAGTGCATGTGCGTGCGCCTCTTGTCCCCCTCACTTCACAGGTACACCCCCCTCCCTCCCGCACCTCTCCTGCTCGCTGCATTACCTTGACTGTGCAGTCGGCTGCCCGTTCGCAACCGCTTCTCGAGCGCGGTGGTCGGCTTCGGTGTGCTTGCCTCGCTCCTCCATCTCGTCTTCGCTCTCGCACATCCATCCACTCGCTTCGCCAAGCGACATGCTGCTGAGCAAGCAGCCCGGTGACACCGGCATCTACGCCACCGCCACGTCGAGTCAGGTGCGGCTCTACTATGTTCTCGATCGTGTCTTCCCGCTCGCCTCTAGCGGCGCGGTGGCAGCGGAAGGATCTGGTGTGCTGGGCAACGCTGCGTTCGACGGTTTTGATGGCATCCGTGCCTCCGCGGCTACCCGGTCTCTCAAGCCTGTACCGCCGGATTCAATGCCGTACTTTGCTGGTGCACCGGCATGTGTGCCTCGCGAATACCTGCGCATGCTGTGCCGCCTCTCCGCTGTTGGCAGGGGCACCGGTTCTGTGGCAGCTGCGACGACTAGCGGCATAGATGTACGGGCGGGAGGGTATGACGCTCATGGGCTGCCCGCCCCGCTCGCGACGTCAGCAGCACGCGTGCGCTTTCCACCACCCCCTCGCACCGGCGTGGGGTACGCGTCGGCGACTTCTGCGGCCTCTGACGACTGGCTGCAAAAAGAGCAGCAGAGGCAGGACGTCAGCTCCGCGTACCACTGGGGCGCCCCGCTTGTCCCTTTTCATGCAGTCCCCTGTGGCGGCGGTGCCGGCGCTGGAGAGGGACGACTCTTGAGCTCGCATGGCGGAGCGAGCGCGTCGCCGCAGGAGTGGGCGACGCCAACGCTAGTCGCCGCCGGGGCCACCTCGACCTTTACAGAGGAGTACGGCCCGGAGCAGGCGTCAAGTCACGTGAGCGGGAACAGCGCGGCGGGGTATAGTGGATACTACACCGGCGGCCCGCAAACACTGGCCGGGCGCGCTGGTGGCGGCGGCGGCGGTGGTGCTTGCGCCAGCAGTAGCGCCTCGGCCGCTGCCGTGTCTACTGCTCCCACTGCCCTCTCTCTCAGCTGCGCCACAGATTGCGTGCTGTTCTTTGTGGCGAATGTGGAAGGGCTCAGCTGGATTGGCCGCAGCGATGCCACGGCACTGTCCCCTCTGCGGGTGTCCACGTCGCTGCCCATGCAACGGCGCGGCACCGGCGGATACGGCGGGCCGTCCGGTGGTGGTGGCGGTGGCACGGTAGTGTCATCGGTGCCGCACCCGCCGCGGCCGTTTTCCGAAGGCTGTGGCGCGCCAGTGAACGCTACCTTCCCCGCGAACAGCTTTCCCAGTAGTGAGCAGATCGAGACACCACCGAACGTGGCAGGGGACCGCTCACTGCAGAACGCCCGGTTAATGGTGTCAGATGAGGACGGAGACGAAGGCGGCGATGAAGACAGAGCAGGCGAGGCGGTGGCTGCTGGCACCGGAGGCGGTGGTGTGGCAGACAGCCGCCGCCGCCGCCCTAGCTTAGCAGGCGCTGCCGGTCCATCCTTCACCGACGGACTTGACGTGTACGGAGGGGTGGTGCCGGCAGCTATGGTGGAGCTCCCGATGCGTAGAGCAGTATCTCGTCATGACCGCGTTGTCACCGCGTCCGGATGGGATCCGCGCAACTCGGCCATACTCGCCCTGGGCCGGCAGAGCGGCGCGGTGCAGCTGCTGGATGTCGAGTACGTGGTGGGGTCGGTGGAGGGCAGGTGCTGCAGCCCCACCACACGAACCGCAGCACGAGTAACGACGACACCAACGAGCTGTTATTTGTGCCCGCAGGGGCCAGCGCGCTCGGCGGCAGCAGTGTCGGTGGCACCCGTCTGGTGCCATACGCGGGCACGGACCACCTCAGCTACAGTGTGGTTCAGCAAAAGCAAATGCTGGGCCCCGTGACGGCGCTAGATTGGATGCCACAGTCCCACCTGACTGTTGTGGCCGCGCGGCGTCTCGATGGGCTCGGCTTCTACGCGGAGCTGCTCGATCTGCGCGCCTCTCACGACGGCGTCACGTACCTCGGCGCGCCGCCCGAGGTGTTTGGCGTCCCTGTCTGCGCGCGCACCACAGACAACGCTGCCCCATGTGTCCTGTGCAGTGCCGAGCAGGTGGCGTGCCACCCCTCGCAGCGGTACGTCGCCACGGTGGGTGCGTCGCAAATGCGGGACATTGTGCAGCTCTGGGATGTGCGCATGGCGACGCGGCCGGTTTCGTGTCAGGTGTACACGCGCGCGGGATACACCTCCCTGTGCTGGAGTGCGGCAGAGGCGGGGGTGGTGCTTGGCACGACGCGAGACGGCGGCCTGCGCGCGCACGCCTTCAAGGAGCTTGCACCATCGCGCGCTGCTCCAGGAGGCCCTGTCGTCGTGACGTCGCACCGCTACGGCAGCGCAGCTAACCCTCACCTGAGCCCGAGCGGCTTTGGCTCCGGTGGTGCCGGGGGGGATTTCGGGACCGGCCGCAGTCGCCGACGTCACGCCCCAAGCGGCGGCCTCCCGCACCATCGCTCGCCCAGCGGCGGCGAACTGGAGGCGGATGGTTGGGGCGTGAGTAACAGCAACCCTGTGAACAGTGGCTGCAGTGGGACGGAGGCCGAGGCCGAGGAGGACTTCACGGACGACTCCTGTAGCATTCGCTCCGGCTTCTCCGGCGACGGCACCGGCGCTGCGATGCCCTCCATCACTGACGGAAGCAACGCTTTGGTGCACGTCAGCGTGAAGGCGCAGTCCGCGCTGAAGTGCCGGTTGCCATCTCGCGTGCCTGCCGCTGCGGTGGGGTGGGTCTGCCACCCGCTCTCGGAGCCGATGAAGACGATCACCGCCGGCAGCATCCCGGGCCTCGCGTCGGTGCACCGCCCCACCAGCAGCGGAATGTCCGCTGCCGGACCTCACCACTCTGAGCGCTTGCACACCTCTCACGGTGCCACTAGCGGCCTTCGTCCCACAGACGACTGTGATGGCGAAGTGGACGACAACGCGATGGCGCGTGGCTGCCGAACAGACTTGCCACAGCTGCTGCTGCTCAATGCCAAGAATGGGGAGCTATATACGCAGGTGTACAACCCAGGTGGCAGCACGGTCACCAGCCTCAACAGCAGCACGGCACTGGTCGGCGCCGGTCCCAACGCTTTCCTTACACACGCCTCCGCGGCGTACAAGACAGCGAGCTATGTTTATGAGGAGGCTGTGCTTGACCGGCTGGAGTGTCAAGCCGCCGCCGCCGCTGCTGCTGCTGCCGCCACCGCTGCGGCCAGCGCAGCTCCTGGTATGGCGGTACCCTCTTGCCCCACCCCCATCTCTTCTGGATCCGCATCCAAGGCAGGAATGGGCTTGCCACGCGGGCGCGCAGGTGTCGCCGGCGCGGCAACCGTTACCTCTTCAAGCAGGCCGCACGTATCAGGCGACAGCACCGCTGATGGAGCTCAGCTGTCAGGTACTGGCAGCTCTGCCACTGGCAGCGGCAGGGCGTGCGGTGCTGCTGCTGCTGCCCGTGATGGCGGTGGCGGCGTTGCGACGGCGGCGGCCGGACTAAAGGGACGACCTGTTGATTTGATTGGTCTGGGCCTCTTGGACGAGGTGGAAGACGAAGACGACGATGAGGAGGGTGAACGGGACACGCTGCGGGTCAGCGCTGCCGCTGCCGCCACCGGTGACTACGAGCACTGCGTTCTCGCCGGCGCCAACACGAACGGGCAGCAGCCCGGCTTCGGCGCTGCTTCCTCTACAGCTCATGACCTGCCGAGCATAGGGATTGCGGGTCGGCCGGAGTGGGTGACAACGATGGCTCGGCAAGCGCAGGCAGCCCGCGCGCCGGACTTACGAGGGAAGCTGCGTCTTCTTTGGTGGGCACTGGCGGTGCAGCTGCTCCTAAAGCTACTAAAGGTGTGCATCGCAGCGGCATCAGCGGCGCCCTCCAACAGGAGGAGGGGCTACTTGGCCGTCGAGCTTCCTTGCGCGAACCTGTCGCTGCGTCGCTGCACAGCCAGTCTACCTCTGCAGAACCGATGCAGCAGCCATACACAGTCACCACATCTGCAGGTGGCCGAGGTGCCGCTCAGTCCGCAACAGCAGCGGCAGCAACGCTCATTCCACAGGAAATGAGCTTCTGCGAGTTCCACCGCCTCGATCGCACGCGGCATCTCTGGAGACGGCTGTGCAGCGGCTTCTCATATGACCCAGTGCGCAACTTGACCGTGCTCCTGCGCGAAGGCCTAGATCGGGAGGCGTACGCCACCTTCCTCTATGGCTGCTGTGCTGCACAGCTGCTGTTCCCCACTGCTGTGATGGTGGCGCCAAAGTCGCGCAGCACCGACCGGGCGACGGGGCCGGCAGCGTCGGCCCCTCTCTAGTTGTGGGCCTGAAGCGAGCCGTGCCAGGGTTGCTGGAGCTGCTGGTGTCGGAGCGTGAGTTGCGGCAGCAACTGAGGCTGAGCGACACCCGGTTCTCCTCGCAGTTTCCGCTGAGTCAACACCACCACCAGCTCGCTTCGGCCAACGCAACCGCAGCTGGCGAGGCGGCCGCCTCTGTCGCAGCCGCCGTGGCGGCGGGTTTTGCACCTCCGAGCGGCTACGCCATCGTCGGCCCCATAGGGGCACTCGGACTGCAGACCCCTCTGCTGGCGGGCTTGTCGAGCGCCATGGAGCGGCAGAAGGGGCCGCCGGGGTTTTCACTGCACCCGTTCAGCGCCGTCGCGGCAGGCATTCGTGCGGGTCGCCCCCCACCGCCAGCCCACCTTACCGGGCCCGCGATCAACGCTGGCGTGAGCCGCACAGCTTCATCAGTTCTCCGGGGTAGCGCAGGCTCCCCCGGGGCCGCCGGTGGTGCTGCAGGGGACAGCGCGGCATACCTTCCGATGTACCCCGTGGCGATTGGGATGTTGCGGCAGCTCGTGCTGCAGTCCATGGGCTGGACGACGCCACCTGCAGTGTGCCTCGTTGATCCACCAGCTGGGCACACCACCGAGCGTGAGAAGACGAGTGCCAGCGCTGCCGCAGAGAGAGCCGGTGGGGTGCAGGCGACTCGGTCGCCTCCTTCACGCGGCGAACACTGCCCCCAGCACCCGGCGGAGAGATTTTTCGTGCAGGGAGACGGCATAGGCCAACGCAGCCTGCAGGAAGCGCTGGAGCGGCGCGTAGCCGTGCTCGTGTTGCTGGACCGTCTCGAGGAAGCTGCTGAGTTGCTGGCGCTGTACGGCACGCGCAACGCGCGGTACCCCAGTATTGCCTTGACCCTGTCTGCAGCGCGCAGCCGGCAGACGACTGCGATGAGCCTGGCAGCGGACGACTGTCCTGGGGTGACCTTCTGGCTTCATTTGATGCTCGCATACATGGAGCTTGTGATGCATCAGCAGTCGTGCGGAGCGGCGGCAGCAGGGGATAGGACGCTGCCGGTGGATGCTGGGAGCTCGGGCAGCGGCAGCGACGACGCCACATCGAGCACGACCACGAGCACCGCTGCGGCGACGGAGCCGGTCAGCCGCTTCGATGACCTCTTTACGTTACCGCAGCAGAAGGCGGTGGTGCTGCGCCTGCTGAAGAGGTATCCGCGCCTGGTCCTCTCTGACAAGGTGGCCCTTGCCACGGCGCTGCTCTTGCCCTCGCGGTACCACAGCGGCCATGTCGCCAACTTGATTGAGGTTTTGCAGGCTTTGGTGCAGCAGCAGTACCGTGATTCCTCTAGCACCGCTACCGCCAGCACAGCACCTCAACAGGCGGTCGCCGACAGCACGTACGGGTCGCCGTCCTCAGTGTCGTCGCCACTCGGGATCCGCGCGCGGCAGCAGCGACGCGCGGATTCAAAGCGCGCATCGCTGCCCGGCCTACCTCTATCGCCCGCTCAGAGTTCTTCCGCAGACGCTGCCGTGTTGCCGGCGGCTCTCGGCAGCCGCTTCCCAAGCCCGCTTGGCGCCCCTCCTGCGCACGGCAGCGTTGATTCCCATTACAACGATCCTAGTGACACCTTCGTGCTGGCTGCCGCCGCATCCACCGCCTCTGCGGATCGCTTCGCCCCCATCTACCGGTGCTCGCTGCTGCTCGTGACAGTGGTGGAAGGCGTCAGCACCGACTGCGGCGCACTTCAGCGCTACGTGGACGAGAGCGGCGACGTGCAAACGGCCCTGAGCTACGCAGCAGCGTTCAGCAATGTGCTCTCGCCCACGGTCCACACGTGGCGTGACGCGTACCGGTGTTTGCTTAACGACCAGGGGCTCGCCATGTGGCGTAGTCTTCACGATCTGCATATCGTGAAGCTTCTCAAGGCACGTGAAGAGGCGGACAAGCACGGGGGCGGCAGCGCCACCTCCGGCAGCAGCAACCCGCATAGCGCAGGTGCCGGTGGCGGTGTGGCAGGCGTCCCAGGAGGCTCCGTCATTGGCGGAGGTGGTGGCTCTTCCCCGGGCATGGTGGGCGCAGGCACCACACGCGGTGGCGGTGTTGTTGAGGCCACCACCGGCGCCTCGCCGGGAAGCCCCGCGGGGACTTTCTCGGGTGCTGGCGTGCCTCGACCAAGTGGGTTCCCTGGCGCGCTGGGGTCACTCGGGAGTGACCTCGGCGCAGGGCCTGGGGCCGCCTCCGCTGCGGCGATGATGTCGACCCAAACCGCTATGATGATGGAGCGCACGCTGAACCGATTTGCGCAGACCACCGCAACCGCGACAACCGACCGCGACCGCTCGTTGCGCGAGGCGGCCGCGACTGCTGGTGGGGCCAGTCCAGGAGCTAACGAAGCGCTCCACCGAGCGGTGGAGCTGCGGTGCAACTGCGGTCAGGCGATGCACGCGACGGCGCCCAGCAAGAGCTCCATCTCGTCCATGACCTCGACGAACATGACCCGCAAACAGCTCATTCCGTGCGGCAACCCAGAGTGCCGACAATGGCAGTCGCCGATGTGCACCGTGTGCGGTGAGCGCATGGAGCACCGCGCGACGGAGCTGCCGCCGGAGCGCTTCTTCGCATGGTGCAGCGTTTGTCTGCACGGAGGCCACTGGTGCCACCTGCGGGAGTGGTTCAGCAAGCACACTAAATGCCCCGTCGAGAACTGCCCCTGCCACTGCTGCGACAACGTCCATCTCTTGTAGCACAGGCCGCCGCTGATCGTCTTCTTGCTTCTCTCTCGCTGCTCTCGTCCTGTTGACGTCCCCTTCCGTTTAAAAGCCCCCTCCCCCCCCCTGTGTGTGAGAGCGCGTGTGCGCATGCGTGCTTGTGCTTCGAACCGTCTCCGACCGCCCCTCCGCCTCACCACCCCATTCCCCTTCATCATCACGGCGACTTTCCGTACAACTATCGACGTCAAGAAAGAAAATGATGGCCGATGGAAGCGGTGAGAGGGCAGTCAACGCGCTGTGGCTGCAGGTGCTCTGGCAGTGTTGCGCACCACAGAAAGAGGAGAGAGGCAGTGAAGAGAAGGCCGGCTGCCGCGATACGCGTTGTAACGGGCCTGGCGGCTTCTGCACTCCCTTCTCCCCTTCCCTTGGCGCCTCCAACGCGCAATGCATACACACGCAAATGTAGAGACAGGCACGCACGGAAGATGGGCAGCAGCGTTGGCATTCCAGCACGGCACCGGCACCGGAGGTCTTTCCTCCTCTTCCGCGCGCGCCTGTGTGTGTGTGTGTGTATCACGTTCTCCCCTCCCTTGCAATACCTCTCGTGCGTGTCAGCGCGTGCCTGTGGCTCCTCGCTTTCTCTGCGCATCAAACTACTTCACGCATCTGACCCCCGCAACTCCTTCACATGGATCGCTTTCTGCACGCGCTCGCACCCGCGCGTCACGTTCTGTCTTCATGCATCATCTACACGCAGCACACGCGCCTCGACCCGTGCATCGACAAAGGGGAGGACGGAGAGGGGACTCGACCACAGCGCCACTGCCCTCCCCCCCCTCCTCCCTCCAGAAGCGGCCTCTTCACATCGCCGCCTTCATCTTTTCTTATCGCGCTTCCTCCCTTTGCTTCGTATCTCCCCGTGTGTGCGATCATCATCAGCGCCGCCCACCTCTCCCCCTCCCTCCATCCCCCCTCCTTCTATGAAGTACTTCTCGTGTCAGCCGGACTCCCACAACGCCTTCGGGTCGTTGACGAACGGCGTTCTGACGTACTTCACTGTAGACTGCGCGCGCTACCGACGCGTGGCGGCGAACGGCATCGGCGATGCGGAAGAGCTGCACACCCCTGCCACAGGGGGAGACGCGGCTGTAGGAGGCAGCGCGCCATCGCAGTGGTCCGGCCAGCAACCATTCACGGCTTCCTCCTCGTCCACCAGCCACAGCGCAGGGCATGGCGTCACCCAGCACGACGTGCACTTCACCACCGAAACGAGCATGCACATCCAGCGCACGCTGACCCTGCCAAGCCCCTTCCAAGGAACGCAGTGCTTCTTCAGCATGGCAAATCGTACCGTCTTTGGCACCGATATGGTGTTCATCGGTGCCGCCAACGGCTTATTGGCCCTCGCCGTGCTTCAGGAGGATCTGCTGCTGTACGTGCGAGGAAAAGACCCGCAGAGTCTGCGTGAGCAACTGCAGCGTGAGCATGCGGAGTCGTCCTCTATCCTGAGGCGTTGCTCCGCCTCGTTGGCGTCGATCTCCGCCTCTGACAGCGGCGTGATCGTCCGTCGGCCTCCCTCGCCGCCAGCCACCTCTCTGACGCTGCCATCCCCATCGAAGGGCGGAGTCGGAGGCGGCGGCCCTCTCTCTTTCCCTTCCTTCACTGGCGGTGCCGCTGCTGCGGCGAGGACCAGCAGGTCGTCCTCGTCGTTCCAGGGGAGGGGTCCCTCCTCCATCGCAGCCGCCTCCACGCCACTGTCGCCGCACAGAGGCCGAGGGGTAGTCCGTGGGCTGTATCGCAGAGACGCCCCTTCCACGATTACATGGATGCGCAACAAGCCGCTCGTGCTGGTGGGCTACACCTCAGGGTGGGTGGAGTGGTACGAGGTATCTATCTCTGCCGCATACCGGAAAGAGCTGCTGGACCCGGCGAAGGAGATGCCATACGGTGCGTCGGTGACGTCTAGCGCCTTTGCCTACCGGACCCTGAACCGTGACTCCCTCACCAGCCACGTCGCCCGCGTCGCTGTCGGAGGCCAGATAGCCGGCCTGCGCGCTGAGCTGGTCGCCTCGTGCGTTCTTGCGGAGGCCGGCGCACTTGTGTCCAGCGACTACTTCGCCGCCAACGGCACGGTCGCCGTTGGTAGCGAGCGCGGCATCATCTTCCTGTTCGACGCCGACCACCTGGAGGCACCGCTGTGCGAGGTGCAACTGAGCACGCCGAGCGCGGCCTTCCTATATTGTCACCCTTTCCTGCCCATTGTAGGTGTGCTGTCGCAATCCGTCTGGACCGGAGCAGAGGAGCAGACGACCTCGACGGCGGCTGCAGCGGCGCGGAGGAGACGGGAGATCAGCCCGACTTTGCACCATACGGAGAGCCACAACAGTGGCTTGGTGAGGCCATCGGTAGGCCAGGCAGACGGCGCCATCGGCGCTGGTGTAGGAGGTCCGCAGCGTGGCGTCACGAGCGGCAAGCGCGGCCCGACGACCTTTCCACTCGTACGGCTGCAGGGCTCACGAGGTGACCCGGGCAGCGTCCCGCAGCAGCTCTCCTCTCCTTCCGGAGCCACGCCGTCGGCAGCAGCCCAGGGGACGCCGAAGCCGGACCGGCACGTGGGGTGGCACGACGCGAGTCCTGCGGCGCTGATGAGCGGGGGAAGCGTCGCTGAGGCCTTCTCAAGCGGCATCGGTGCAACGTCACCGTTTGGGCCCTGCAGCAGCGGCAGCACCGCTCCCGAGGTCGGCGCTGCCTCGGCGTTGCACTCCGGCTGCTTGCTGACGTTTGTTGAGTACCGCAAGGACCCCCCGCCGCGGCTGCTGTCGCGCGCCTGGACCGGGGCCCAACCCCCCACGCCGTCGCATCGGCTGACGCAGGTGCTGCAGCACCGAATGGAGGGCGCGGCGGCACGGTACGGCACGTATTACACCTTCTCGTGGAAGTTTAGCTTTGATTTGGAGCTCGCCGTTGGCAACCTCGAGGAAGGGGCGCTGCACATCGTCCGCGCGGCTCACATCATGGGCAGGGATACAGACTTTGACGCTGGCGACGCGGCTGACGAGGAGGACAGAGAGGGCACCGCAGCGGACGGTGAGCGGGGCGTGCCGGCACCAGCCGCCAGCACCGCCTCCGCCGCCCACCCGAGCTCGTATCAGGTGGTGCAAGACTACAACGTTCGTCTGCCGTTGCACTCCCTTGTGAACGTCGAGTACGTGTCCGCCGCCACGTCGTCGCTCAGCGCGTTAGACAACGCAGCCGCTGTCACCGAAGCGGAGCTGATTGCCGGGAGCAACGGCACGGGTAGCACCACGGCGGAGCAGTTGCCCTTTCAGCGAGATGCAGAGCGGTGTCAGCGGCAGACGGCGCTGCTCGGCGCCGCCGTGGACCCGAGGTGTCGCCTCGGCTTCTCTTCGGTCTCCCCGTCTCAGGCAAGCGCCGTTGCGGGGGTGTTGTGCCGACCCGCGAATCCGCTCTGGGCTGGCCTGGCTGTGGTGTCGATGCCGCGTGGTGGTCGACAGCACGAGCGCGGCCACAGCGGCGATGCCCATCGCCACGTCGGCCAGCTGGACCTGTTTGGCGCTGGCAGAGGCCACGGTGGGGCCTTTGGCGTCTTGTGCTCCCCGGCGAGCATGAGGGCCGGCGACGGCGCAGCAGGTGTGATTGGAGGGGCAAGCGCGAGTGGCTGTGCCGCAGACGGCGGCGGCCCACTGCTGAAGGAGAACGCGCTGGCGGCGGCGATGCGGCAGCCGTTCTGCGGGGATGCCGGCGCGATTGGCGGCACGCGCCACCATCGGCGACACACTGGAGAGATGGGCAACAGCAGCGGCACCGATGCTAAGTCGAGCCGCTGGTTTTACTCATCAGCCATAGCCTCCGTCTCCACGCAGCAGTCGCATCAGCAGCGCCGGCGAGAGCAGCAACGGCTCCGCCGCGACCCGCGGGCACCCGCCATTACAGTTCCTAGCTATGCGGCGATGAGCACCAAGAACGAAATCGCAAGTGCGGCGCTGATCGCGGCTGATCAACGTGTTGACCTCCACGACGCGCTTCGAATAGGCCCTGGCCATGTGTCATGTGTCGCGGTAATGAACGCGGCGGGCGAAGTGGCGTCGGTGCCGATCGAGGTACGGGCCGTGTCCGCGTGGCACGAGGCGGGCAGCGTGTTCGTCGGTCTTGGCCCCACGCTGTACGCCGCCGACCTTGTCTCCATCCAGGGCATCGAGCAACTCATGCGGCGGCGCTACGCTGCCGGCTTTGGTCTCTCGTCCGTGGCCAACCTCGCCGCGGTAAAGGAGGTGGGCGGCTTTGGCAGCGAGGATGTGGCCATGTTGTTCTCGTACGTGGTTACGCTGGAGGCGGTCTCGCTCGTGGCTTTGTCCGGGCCTGTGCCATCGCTGATGGAGCTGCTGCACAGCTTTCCTGTTACCGGGCGTGGTGCTCTACAGAGAGAGGCGGCGACGAGGGTGCAGGCGCGTTTGGGGCCTGCGTGGCGCGCTAAGATGGAGGCGTGCGTGTGCCACGAGGATCTGTGCTGCCTTTTGGTGTTGCAGGTGCTGCGTTGGCTGCCGTCATCACTGACGGAAGAGGCCGGGCAGCCGTGGCGAGGCATAGCGCAGCCGCCGCCCCTTGCGGACACGACACCCGTGGTTGGGGAGAACAGCACCAACGTGGACATTGAGCGCGCCGTCGCGGTGGAGGTGACGCACATGCGCCACGCCGAGGCAGCGGGGCTGCTTCTCAGGTTTGCCAGCCGCTCTCCGAGCTACGGCGCCATGGCGACCCTTCTTCGCCGCCCCGAGAAGGCGCAGTCCATGGTGTGTAATAGCGACCCCCGCGTGTGTGCGGCGTTTCGCGCCTCCCTCACCCCGTGGTTGCTCGTCGTCTTCCACTGCTTGTGCGGCCCCTGCGATGGAGCGCCGCGCTACGAGTCGCACGGCGCGGCGGCGGACGAGAAGGGGCTACACGACGATGCGGCCTCCGTACGGACGGTACTGCCCCCGCACCTCTACCGGCATTCGGCTTTGCCCTTTTGGGATCGCGTCGCCTTGGCTGTGGTCATGGAGGCGGGCACGACGGCTGCCTTCACTCACGTCATGCAGGACATCCTTCTACGAGAGTGCAACCCGATTCAGGCGTTGCTGCTCCAGTATGGCATTCACCTCCGCACCTATGCCGTGATGCAGGAGATTGTCGACTGCACCGGGGACTTCCAGCTCGGCGCCTGCCTGTTCGCTCGTGTCGGCGTGCTCACGACGGCGGCGGCGCTCGCTTTTCCTTTCTTGCTAGACGCCGAGGTGAGCGCCGCGGCGGCCACCGCGGCGGCGACGGAGCGGACGGCGGTTACCTTGCCGGCTGCGCGCAGCCACGACCTCTCTGCCGTTTCTGCCGACTACCCGCCGTACAGTTACCGCGCGGACGGCGGCTTTGGAGGCTACGGTGACGGCAACCACGAGGGCCAAGGACGCGACAGCGTGTACGGTTGCTCACCGTTCTCGTACCTGCGGTCTAGCCACAGGAGGCGCAGTTCTGGTCAGCTGCCTTCCTCGTCAGCCGGCGATGAACAGGGCTCCCTGGAGGACGGTGTGACGCACACGGCACGACTCGTCCTCAACAGCGCCCTGCCGCCGCCGGCACGGGCGCCAAGGGAGGCGATAAACGGCGTCCGTATGCTGCCGCACTCAGCGGACGCTGCTCGCGTCAGTAGTAGCCTTCCTCCTGGACACGTCCTGCGCTATGCTGTCTCACCGAACGACGCAGTCGCAGGCAACGGCCATGGGGACGGTGGCGGCGTCGGCAACGCCGCAGACGTCGACAGCGACGACGCAGACGCGGATGTGCCGTGGGTGTGGTGGGCCGCGGCGTACCGCTCTTTCCTCGACGACGAGCAGGCGTTTGTGCGCCGTACAACGTTTGATGTGGAGTGTCGTCAGCTGCGCGGTGGCGCGTTCCTGGCCCGCGACGCCGCCGCCATGAACGTCTGCGGTGCAGACGCCGCCTCTTCGCCCGCTGCTGCCGTCGCCTCGGCAGCTGGAGACGCAGGTGTTGGTCGCTACGGCAGCGGGGGTCACTCCCTTCACCGTACCCCGCCGCGAGTACGGAGGCGGTGGGACTGCGTTGCCCCTCTCCCTCTCCCTCTCCAGCGGATCTCGTGTCGAGGTCAGTTGCGCAGTGCGTGGCTCGTCATGTGGCTGGGGCTGGCAGCGGCACGACGAGCAGTGGTGGTGGTGGTATCGGTGTTGGCCGCGGTCTTTCCGCAGCGGCATCCTGGTCCTCTCCGTCGGCACCGTCGGCCTTCGCAGGTCCCTCCGGCGGTGGTGCTGCACACGCCACCTCCGTTACACCCCCGTACGCATCAGCCTTCATGAGATCACCGGAGCCGAAACCCTGCGTATGCGGGGAGCAGCACACTGGAACGCAGCTTATCCGGTCACTGCTGAGCATCTGCAGCACGACGACGACGCGGTGCTGCGTATGCCTCGAGACCGTGCGGCTAGGTTCCAAGGACGTGGACACCGCCTTTGCGTGGTGCACGTCGTGCGACCACGGCGGCCATGCGTACCACCTCCAAAGCTGGTTCCGCACACACCGACGCTGCCCGGTGAACGGATGTGACTGCCATTGTGATGAGGACTCGAACTTATACTGATTTCCATCTTCCGCGAGCGCACAGCGGACCCGGAGAAGCACACGCGTGCACATGTGCGAAACAAGCAGCCGCACCAGCACCAGCAAGAGAGGAGGAGGAGGGAGGAGGGGGTGTGGGGGAGGGGGCGGGAGTGAGCGGCTGCGCTCGGGTGGTGGGCCTTTGTGCGCCTGCGATTTCGTCGGCATCGTCGTCACCGTCACCGGGTGTGGGTGGTCATACAGAAAGGAGCACAGGAAGAAAAGAAGGATGAGGCGAACGTGCGATGCTACAGATGTGTGAGAGACCGACGGCAGTGGTGGTGCTCGGCGGGCGGCAAGACGTCTTGCTCTCACTTATCTCCCCCCTATCCGCATCCTTACTCTGCGAAGCGCGCTCAACGCCCTCACAGGCGGGTACAGCACCCCCCCCCCCGGATTCCCTTTTTCTCTCTTTCTTCTCCCCACTACTACGCACAGCAGACGTCGGAGAGTCTCTGGGTGCGTCCACACATACACACACACACACACACAGACACGTATGGGTGCAGCCGCGCCACCGTCGGCACCCAAACCCATCCACGCTCTCATTGCATTATCGTCTTTCTTATTGTTGTATCTTTCATCTCAGGCACGCCCGCGTGCGTTCGCATGCATCGCAGCGACTCGCCACGTCTGTTGTTGTCTTGGGTCCCCTTGCCTTCTCCATGTCCTTTCGCCCACTCGGCTCTCTCCATGCAGCATCATGCACTGCTTCATCACCTCTTGAGACGCCGCTGCGCGGTGTTGTCTGTCGCCTTCTCCGTCTCCGCCAACCGAAAGGCATCAACGTCGACTCGCAGATCCGTCGCGTCACAGAGAGCGCAAGGCCCCTCACAGGCGCTGCTAGCGTCTGACGAGCCTCCTTATCGCACTAGTAACCTCTCGTCGGCCAGCTGCTCTTGTTGGCCACGGGCCGCGATGCAGGAGTCGCCGCGGCTTGCTCCTGCTGCTGCTGCGGTGCTGGCTCGGCGCGCGCGTGAGAGCGTACTTCGACAAGAGCGCTGCGCCGCCGACCTCCTCTATTTTATGAGCGCAGAGAAGCGCGCGAGGCACCGCCGCGTCGCCGCGAGCAGTGCTCCGTTTCTACCGTCGCCGTCGAAGGCGCCAGAGAGCGACAGCACGCGTAACGGCTTGCTCCCCGCGGTGGGACCTGCGCTGCGGCGTGAAGAGCACCCTGCCGCGCAGGCCTTTGCCCCTCTATCTCTTGGGCAGAACTTGACGTGCGTTTAGCCACGCCCTCCACCGCGAGCCGGCCCCGCGAGCCCCCACCACCTTCACGCGAGGACAACTATACGAGCAGCTGGCACGCATCGGTGGCCGAGCACAGGGATGGCGAGGGCAGCTACTGCAGCGGCACAGCGACACCCTTGTTCCGTCAGCAGCAGGCCTTGTTTGACCTGCGTCGTCGCCTCGCGTACTTGCTCGCCAGCGAGTGTACCGGGGCAGGGGACTTGGCGGGGAAAGAGGTGGAGCCACTACGTAGCATTGGCCGCCGTACGGCCCTGGCGCTGTCGCTGACGCACAGCATCTTCAAGGTTTGCGCCGAGAGTGCGTGTGTGTCAGAGGCGGCGAGCAGCGCGGACGAGGCTGTCACCGGAGACGCGCACGATGATCTGCGACGCCAGATGGCGTGTGCGCGGCATCGGCTCACGCAATCTGGCTGCGCAGACTCCGCGTCAAGCGCCACCGACGAGCCATCGTCTTCCCTGCTGCGACTTCTGCAGCCTGACCGGCAGGGTCACTGCCCCTACGTGTACCGCAGTTTAGCGCAGCCCGTCAAACTCACGCCAGCGGAGACGTACGCACTGCTCACGTGGTGTGCGGATCAGGTGCGCACGTACGCGGATGCCGTAACCGCTGCCGCCAACCGAAAGGACGACCCCGAGTTCCACAGTGCCGTCGTTGGTTATGGCGCGGCCACTGCATCGACGGCGCACTGTGCCGATGCGGCTGATCAAGGCAGACTACTGAACAGCGTCTCCTCTGCGATGGTGCTCCGCAGTGGCGGCAAGCAGGACGGAGGCGAAGGGAAGCGGAAGATAAAGGGTTGTCAGAGGACGACGTTACACACGACGGCCAGCAGCGAACTTCCACGATGGTCGGCCTCTGCCACGCGCCGACCATCGACGCTTTCGATGGCGAGGCGCCTGCCGCGCGGCCGCATCAGTAGAGGCGCAGGTGGTAGCGACAGCACTTCGGCTCCGTCTCTCGGTCTCCTAGACAGCGCGCTGGCGGAGGAGATGGGGTCACGTGCTACGGCGCTCATTGCGCTCACCGCCGCGTTTGCCCGCATGGCGGCCGAGTCGGCTTTGCCTGCGGCGGACGCATTCGCAAGCCATGCTCCTGAGGAGACGACCCGGCATGCGCAGCCACCAACATCCGCGAAGCTCCGCGGCGCAGGCGGTTTTTGTGATGGGGACGACGCTGTCTTGGGCGGCGAGGTACTGCTGGGTCGTGTCGTGAGCGACGTGGTTTTGGCCGTCTGCGCCGCGCTGCACGCGGTGCAGGATTCCGGGTTGCTGGGTGCGTACGTGGAAAGCCACCTTGGTAGCCGCAACAACGACCCCGGCCGTCGTACATGTGCAGGCCCCGAGGAACGAACGCCGGTCCATGCAGCGGCACAGGATCAGCAAAAGCGGCAGCGCCGTAGCCTCCACCGCCGCCTGTGCTTCTCGCCGCCTGTTCTCCAGTCGGTGCTCTGCTGCGAGCGCGAGTCCTGGTCACATGCGCTGCGGCTGACGGAGCGCATGGCAGCATGGAACACCGTCCTCGGCGAGTCGCTTGGCGTGATCTCTCTTGCCGCCACTGCGTCTTCGACACCCGCCCAGCTGGATGCACTTTCTCCCTCTCCACCGGCGGCAGTAGATGGTGGCGACACGACTCCATCGGGTGCGACTTCTCCGGTACACGCGGCGAGCCTGCGAAGCTTGAGCACTGACACGGTCCACATGCTTTTCTACGTCTTGGCGCAGCACGGGCGCCTCGCTGAGGTGCTGCGGCTGTGCGAGGTTGTTTGCGGCGTAGACGCTTCCCACCTCCTTCGCGGCTGCTCGGCTACCGACGAGCGCAACGCTGATGCAGACGCCGTCCTCGTGTTGA
The DNA here is from genome assembly GCA_003992445.1 of Leishmania aethiopica. NCBI lineage: Eukaryota > Euglenozoa > Kinetoplastea > Trypanosomatida > Trypanosomatidae > Leishmania > Leishmania aethiopica. The sequence continues at coordinate 28,268 of RZOE01000111.1, forward strand.
TGGCGCACCTGGCGGCCGCAAACGCCGACCCGACCGCTTCCGCGGCGGTTGGGAGTCGTGGCTCGAAGGCGCCACTGAACGTTGTCGTGCCGGATCGGATGCGCTGCGTTGAGCGTGTCGTGCGCGCTGGAGTAGTGCCGCAGCGGGTACTGAGCGTAACCGAGTACGCCGTGTTGCTGCGCCGCCTGATGGGCAACCGCATCGGCGGTGACGCCGCGCGCCGCGCTGCTTCTGCTACGGCACCGCCAAGCGTGAGTCCGAGCAACGGGGTAGGGTGTTGGTTGTCCCCTTCGCAGGTCTGGCGCTTCAGCGCAGGCCTGGCGCACCACATACGCACCGTGCTGTGCCTGATAGGCTTTCAGGTAAACGTGCGCCACGGGCAGACAGATATGCTGAGCTTGGAGGACCTGTACGTGGTGCTTACCATCTCGCGGCAGCTGGTGCGCCGGCACGAAGCCGAGCTGCGTCAGCAGCGGGACAGGCAGGTGAACCCAATGGACGACAGCGACGACGGTGGCGGCGATGCAGGCAGCGACTCGTCAGTGCACCAGCGCAGGCAGTGGGCAAACTGGGGCGTTGTGTGTGAGAGCCCTCGATCGAGTCTGCTCCCCGCATCCTCGCGTGTAAAACGGTCGCCGTCGCGACCACCGCTGCAGTGTGCACAGGAGATGCTCCTGCACCTGCTGCCCGCACGGCGGCACGCAGCGAGTCCTGCCAGCACGCACTATCTTCAACAGCTCTGCACCACCTCTCACGCTGCTCTTCGCCGTGTGCTGCTGCTATCCTCCTCAGCGTACACTGCGAGTGGCGCTGCCGCGCAGAAGGCACAGCGACGGCACAACTGCCGCCTCGAGTGGCGACTGTCAACCGCAGCACTACGTCCAGCACGGTTGCCGGCAGTGCGGTGCTCTTGTCCCTTGTGTCGCAGGAGATGCTCTCCATGCTTCGGGCTGTTCGCTACACACGCAACATCGCTCTCTTCTGGGACTCCGCGCTCAGCACGTTGGCTACTCAGCAGCTATACGGGCATGACCTTGGCGCCTATGCTGCAGGCGCGGTCCGCGGAGGCGGCGGGCTCTCCGAACACAATGCGTGCGCTTCCTCAGCCTCCAGAAAAATTGGAGACCGGTCGCAACAGGAGGAGGCAGATCGCGTGCGGGAAGAGGTGGCGTACGCTCTCGCCCTCCAGGCGGAGGCCTCTGTGGGGGAGAGTCTCGTTGCCACCCGCCGTCTCGTCGCACCACTTCCTATGCTGGCTCCGTATCTGTCCGCGTACACCGTTGCCGCGCTCGTGCAGCGGCCGTTCCGTCGCGCCTTCACCTGGCAGCAGTGCCTGGCGCTACTGCCATACACCCCCTTAGGCTCACGAAGCCAGTTGTGGCTGGTTCAGCGCATCGCACAGGATAGCGAGGGGCGACGTCATGCTTTCCAGGCGCCTTCACTGAACAGGCGGCCGGCCTGTCCCCCGCGCCCGCGCTGCACACGCCCTTGACGCTTTCCGCCGTATCCATAACAGCACTTCAGACAGCGGTGAGGATGGTGACCGTCCGGGCTGCACCACGGCGGCATCAGCACCACCAGCGCAGCCCAGCAAAGACAAGCTCGAGCGCGACACACGAGGAGGCGAAGGCGGCTCTGCTGCGTAGCGTTGCGGCCCCTTCGTTTGAGAAAGAGGCGTCAGCGTCAGTGTCGGCCGACGCCACCGCGCACGCGGATCGCGTTCTTCTCGCTCTGCTCCTCGAGGGCAACTGGAGCCGGGCCTTGCAGGCGTTTGTGGGGGCACCGTCTCGCGTGCAGGTCGGCGGCGCGCCGCATGTGGTGCGTCTCCTGGTGGAGGCGGATGTGTGGCGCGACTTGGGTGTTGCGCAGCGGCGACCGCTCGTACGCCTGGCCGTGCAGTGCTCCGCGTGCTCTCGCGGCGGCGCCGCTCGTCTTGTGGAGGAAATGCTTCAGACGACGCTGGCGCACGGACTGTGGCACACAGGTCTTTCCTTTCATCGAAGCGTCGCGGCGGAGCGGCCAGAGCTGGTGTGGCAGTGCCGGCGCGCCCAGCGCTACGCTGCGCAGCTGTGCTGTGGCCTGCTGGAGCGGACCTCGATGGCAAAGACGGTTGCCCAGCTGACGATGGCGGTGCGGCGCAGCCAGTGGTCCGAGGCAGCCGCGTGCTTTCTTCGTTACGCGACACAGCGGCGCGACGAAACTGCCGTCGCCAACGCCTCCCCGACTCCAGCGCTATCCTTGAGTGAATCACGTGCAGATGCAGAGTCAGACGATGCTGCTATTCTCACCACCGCTCCCGCTCCTGCGGCTGGTGAGAGGACGGCGTCATCACGCTCCGCCCGCACAACGGCAGTGCCTCCGACTACCACCGAGGAGCTCGAGTCGCTTGCCGTGCTTCTCGATGCAGCCGATTCGGGGGACTCACAGCTGTCCACCGCTGTCCGTGCAGCCGCGTCATTGTCCCCCTTCCACCTGCTCTTCCACGGAGACAGCGCTTCCATTCTGCCCGAGCTAGCACACGTGGTGCAGACGGCGCGGTATGCCATGCTGCACACGCCGGCATTGTGGGTGCAGGCGCTTCGATGGCTTCCCACGACAGCACTGCCACTGCCCTTCAATCACGAGCAGGCGTGGCGCTCCTTGTGTGCAGACGACGCGGCAAAGCTGGAGGCGTTGTTGCCGCCGCCGAGGCAGGCTAGGGCGCGTGCTGATGCGGGGGACGTATCGGCACAGCTAGCTGTGGTGACGCAGACCGAAAACGGCACGGGGACGCTGGTGGCCTCCAGGGCGGAGGCAGCATCTTCGCTCGTCGAGGCCGCGCGCCGCGTGCACCGCCCGCAGCACGTCAACGAAGTCGCGAAGGGGCAGCAGGTTGCCGTGGCGAACGCGCTGCGGGTGCTGCACCGCGCCGGCGCCTGGGTGCAGGCCACGCTGCTCTACGACAAGGCAGTGGAGTCGCACTGCATGCCGTACGCCGCCTCGTCGACGGTCCTCGAGGCAGCTCTGAAGGGCGGTGCACCGTGGCAGGTGACGCTCTCGTACTTCTTCCGCATGTCGCAGCGGCAGCGCCCCGACGTGAACGCGACAGCGGCGGCACTGCAGGCCTGTGCGGAGGCCGGTCAGTGGGAGACGGCGTTTCGTGTGCTGCGACAGAGCGTGCTGACGCAGGCGGCCCCGACTCCTCGACTGGTGATGCTGGCCGTGAAGACAGCGCTGCAATGCGGTGTCTGGAGTCGCGCCTTGGCTGCAGCTCACCAATACCGGCGCACCAACAACTCACAGCTTGCGCACACGGTGCTGCTCACGTACGTGTGTACCCAGCACTGGGACGACGCCGTGGAGTACTTCTACGACTGCACTCGCCGTGGACTGCGTCCGCTGGACGCGTCATTGGAACTCGCCATCATCGCGAGCGAGGCTGCCAGCGATGAGCACCGCAAGACGGCGCTCATGGTCGGGGCGATCGCGTCCGCGCTGGAGGACCTCTACCGCGTGAGCGGCGTCGTTTTGGAGCACATCATCTTCGTGCAGCGGCACGCCCAAAGCAGCGCGGCGCAGTGGCAGACAGCGTCGGACTCGTTGTGCGGCGCGCCGGAGTCGGCTTTCGATGGCGCTGCAGACATTGATGACAGCGGCGACTTTCTTCTTCCACAGCCAGCATTTGGTTTGCCGAGGGAAGAGGACCATGACGCCGACAACGGCCACGACGGTGATAATGTTTGAGCACAACTTCTCCTTCCTCCTCCATCGCCCTCCCTCCATCGCCCTCCCTCCCCACCACAGCGACGGTGCGAGAGGGGAAGAGCTGGAGGGCCTCGATCATCAACTTTGGCGCTGCTGTTTGCCCCGCTACGCACGTGCGCGCGCCTGCGCCTGAAAGAGGCGTTTTCGGTGTGTCTTCTCTTTCACGCTGCTGAAGTGCTCCGTGCACATGGTGTGCACACCACACTGCAATGCGCGTTGCATCTGCCCTCCCTCTCCCTCTCCCTCTCCCCCTCCCCCCACCACCAATCTGTGATGCGCGCGCCACAGACACCAGGGCGCACAGGCGAATGCAGCATCTCGCATCTACGCTGCACTTCGTCGGCTTCGTCTTGCGTTATTTTGGCCCCTGCATGCGTGAACGCTGATCTCTCCGCGTGTGCGTTGCGCGCGCAAAAAGGATGATGAACTCTTGGAAGTCGAAATACAGAGAAGGCCCAGCAGCATCCCCGACGCAGCGAGCCGACCTACGACAGTCCGACATCAACACAAGACGGACGCGTTGTTTGTTGTCCTCCCTCCCCACGGCTGCACTCGCGGCGGGTGCTGACGGCGCTCGAGGAGCGATCTTTTCCGGCCGTGAAGCACGTGCGCTCAGCTTCCCCATTCCGCTCCTTTCTTTTTCGTGTCTCCTTCGACAGCCACCACTGTCGCTTCCCTTCCACCGCCACCGCCGCCCTCGCACCCGCCTCTCGCTCTATGTGTGTATGTCTCTTACTACACTGCCATCCTCCGCGTCATTCTTCTGTCCACGTCTCCCTCTCGCACGGTATCACTGCGTCCCTCCGTCTCCGTCAACATGCACACACGTCTCTGTGCGTACCAGGTACACACGCGGCAGACAGTAGCGGATTAGGAACGGGAAGCGGCATAGCGCTTGCTGGTGTAACGCGAAGGAGTTGCCGGTCACCTCACCTCCCCCTCCTCCCTCCTCCCTCCCCCCTCCCCCAGGCACGCACACACAGGATGCGGACCTTCGTCTTCATCAGCGACATCCCCGCCTTCCTACTGGAGCCCATAATCAAAGGCGATAAGGACAGCAGTGGCGCCGCCGCGGTGGCGGCCTCGAAGTTCGACCTTCGCTATGAACGCCTGCGCCGCCTGCTCGTAGAGCACTCGTCTGGCGTGATGCTCGTCATGCATCTCGAGTCGAAGGGCTACGCGCTGGCCTTGTACGCCTCCGAGGGCGAGGCACTGGCGGCGTGTAAGGCGGATATCACTCCAGAGCAGCCGGGGCGCAAGTACCCGCCGTTGCGCCTGCGCATCGTAGAGAAGGAGAAGCCCTGCCCACCGGAGCCCGTCTACAAGCCGTTCCTGATGGTGGAGAACGAGGAGGTGCCCAAGGAAGAGCTTGCCGATACGCGTGGCCTGGAGCTTGTGTATCGCGGCCGCGCGGTTGCCAAGTGGTGTGCGCGAACGCTGGCGGGCGAGGACTGCTTCTTCGGGGTCTCGTGCTTGAAGTTGCACAAGGCCGCGGTGCAGAGGACAGTGCGTAAGCGGCCACGCATCGAGGACGATGAAATCGGCGCTCGTCTGACGTGCGAGCAGCAGGCGGTCGTGAGGCATCTGCTCTCATCAGCGGAGGCCGCGAGGGCAGCCCTAACGCCGGCTTCCATGGCCATGAAAGACTGCACGTACGTGCCGGTGTCGGCAGAAGAGATGGGGCTGCTGAGCCAGCTCGCGTGCGAAGCGCCGTCGTCCGCGTCTTTGCCAGCGTTCGAGACGCTGGAGGCTCACCCCACGTACCAGGCGGTTCTTCAGCGCATCGACGATGCCCTTCAGGCGCAGCGGGCCGCTGCTGTTGCCGCTGTCGCCGGCGAGTCGATGGCGTTCTTTCCGCGACTGAGCTGCCCTGGCGGTGCGCCGTGGGACTGGAGTGTCGAGTTCGAGGCCGGCCGGCGGCTTCTCCGTCAGCGGTGCCCGCTCCCGGCGAACGGTGCACCCACGCCGCTGGAGCGCGATGTGTACACGCAGCGCCTGTGGTACCACATGAATCAGCTGAACAGATGCCACAGCGCGCGAGACGTGCTGCGGATGTTGTGCGGCAGTCACCGCGTGCGGGAGGCGCTGCGTCGACGTAGTGGGGCGATCGAAGGTGGCGAGGCCCAAGCACACGCGTCGTCCTCGTCTTTGCCGTCGTCGTCGCCCGCCACGAAAGCGGCGGCGCTGACTGTTTGCCTGCAGCCGTGGCTGTACCTCCCTACCGTGGGCTGCGAGGTGACGGCGTATCTTGAGCGCGGCGGGCGCCGGGTTCGAGGCGTTGTGCAGCGCTACGGTCAGGTGCGTCTGATGACGTCGGCCACACTTTTGGCTTCGGCGTCTGTCGCGGTGGGCGACGCCGCCCACGTGGATGCACTGCTCGCTCGGTACGCCGTCCTCGAGTCGGCGTCCGATGCAGCCGCCGAGGAGGACCTCGCCAGGGAGCTGCGCGCACTCCAGCGTAGCTTTGCCAGCGCCGTGGGCGATGTTGCACACCACCTGCAGACGCATCCCGACAGCATCGGTGGTGACGGGGCCGCGTGGTGCGTGCATCTGGCTGCGGTGCTGATGCCGAGCGTAGCCCCGGGGGCAGGGCCGCCGCCCCCCGTGGCGCTGCTCTCCGCCAGCCCGTATCAGCGCGCCCTCGAGGAGTGCTCAATGTACTCGTCTTTGGCGCCACCGATCAGAGGGGACGATACGGCCGCCTCGGCGGCGACAGCACCTGCAAAGGTGGACGTGACGTGGAATACGCAACGGCACCCGTACATCCCGCTCTTCAGCCGCAGTGTCTTGGAGAAGCTGCGAGCCGACGCAGCGTGAAAAAGGTCTGAGGAGGACCAGAGGGCTCAGCAAGCTGCGGTTCTACAAACGTGTAGGGGGCAGGGGAGGGGTGAGATGGTGTTGACACGAAGGGAGGCGCGCGCATGTCTTTGTGCCTGTGAACTGTACTCCTCGCTCTCCGGTGGCTTCCACTGCGCCCCCCCTCCTTTATATCAGCGTCCCACTGCACGTCTTTTGCATTCCCTGCCCGTATAACGCATTCACAGAAACGCCCACGCTCAACCGGGCGAGCGTAAAGCGGCTTCGTGTATGTCAGCGCACACACCCCACCTTGGCGCACACGCACGCGCCCACAGACTCTCAAATGCATCAGCCTTGAAGGACCCCCCCTCCCCGTTTCCCCTTCTGCTGCACGCGCACATTGTACTTGAGCCTTCTCCTCCGCCATCACCCACCGTCTTTTTTTTTTTTGATCCACCTCGCCACTCTCCCCTCACGGCAACACTGCACTGTCGATGCCCTCGTCTCCAGTGGTCCTCGTCTGTCTTACCACCGATACACACATAGACCTACACACTCCAAGTACCCTTGCCGGTGCGTCTCTGCGAGTAACGCATGCTTCCAAGAAAAACGAAGCGCTCCGCTGCAACAGCAGCTGCGCCGCCAGCCGCGGAACGGACGCCTGCGAAACGCGCCTCTGCCTCCTCAGCAAAGCCGCCGACTAGCCGGTCTCCGCAGCCGCAGTCGGTGACGACCCCAATCAAGAGGAACTCCGTGGCTGGCAACGCAAGTTCGGCGCCCTCCTCTTCCTCAACTCCGCAGCGGCAACAGCAGCAGCAAGTATCTCAGCCGCAGCTCAACACCCCTGAAGCGCAGCGTAGCCAGAGCACCGTCAAGCAGGCGCGCGAGAGCTCGTTCGCCTCCTCGCCTCAGGTGATACCACCCGCCCCCGCCAACAGCCCTGCACCGGCCTCCAGTAGAGCCCCTCAACGACGCTCCTCAGCCTCCCAAAACCAGCAGAGCCCCAGCGAGAAGGCTGCTAGGGCGAAGGCGAACAGCACCGCTGCTGCGGCGGCGGTGCTGACCACTTCGGCATCTCCAGTGTCCCCGCCTTCGCCGCCGCCATCGCCCGCCCGGCATGAGAGGACGACGACCTTGCGGCCACCGCAGTCGGCGAGCCCCGCGAAGCGGGGCGCCAGCGGTGCTACGAACAGCAGCACATGTGCGAGCGCCACGCCGGCGTCTACGGAACCGGCACGAGAAGCCGCATCGGCTGCCGCCGCGGGTACCGCGAACGTAAACGCCGGCGTTAGCGCTGCCGCGGAAGGGGCGGCCAAGTCCTCGAAGTCCGCACGAAGCCGCAGTGTGCGTCGCAGCCGTGCCCGCGCGGCCCTGTCGACGTCCACGTCGGCAACATCCTCACCAGAGGCGCACTTCGTCGAGCGCTTCATACGTGAGTCAAAGGTGATCGCGCCGGACGTGAGCGGCATTCTCTGCCTCGCGGTGCATCCGTCGGAGCAGGAACTCATCGTTGCGCGTGAGAACGGTTCGCTCGTGCGCTACGACGTGGCGTTTTTCCAGGGCATCCCGCAGTTTGTGCAGCGCCGCCACACGGGCGGCCAGACGCACCGCACCATTTCCGGCCTGGCCTACGTGACTGTCCCGACATCAGTGTCGTCGTTGTCCTCGGTGTCGAAGTCCGGAGCAGCGTCAGCGGCCCGCCACGTGCTCCTCGCCTCCATGATGTCCGGTCAGATCGTCGTCTATGACGCAGAGCTGCTCGTTCCCATTGCGCTGCACCAGCGCAGCGGTGGCGCCATCTGGGCTCTGCACGCGGTGAGTGCTGCGTGCATCTACGCCGCCATGGCAGACGGGAGCTGGCAGCAGCTGCGCCTCACGTGTAAGCGAGACGGCGCGGCCCCACAGCTGGAGCTGGTGCGTGTCGTACCCGGCATCAGCGGCGCCGACCGTGCCTTGTCTGTGGCGACGTCTCTGTCGCTGCGCATGGCGGTCGGCTCCGACGACGCCGGTAACGTACATGCGTGGCGCTTGCCTGCTGGCGTGTCGTCGCCAGGGTCTTCTGTCGGCGCCGGTGCCGCGGAGGAGGACGACGAGGCTGCCGCTCCCAGCCGTGCACGCGGTTTGGCCGAGCACAAGTCTCTCTGGACCACGAAGCTAGCGAAGGGCATCGCGCTCAGCTGCGCTGTGGTCGGCGGGACGCAGCGCCCCTGTGTTGTTGTCGGGACGTCGATGGGCGACGTCGTGCTGCTCGATGCCGCGCACGGACACGTCTTCCAAACCTTCTCGCAGCACAAGGGACCGGTGTCGACGCTGGCGGTGCAGGGCGACGCTGTTGTCTACGCGTCCGGCTGGCACGAGAGCCTTCGGAGCTACCGCTGCAACGAGCAGGGCGACTGGTATCCGGCCGAAGTGAAGCGCCGCACACACTATCACGAGGCGAGCCAGCTGGCGCTGTTGCCGCATCGTCGACTGATCTTGTCTGCGTCGCGCGACGGCACGATCATGTACGCGCCGACGGCGCAGCTGTTCACGTTGCCAGCGATGTACGTGGTGGTCACGACGCAGCAGTTCGCCTACGCGGTCGATCGCGAGCTCCTCTTGCAATCCCGCTTCGATACCATCGAGGTCTTCCACATGGACAGCGCCGCTCGTCACTGGGTGCCCTTCTTTGGCCACCGTCTCGATGGCCGCTTCCACCTTTCCGGCCTGTGGTGCGATCGCCAGCTGAACTACATCGTCTTCAGCACAGAGGAGCGCATTGGGTTGCTGAAGGTGGTGTGGCGTGCACATGCGGCGATGTCTGTGTTGAGGCTCGAGGTAGTACTGGAGCTGCCGGCGCGCAGCGGTGTGGTCGACGTCTGCTGGTCGGGTACCGCTGCTGCCGCGGGATCGGCAGAGGAGGTCAGCGCGGGTGCAGGTGAAGAGACGGCCGCTGACGCATCGGCCTTGTTGCCGACGTCGCAGCGACTCTACATCCTCTACGACGACGGCGTCACGTGTGTTACTCTTGCTGATGGGTATCCGGTGGTGCGCACTCCCGTGCAGGTTCGCGGGAAGCGGCTCCCGACGACTCGCTGCGTCCCTACCGGGTACTGTGCCGTCCAACAGCTGCAGCCTCGCTTACCAGGAGTCGCAGTAGTGGCCCGGCACCTGACGCAACAGAGGACGAGGAGCTTGTCATCTACGGCCACCGTGGCAGCTGCCGCATGCGTCTCATGACCGATGGCACCCCCGATGCGGACTCCCTGGTCGCTGATCTGGATGACGTGTACGAGCTGGCGCAGGAGTTGCCGCTGCTGCAGGATGCGTTGAGCAAGAAGGTCGATGGCGGCAGTCACGGTGGCGCAGAGCGGACACTGAAGAGGGCAAGGGTGGAGGCGTCGGCCTCGTCAGCGCCGGCGAAGGCAACACCCTGCGAGGCCCTGGTTGGCTTGTCCACGCTGCGGCAGCGGTACTTCGTAGGCTCAATGCTGCACTCATCCTCGGCAGCCATCACACCACTGTCGGCGACGCTGCCACATGATGTGCGCTGGATTGCCCGCATCGCAACGTTTTCGTCGAGCAGCAGTACTAAGACCACCACCCCAGCCGTCGCCGCCTCATACAAGTACTTGGGCTACTTCAGCCGTGGTCTCCTTGTCGCTACGGGTGATAGCTGGCACATGGTGCGCCGCATGTGCGTGGAGGCTGCCTTCCTCATAAAGGGTGGCACGGAGGTGTTGGTGTTGGAGCGCAACCTCGAGAAGACCCTGGAGGCCCTTCCCCTCTGCTGGAAGGTACGCCGATTCGGCAACTGAGGGTGCGCACCACCAGTGTACACAGCTGAACAAGGCAGGTGTGCGAGTGTGGGCGTGCTTGCATCCGTGCGTGTGTGGGGGCTCGAGAGCTGCCGGTAGAGGAGCTGAGCGGCGACCGTACTTGTGTGAGCATGTTAATGTGTTCGCGGCGTAAGCGAAGCCACTGGGGAGTGTGTGTGTGTGTGCGGCGGCCTCTCTCTGGGTGTGCGCCGTGCTACAGCGCATGATCTGATGGCGTGCATCTCAGTGGGGGAGGGAGGTGGGGGTGGGGGCGTCTTTGCCTTGGCGTGTGCAGGATTTCCTCCTCCCTCCCCCCCCCCCCACACGCATCTCCCGCGTCATCCGGGCCTTTCCACGTTAACTTTGTTTCTTCTTTCTTTCCGCGCTAACGCCTTACGACGACTAACAAAAAAACGGCAGAGGGTGTGTGATCGAAGGACGTCGATGGTGGCGATGCCGCCGATGATGACGCCTGCGTGAGCGCATTTTTTTTCGCTCTCCCTCACCCTATAAACGAAGCCGACGAACAAAATCGGGCCGCACTGCCCTTGGTGCCATGCGCACGCCGTGCATGCGGGGCGATGCACACACGCCCGCACAGGGGTGTGTACACACAGACACACACACATGCATATGCGTGTAGATGACTGGCGCAGTTGAAGGGCTGTAGCGGTGGTGGTATGGGGCCCTTACAATAGGGGCACATACACCGTGGCGGCGGGAAGAAGGGCGGGGGTCAGAGGTAGTGAGAAAGAACATGAGAGCTGTGCAGGTGGGAGGGGAGGGGGTGGCGAGGCTTGGCAGCCGACCCACCTCTCCCCTTGTTTTGCTCTTCGTTCCTCTGTGTGTGTGCGCATCCTGTTCCGTCCCCATCTTGCTCGAAAGGAGGCATCCTGGCGTGCAATGCCTTCCGTGCAGTCCCCTCTCACCCTACACACCCCCTGCTCACCTTCGAGGGAGTTTGCATACACGCACGCACACACTCGAAGCGGCAAGTATGGCCAGGATGAGGGGGGGGGGCGGGTACAACGGCTTGCTCAGCCCTCTGCAGTGCTTCCCCCCTTCCTCTCCTCAGCACGCCTCTGCTTTCTACGCCGCCGTATGCTCTGGTTGCTTCCCATCTTGTTTTCTTTTATGCTGCTGTTACACCTCGGTCGCTACCCTCTGCTCCCGCTCCGATCTTCTCTACTTCCATGCACAACGATGTCCACCTCACCCCCGCATGCGCGCACGCGTGATGGTTAGAGACTGCATCGACGATGGCGTCCGCGAGGTCCTACCCGCCTTCGTACCCAGCTGGTGTCTTCGTGGTCCGCTCGAAGCAAGAGCTGGCGCCTCTTGTGGCGCGGCTGCGCGCGGCCCGACGACTGAAGCCAGGGTGTAACGTCACTGTGTTCGACGGCGAGCACTTTGCCGAGGTGTCGGATGCGCTGGAGATCAGGCTATCGGCGAGCGCGCCTGAAGGGCGTGGGGGCGGCTCCAGTGAGGACGCGGCCTGCAGCCTGACGGAGACGCTGGTGCACCTTCGTGAGACGACCGAGGCCGAGGCAGCAGAGCTTGTGATGGCCACGCAGACAGGGAGGAGGACGGGGCTTTCTGGAAACGATGGCATCATCGCACTTCTGCCGACAAGTCTCTCCACGTCTGAGGCGCATTCGACTAGCGCGCGCGCATCTGCCCCAGCAGTGATGTGTGAACGGTGTGCGCTCATCACAGCGCGCGACTCCGTCAAAGGTGAAGAATTTCTTTCGCTGCTGCGCGTCCCCTGTGCAGAGCGAGCAGGCACAAGGTGGCCACTGTACATGGCGGCACACGTAGTCGGCGAGTTTGCGGAGACGGAGCTTCGCGCGCTTTTCTCTTCTGATGGATCGAGTGGCGGCCCCAGCACCGAAAGTGACGGTGCTGACGGACACGAGCCGATGAAATCATCTACACCGGTGGCTTACATCCGGGGCGTCCGGCGGTTCCACCGTGTGTGCTGTCCAGTGCTAGCGGAGATGCCATCTGCGCTCGCAGCGATGCGGCGCACAGCATTGCTGAAGCGCCACCACCGCCTCGCCCAACGTGGTGAGGCGGCGGCAGACAGCCCGTGTGCGCCGCCATCATCGGAAACGGGTGCGTCATCGCTATCGGCTGCCACCCTCCAGCGCAGAAGCGCTCCGCCGGGGGGCCTCTCTCGAGATGCCAACACCGTCTGCAGTCCGTTTTTCACGTTCTCCGAGTTGTTTGGTGGCATTGGCATGTTCCGCAGTGGTCTGGAGCGCGTTGGTGGTCGTGCAGCTTTCGCCGTGGAGTTCGCGCCTCCTGCGCAGATCGTCTACGCACTCAACCACCGCTGCCTGCACGACTGTCCAGCCGCCCTACAGCTGCCAAACGCGAAGCGAGAAGATCCCGGTGAAGACACCAGAGGCTTACTCACTCAGCGCGGTGGCGGCACCGCCTTGTCCGCTGCCGCCTCCGCAGCAGCCGAGGACTACGCAGCGATGGAGGCAGGCTTTCCTGACGCCACAGCGCGCTCTGTGCCGTTCCTCGTCGGCGACATCACCGAGATACCCAGCGCCTTCTTTCCCACGCACGACGTGCTCACAGGCGGCTTCCCGTGTCAGAGCTTCGCCAAGGCTGGCGACGCTGCAGGGCTGCACGCGGACAAGGGGTGGTTGTTCTACGAGGTGGTGCGGGTGCTGGCTGCTACTCGACCGACAGCATTCTTGCTGGAGAATGTGGAGCATCTTGTCGAGGTGGAGGCTGGCGCTCAGCTCGCTGTGATCCTTGCCCGGCTCCACCGCCCGGCGTCGGCGTTGTCCACGCCAACCGCCGAGGATGTCGCGTTGGAGTACGAGGTGCAGCATGTGGTCGTGGATGGCGGCGCCCTAACACCGCAGACGCGAAAGCGAGTGTACTTCTTCGGCTTCCGGGCCGCCTCAGCTCTGGCGCCGGCACGTGCGGTGTCCCTTGACGACGCCCTCGGTCACTTTGCCCTGCCTCGCGCTGGCGATGGGGAGGCAAGTGCGGCCGCAGCCCGAGTTGTTGCTGATGCCCTTCAACGAATCAAGGCCGCTTCTCTGGACTCGCCATACCGCATCGTCCGGGAGCTGCTTGTGGCCCCCTCAACTGTGGACTCGTCGTACTCAACACCACAAGGCCGCTCCATGCAGGATGAGCCAACTAGCACATCACGCGGGGAGAAGAGCGCGGCCCGCAGCTCCGCACACGGCGACCTTCAGCTGACCCCCGCTCAATGGGAGGCGGTTCGACGCAGTCGCACGTACCGGCGGAACCCGCTGTGGCGTCTGTGCGACGTGCAAGGGCGGGCCCGCACCCTGCTGGGCAGCTACCGCACGAGCTATCAACTCTACTCCGAGTTTGTGCCTTTTTCGTCAGAGCGGACGCAGCATGAGGTCGTGGCGATGCTACTGGAGAAGACGCCGCTGAAGCCAGGGGACGACGCCGATGATGTGCGCGCTGGCGGCTCAGAGAACCCGGCAATTCCGGCGCCGCCGCCTCCACCGCTGCGGTTCTTCGCGCTGCGCGAGTGCGCGCGCTTGCAAGGGATCGAGGACACTTTCCTTCTTCCACACGACACGACGCAGCTCTCGTCAAGCGCTGATGGCGCAACTCCACCGGGTGCTGCTGTGATTTCTGCGGCAGTGCTCCGCCAGGTGCCGTCCGGTGCCGTTTACAAGCTGATTGGCAACGCCGTCAACCCACGGGTAGTGGCATGCTTGGGCGGCGCCATCGCGTCCTACCTGCAAGAGCGACGTCGCTGAACACGAGCGAGAGGTACTCCTTTCTCCCTTTCCCCATGCCATCTACTGCATCGATCGATAAGAAGCACCGCGGTGAGGTTCACGTTCGTGCGTGTGTGTGTGCGCAGCGCGGGAACAGAACCCGCGCTTGGCGGCTTCGCCGTCTCAGCTCCAGACGCTTTATTGTGTTCTCCCTCCTTTTCGCACCCGCGCAGACACGCGCGGCGGTGAATGGGATCAAGAGGGGAGGGTGGCGAGCGAGGGCGAACCACAGAACAACCGCAGAGTTTGGTCGAGTGCGCAGTGCGAACTGATAAAGACGCAGCACCTACCCTCGTGTGCGTGCCTGGTGTTCGTGTGCGCCGGATCAGGCCCTTCTTACGGAGTGCTACGCACACGCGCACATGTGTGCGCGATGGAATACTGCCCGCGCTCACACCATTTCTGCTTCCCTCTCCCTCTCTTCAACCTCTGCCTTCCTCACTATCCACAACCTCCCCGCCCCTTCGCGCTTGGCGCTTTTCGCGCGTCTGCCACATCTTCGGACATGGCTGTTGCCGTGTTTCTACACCTTGTGTGGGCGGCACACTCCACGATCCATCCGCACACCGACGCACGCCCTTGCCCTTGCCCTTCTTTGGTTCTACCGTCAAAAAAGTGAAGCCTACTTGTGTCCCCCCTCCCCATCGCTGCAATCATGCCGCCGAAGGCTGGTCAGACGAAGAAGGCCAAGATGGAGGCCGCCAACAAGGGCGCGAAGAAGACCACGAAGAAGTGGAGCAAGGGCCAGTCCCGCGAGGCTCTGCAGAACGCCGTGATGTTCGACAAGGAGACGTACGACAAGCTCCGCAGCGAGGTGCCCAAGTACAAGCTCATCACCCCGTCAATCATCTCCGACCGCCTCAAGATCGCCGTCTCCATCGCCGCCGCTGGCCTCAAGCAGTTGTGCCGCGAAAAGCTCATCCGCCTGGTGTCGTGCTCCAGCAAGACCCGCGTGTACACGCGCATCGTGCAGGCCGCCCCGGCTGAGGCGGCTGCCGCTGCTCCGGCTGCCGAGTAAAGAGGGCGTGCCTGGGGAGAGGGAGACGTTGGCGGCCCAGGTGGTGCGTGTGCGCGGATCTGCGTGCAGAGGTGCGGAGGGCGCGCGCTCTCGTGTTTTGGTTTCTTTGTGTTTTCGCTTTATTTGTTATTTCCCCTTTTCAACAGCAAGAACAGCCGCCACGCGCACCAAGCGAAGGTAACGTGAGACTCGGCTTGTGGGACTGCTTCGGTGCGCGGGGGGGGGGAAACGGCGAGGAGGTGGGGTGGTGGGTGGCCCCCCCCCCTCCCCCCCCATCTGCCTCCTGCGCAGCACCCCCGCACTCACGCGCACACAGATGAGCAAGTCCGCCGACGCACTGCAGGCCGCCCAACTGTGCTTCGTGTTGCTCGTGCATCGATCTCCCTCTGTGGAAGCGAATAGGCTCTCCTCAGATCAGATGTGGTTTTCGTACCCCTCCACATCACTTCCTCGAGCAGCTGACCTTTACCATGTCTTCGCTGGCGATGACGGCGCCCACGAGGCCCAGCCCCCTCCACCGCCGCTGCCAACAACGCAACTGCAACTGCTTCTCTGTACTTCTCTGTGCTTCTCGCACCCTCTTCCACCTCCCCCACCGTTTCCATCTCCGCGCGTGTGCGCGTCGCTGTACACTCGTCGCTGCATGTCGCATCCCATGCAAACACACACCACACACACACACACACACACACATCAGACGTGCCTCACAAACCCATCCGTGCCCGCACATCGACAGCGTACCCAGACGTGTGGTCTTGCTCCTCTTCCTTTCGCTCGTTCTCAGCTCTTCTTCCTCCTTCCCCAGCGCGACGAGCTCTGACCTCTTGTCGTGTGCCTGCCTGTGTGCCATACACCTGACAACCATTCCTAAGCACGTACTCATCACACCTCCATCGCAACACCATGCTGTCCCGTGTGCAGTCTGCGATGATTCGCCGCGCCGCTGGGGTGCGCGCTGCGTCGTCGGCTGCGGCTGCGGCTGCCGCGAAGCCTGCGGAGCACAAGGGCCGCGTCGGCTACGTGTCGCAGGTCATTGGTGCGGTGGTGGACGTGCACTTCTCGGAGGGCGTGCCGCCCGTGCTGACGGCGCTGGATGTGACGGAGGACCTTGGCCGCGATGAGCCGCTGACGCTGGAGATCGTGCAGCACTTGGACGCGAACACCGGCCGCTGCATTGCGATGCAGACGACGGACCTGCTGAAGCTGAAGTCGAAGGTTGTGTCGACCGGCGGCAACATCTCTGTGCCGGTGGGCCGTGAGACGCTGGGCCGCATCTTCAACGTTCTGGGCGACGCGATCGACCAGCGCGGCCCCGTGGGCGAGAAGATGCGCATGGCGATCCACGCCGAGGCCCCAAAGCTGGCGGATCAGGCCGCGGAGGACACGATCCTGACGACCGGCATCAAGGTGATCGACCTGATTCTGCCCTACTGCAAGGGTGGCAAGATCGGCCTGTTCGGCGGTGCCGGTGTGGGCAAGACTGTGATCATCATGGAGCTGATCAACAACGTCGCGAAGGGCCACGGTGGTTTCTCCGTGTTTGCCGGCGTTGGCGAGCGCACGCGCGAGGGCACGGACCTGTACCTGGAGATGATGCAGTCGAAGGTGATTGACCTGAAGGGCGAGTCGAAGTGCGTGCTTGTGTACGGGCAGATGAACGAGCCCCCGGGTGCGCGCGCGCGCGTTGCGCAGTCTGCGCTGACGATGGCGGAGTACTTCCGCGACGTAGAGGGCCAGAACGTGCTGCTGTTCATCGACAACATCTTCCGCTTCACGCAGGCGAACTCCGAGGTGTCTGCGCTGCTGGGCCGCATTCCAGCCGCCGTGGGCTACCAGCCGACGCTTGCGGAGGATCTTGGTATGCTGCAGGAGCGCATCACGTCGACAACGAAGGGGTCGATCACGTCCGTGCAGGCCGTGTACGTGCCAGCGGATGATATCACGGATCCCGCGCCCGCGACGACGTTCTCGCACCTGGACGCGACGACTGTGCTGGACCGCGCGGTGGCGGAGTCGGGCATCTACCCTGCCGTGAACCCGCTGGAGTGCGCGTCGCGTATCATGGACCCCGACGTGATCGATGTGGACCACTACAACGTTGCGCAGGATATCGTGCAGATGCTGACCAAGTACAAGGAGCTGCAGGATATCATTGCGGTGCTTGGCATCGACGAGCTGAGCGAGGAAGACAAGGTTGTTGTGGACCGCGCGCGCAAGGTGACCCGGTTCCTGTCGCAGCCGTTCCAGGTTGCGGAGGTGTTCACGGGCATGACGGGCCACTACGTGCAGCTGGTCGACACGGTGGAGTCGTTCTCTGGCCTGCTGATGGGGTCGTACGACCAGATCCCGGAGATGGCGTTCTACATGGTTGGCGGCATCAAGTCTGTGCTGGAGAAGGCGAAGGCCATGGCGGAGGAGGCTGCAGCGATGGAGAAGCAGCGTCGCGCGCGCCAGGCCGCGAACGCCTCGGACTCGCAGTAGGCCGCCAGCGACGCGAGCCGTGAGTGCGCGGGTGCGTGCTTGACGGCGTTTGCGTGACAGCCACGGCATGCCCCACCGTAGCGAGCGCGGCGTAATCTCGTGCTCTTACATGTTCTCTCTTGACCGCGCGTCGCCGTGCTAGCGTATCTGTTTTTGAAAAGGGATGAAAGGCGCTGCAGCGTACCGCGAAGGTACGTGTGGGAGGGAGATGAGGGCGGCGGTTCTAGCCGAGGAGGCGGGCGCCCCAGCAAGACTGACGTCAGAGGCGACACAAGCAAGAGCGGCGCACGCGCTGCGGGTGCCTCTCTCCCTCTCTGTTTCTTTTTGGTATAGTTGGTGTGGCTGTTGCTGATATCGAAGTTGTTGATGTGAGCGGTGCTCGGAGGTGGTGTGGTTATCGCTGTGGGCGTCACCACTGAGTTGAGTGAGGCATATGCGGCGGCGTCGGCCGATGCCCGCACACGTGCGCACACAGACGCACGTGACGGCAACGAGACAGCTTCACGCGCACACATCACTGCCATAGTGAGCACCTCGGACTTAGCAGTAGTAGTAATGACGGATGTTCGCGCGCGCGGACGGGCGTGCAAGCGGGAGGCGGGGGGGGGGTCGCAGCCCAGAGCGCGGCCCTTCCGCCAAGGAAAGGAGGAGGACAGTGGGCGGGCGAAGGAGAGAAGAGAGCAGCAAAGACCGATGGTGCTGGGCGACGTCGATCTTGGCTCAGTCACTTGGCGGGATCAAGGCCCACAGATGAGTAATGCCTACTCGGCCTGAGTGAGGTCTGCCGTTGTCTGGAACACGCCCGGGATGTGGTAACGCTCTCTCGCGGCGTGCACCTGACATTTCTCACTCTGCTCGCCGCTCCCGAGGATCCGTGAGGCAGCGCGGGTCGCTTTCTCTCGTCCCCTCTCCACTCCCTGCCCCATTCCAGTTGGGATCATGTGAAGCATCATCTGCGTCTTGTACGCGTGTCAAGCACGTGTGACTGTGTCTCTCTCTGTGTGTGTGTGTGCCTCGGTCCGTAAGTGCGTCCGTGGCATGGGCCACAGACGCCCTAGTGACCCACCCACCCACCCACACACACACACACACACACATACACACACACACACATGTCAACGTGCAGCACGCGCGTGTAGGAAACCCTCTCCCCTCGGAATTTTGAAAGAAACGATCTTCTTTAAGCCCTTCACTGAAACGTACACACGGGCCCCACGCACGCCCCTGCACGAAGACAGGCACGCACGTGCCGTAAGACTCGAAGGCATCAAAATAGACCGCTCCAGCTGCACGCGGCCACGTAGACCTACCTCCCTTCCACAGCCTCAGAGCAGTGTGGCACTCACCGCTTATCCCCTCCGATCCCTGCGGTCGTGCACCGATAGGCGCTTGAAGAAAGGGATAGCGTGCTAGCGATGGTGGGGGCGGACCGCCAGGGTCGTGGCATGGCGCCTTGGTCTTCGCCCGTCACGCCTCCGCAATATGCCGCCGGCGTGTGCACAGGCTGCTCACGCTTTCCGCGCGGGCGTCTGTCTGTCTAAGCGTCCGTGACTTCCGACGCGACTTCTCCGTCTCTCGACTGCTCCCCTTCTTTCCTCTGACTTGCGCCCAGACAAACTCGTGCATACGCGCACATCAACGCCCCCCCTCCCCCCCCCCCCGTACGGGAACACGCTGCCCTTGTACCCACCCCCACCCCCTCTCGCTTCTCCGGTAGAGTGTCTGTCACACGAAAGACCGCAAGGACTTTGCGCTAACATCCTAAACAGCACAACCTACATCCTAGAGGCGCACGCTATCAGAACCATGCTGTCCCGTGTGCAGTCTGCGATGATTCGCCGCGCCGCTGGGGTGCGCGCTGCGTCGTCGGCTGCGGCTGCGGCTGCCGCGAAGCCTGCGGAGCACAAGGGCCGCGTCGGCTACGTGTCGCAGGTCATTGGTGCGGTGGTGGACGTGCACTTCTCGGAGGGCGTGCCGCCCGTGCTGACGGCGCTGGATGTGACGGAGGACCTTGGCCGCGATGAGCCGCTGACGCTGGAGATCGTGCAGCACTTGGACGCGAACACCGGCCGCTGCATTGCGATGCAGACGACGGACCTGCTGAAGCTGAAGTCGAAGGTTGTGTCGACCGGCGGCAACATCTCTGTGCCGGTGGGCCGTGAGACGCTGGGCCGCATCTTCAACGTTCTGGGCGACGCGATCGACCAGCGCGGCCCCGTGGGCGAGAAGATGCGCATGGCGATCCACGCCGAGGCCCCAAAGCTGGCGGATCAGGCCGCGGAGGACACGATCCTGACGACCGGCATCAAGGTGATCGACCTGATTCTGCCCTACTGCAAGGGTGGCAAGATCGGCCTGTTCGGCGGTGCCGGTGTGGGCAAGACTGTGATCATCATGGAGCTGATCAACAACGTCGCGAAGGGCCACGGTGGTTTCTCCGTGTTTGCCGGCGTTGGCGAGCGCACGCGCGAGGGCACGGACCTGTACCTGGAGATGATGCAGTCGAAGGTGATTGACCTGAAGGGCGAGTCGAAGTGCGTGCTTGTGTACGGGCAGATGAACGAGCCCCCGGGTGCGCGCGCGCGCGTTGCGCAGTCTGCGCTGACGATGGCGGAGTACTTCCGCGACGTGGAGGGCCAGAACGTGCTGCTGTTCATCGACAACATCTTCCGCTTCACGCAGGCGAACTCCGAGGTGTCTGCGCTGCTGGGCCGCATTCCAGCCGCCGTGGGCTACCAGCCGACGCTTGCGGAGGATCTTGGTATGCTGCAGGAGCGCATCACGTCGACAACGAAGGGGTCGATCACGTCCGTGCAGGCCGTGTACGTGCCAGCGGATGATATCACGGATCCCGCGCCCGCGACGACGTTCTCGCACCTGGACGCGACGACTGTGCTGGACCGCGCGGTGGCGGAGTCGGGCATCTACCCTGCCGTGAACCCGCTGGAGTGCGCGTCGCGTATCATGGACCCCGACGTGATCGATGTGGACCACTACAACGTTGCGCAGGATATCGTGCAGATGCTGACCAAGTACAAGGAGCTGCAGGATATCATTGCGGTGCTTGGCATCGACGAGCTGAGCGAGGAAGACAAGGTTGTTGTGGACCGCGCGCGCAAGGTGACCCGGTTCCTGTCGCAGCCGTTCCAGGTTGCGGAGGTGTTCACGGGCATGACGGGCCACTACGTGCAGCTGGTCGACACGGTGGAGTCGTTCTCTGGCCTGCTGATGGGGTCGTACGACCAGATCCCGGAGATGGCGTTCTACATGGTTGGCGGCATCAAGTCTGTGCTGGAGAAGGCGAAGGCCATGGCGGAGGAGGCTGCAGCGATGGAGAAGCAGCGTCGCGCGCGCCAGGCCGCGAACGCCTCGGACTCGCAGTAGGCCGCCAGCGACGCGAGCCGTGAGTGCGCGGGTGCGTGCTTGACGGCGTTTGCGTGACAGCCACGGCATGCCCCACCGTAGCGAGCGCGGCGTAATCTCGTGCTCTTACATGTTCTTGTTCACAGGCAGCAGCTAGCGGGAAGGTGGAAGGGAAGGGGTGCAACGTTGCCCTCGGGCCGCTTCCACACCCGCTTTTCTTTGTTTAGCCGCCGCATGTCTGGCTGCGAGCTGTCCGTGTGGTGGGACTCGCAGTGTAGTCGTCGGACGTTTCTCGTTGCGGGATCACGCTCGCCGTCCTGCGCTCGCGCTTGCGGATGCGCTGTGGCTGATGAGGAGGCCGGTAGCGGTGCCGTTGTTGGTTTCTTCTCTCCTTTTGTAGCGGACCTCTACGGGAGCTAGGGTGGTGATGGCGCGGAAGCGGGGGCGCGGGCGAGGAGGCGCAGCGTACGCGTGCGCGTGTCAGTGTCCAGAACACACTCGCGCGTCCATCGTCATCCGCCCCGCCTCTCTCTCTGTTTCCATTTCCGATGCGGCCCTCGTGTTCTTTCCGTTTTTTTTTCTCTATCGCTCGTATATAGATATACAGAGAAAGAGAGTAGCTGTAGCCATAGTAAGGCGAGTGCACGCCAGGGTAAAGAGACGCACACACTCTATTCTCTTCTCCCGCCCCTCCCCTCCCTTTCCTCTCCTCATCTCAATCTGACGGCAGTCACGCACGCGCACGCACACACACACACGGAGACGTATCGGCGTTTGTGCGGTAACCCGCGAGCAGCTCATGCAGGGCTGCGCACGGCATGCGTGTGCAGCTCTGTGAAGAAGTGCCCGAGTGAGTGGGTGGGGTGGGCTGTTGGCCTTGTTTTGGGTGTCCTTGCGTGTGTGTAGGCGTGCAAGAATAATGTAACCAGCGAATACCCCCTGAAAAAGGAGAGAAGGACATGCGCGACACTGAACTAACAAAAAACAAAATAACACAGAACAGGCAGAAACGTGCAGCATGCGTGTGCGCAGCTTGAACGGTGCGTGAAATGCCGTCCCTCTCCCTCTTCCTGATCTCTTCGAACGCCGCCCTTGCCCGCCTCGCCTCGTCACCTCTGCTCTAGTGGTGTCGTTGCGAAGAAATGGAAGAGTGAGGCGATTCGGGGCGGGGAAGGTGGCAGTGGTGTTCAAGAAGCGACCAAGGGAGGGGGGAGAGCTAGAAGGCAAGGCAGCCGCATGGCTTCCGTGCCGAGGTGCCCCCCCCCTCCGCATCCGCCTTCATGCAGCCATCCATCCTCCCGTCATGCACTCTTCTTGATGGTGGGACTTGGCCCCCTCTCCCGTTTCGCTTTCCACTGCTCTTCCCTTCCTTCTCCTCCTCCTCCTCCATCTTCAACGCCTTCCTGCGCCGCCCGCCGCCCGCCGCCCACCGCTGCTGCTGCTGCTGCTCACAATGGACTTCATCTCTGTCTGTATGCGTGTGTGCGTATGTGAGCGGTGCCTGCCGTGCACTTCACCCCTGCACTGACGGATCTCAGCTGCTACGTTACACCTCTTCTCGTTCCGCTTGCTGCCATTGCTTCTCCATCCCACTCTCCGTCAGCCACTCGGCTCATCTGCCTTGGCGGCCTCGTTTAGCCGCCGTGTTTCTGTGGCCTCGTGTGCTGCTGCTGCTGTTGCTGCTGGCGCATCGCTCGGCGCGCGTGTGCATGTGCCTTCCTGTGGCGGCTTGCTTAAAAGAGGATAGGTTTGGAGGGAGGGGAGGGCGCACGTGCGTGCCTGTCTTTTTCGCCTCGTCTCTTTCTGTTTTCTCTTGCGCTTGCTTGCGGCGTCTCGCGCTCGTGCACACACGCACACGCATACATAGACCGATTTACAGGGCGCCTTCGCTGGCGTCGACGTCATCTCCGTCTTTCTCTCATTGCCTCATCTCTCTTCTCCACACTTCGCCTTTGTGCCCGTGCGTGAACGCGTGGGGCTTTCTGTACTTATAGCTTCAGCCAGAGAGCTGCTGCGGCTCCGCCCGCTTCCCTCGCTATTCTGCCCCCCCCCTCCCCACACCCCAACAGCCATCTTTCTACCCCATCGTCATGCTCAACTGGTGGCTCATTGTCTTGATCGTCCTGGTAGCGCTTGTGTGCGTCGGCCTCACCATCTACACGTTCATCTACTTTCAGTCGGAGGAGGACTCGAAGTGGGACTATGTGCCGAAGGCCGTCGCCGGTCTCGGGCTCATTCTGGCCATGGGCAGCATCCTGCTCGTCCCGTACGATGTCGCGAACTCGCCAAATCCCACCGTCGCGCACAAGTACGTCCAAACTCTCAATACGCAGCTGATGTGGGAAATTGTGCTGTGGATGATGGCTGTCATGGCGGTTGTGGTGTGCCCCTTCTTCATGTTCTTCTATGAGGCGTATGACCCGGATAAGCCGAGCGTCGGCACACAGGTCTCGCACGGCGTCATCTCTACCGTTATCATCGCCTTCCTGTTCGCCCTTATCGTGGGCCTCTGCTACCACTTTCAGGGCGTCGCAGACATCACGTTCCAGGCCTACAGGGGCAACCCGCAAATGGCCTTGCCGGAGAGCTCTACCATCCGCTACGTGGGCAACTCGATCAAGTCAACCGTCACCGTCTCCGTGAGCATCTACACCTACTGCATTGGCATGCTCTGCTTCTTTGGGTGGATCTTCTTCTTCTTCTACGGCGGCGCCGGTATCGTTGCCTACCCCATGAGCCTCATCCAGAGCTTCAAGTCGCGCCCCAAGGCCATTGGCGCGAGCAGGTTTGCAGAGGAGATGGCCATCATTCTGGCGAAGGCGGATGCCATGCTGGAGCTGTGCATGCGGCTGCAGCAAGAAAGCCGCGGCAGCATCTCGCGCTCCACGAAGAACAAGATCAATATCCTGCGCAACGAGGTGTACTTCCTGGAGGCGCAACAGGCGCAGCTCATTTGGGCATACACGAAAGCCGGTGGCTCGCCCTTCATCGTGTATGGCAAGCTGGCGCTGGGGGTCGTCTGCATCGTCACGGCGATCATGTGGTGCCTGCAGATTTTTGTCTACAACACCTTCGACGCGGACCCGTTTCTCAACACGCTACTGCTGCGCCTCAGCGACGCCTTCGCGTTGTGCGGCGTCTGCGCCTACGGCGTCCTCGCCTTCTACCTCACGTGGTCGACGTTCCAGGGGCAGATCGCGCTGGGGCTACGCCTCGTCTTCTTCCAGATACACCCAATGAAGAAGCACGACACCCTCGTGAACGCCTTCCTATTCAATGTGAGCCTTCTTCTGATCACCTCCTACGCCGTAATCTACTTCGTTGTCTACTCCTTCCAGGACTATGCCACTATGACCGCCATCAACGGTCTGATGAACGTCTTCGTGACGCGTCTGCGCGGCATCGGCGTTTTTATTAGGTGGGCGCAGTTCTGCTTTTTGGGCATGTCGCTGCTGACGCTGATATGGATGGCGGTGTGCCCCAAGAGGAAGAGCCGCGATCCGACCAAGTTGCGGCTGGATGATTTGAGCTAACACAAGACGTACACACCGAGCACCCTTCCTCTTCCTCTTCTTCCGCTGCTGCGGCTGCTTCACCTCCTCCCCCCTCTCCTCCTTTCTGTGTGTCGCGAGTGTTTTGCCGTTGCGGGCTATGCTGCAGAGCGGGAAGGGGAATGACAGGGCGCCATGGGTCGGTGCGTGGGTGAGTGCGTGGCGCTGGCCTCTGGCTTGCGGGTGCTTCTGTTGATTGCTTTTTTTTTTTTCATTGCTTCCTCGTATCCACGCAGAAACCATCAGCGCCCTTCTTCTCTCTCTACCCCTCCCCCCCTCTTCCCTCTCTCGCTGTTCTTCGCTTCTGGTGTACTTGCTGTTGCACCCTCTCGCTCCGTGCGAGTCGTCGTCGGTGGGCGTAGGCGCATTTTACATGCACAACTTGCTTAGAATTGCCACGCGGTACCGCACAGTTACTTTTGGACGCCACGCACACGTGCATACGCGGTTGCGCGTGTGTGTGTGTGTCTGTGTGCGTATGGCGGAGGAGGTCACGACCTCTTACCGGTTGCTGGTGCTCAGGGGAGGGAGATTCAGGAGACAGATGCCACCTCCATCGGCGTCTGCGTTTCTGTGCCGCGGATCATACACCGTCCGTTGAGGCGTCCACTACGCACCCCCCTCCGTGCCCCACTCTCGCCGCTGTCTGCTGATGCCCTTCAAGGCTGCGCGAGGCCCTCCGCACACGATATGCCGCTACCATGCCACCGACTTTCTCCGCCACTTTGCCGACCTGTTTCGCGACGCCACTGACGACCTCCTTGTTTGCGTTCTCTCGCGCCTCCGCCTCCTGCACTTGTGTGCGCGGCTGACCGGGTCACCCCCGCCCGCCCCCGCCCTTCGCGTGCAGCTCGTGCGCACAGGAGGAGGCCCACGCGTGTCCAACAACAAACCAACGCAGCGCGCACACGTACATTGGCGCACAGAAGGCGCCTCTGGAGTCTGCTGCGGATGCACCTTTCTTTTCCGTTGTTGTTTTTGCGCTACCTCTCTCGCTGTTCTGCCGGTGTCGTGGGTGTAGATTAGCTTAGCTGAGCTGGCCCCTCCCCCTCCCCCATCACCCCCCCCCCCCCCCCACGGCACACAGCGATCCATGCACTTTCCACCTTTCGGATCTCCACCTCCGTGCTTGCCGCTCGCTTTCGCTCTTTTCTATTCGTTTCGCGGCCCGTTCTGGCTGCTTCCTCGACGATCCACTCCGCCCCCTCTATCGTAATGCGTCGTCGACCAGCGCAGCTGACCAAGACAAAACTGGCAGACGAGGAGGTGCCTGAGCTGACCTTGGTGCCAGACGGCGTCTCTCGATGGACTGGCGCGGACCTCGACGCTCTGCGCAATGCTGCTCGCCGCGGCGGTGCGGAGGCGGCGCAGCAGGACCTGGAGCGCAAGCTGTGTCGCACCATCGATATCCTCGGCGCCCGTAGCCAACAGGCGCAGGAGATCAACGCCGTGCTCACCTCTGTGGCGCGACTCCGGGAGAACAGCACCTTCCGGCTCTACTTGCTTACCCAGAACCACTGCGGTGTCGGCATCCTGAAGGTGGGGGTGAAGAAGCTGTTCGTGACGCACCCCGTTACCTGTGGCCTGGTGGAGGTGGACCCCCTCTGCGTGCTGGACTTCTACGTGGACGAGAGTTGCCAGCGGCAAGGATACGGGAAGATGCTTTACTCGCACATGCTCAAGGCGGAGCACGTGTCCAGGCCCGAGGTGCTGGCCATTGACCGCCCCAGCAACAAGCTGCTCGGCTTCCTCAGGAAGCACTACGGACTCGCCGCGTACACGCCGCAGGTAAACAACTTCGTCGTTTTTCACAGCTTTTTCGACCACACCGCCGTGTCTGAGCGTGGCAAACTACTGCGGGCGCCGTCTCCTGCGCGCGCATCACCGTTTCCGTCCTCAGCGAATGCTACCGCTGCCATCGGCGGCGCAAAGACAAAAAACTGGACGCCCGGGTAGACACTGGTATGGCAGCGCCCTCACCAGCTGCCGGCGCTGCTGCTGATGCTGCTGCCTTCAGCACTCCTGGTCTACCCGGGCTTCCGCTGCTGGCGTCGCCACCGCTGCATGGACTCGGTCCTGCGTCACCGGCTCTGCCGCCGCGACAAAGTCGTGCGCTGCGTAACGTGTATCCGACGTGCCCTGCGCGCTTGCCCTCGCTCGCGCCTCTGGGGGTGTCGGTGCCGACATCGGCGAACGGCGGCCCACCTACGCCGTTGTCACTGCTGCCCCGCGGCTGCTTTGCGAACCGTCCCACCGCCGTGTACGAGCCGCTCATGGTTCAGGCGCAGCCCCCTACCGAAGACGCCCTCGGGTCGACGCAGCGTGAACCGTTCTCACTGCTGCCACCGTCGCCATCTCGCTACGAGGTCGCCCCTCAAGACAGGATCACGCACATCAGAATGTCGCCGGCGTCCAGTGTCAGCCACGATGCCTCTATCAGAGGACCTGCCTATGCCCGCGCTGCGCCGTTGCCTCCGTCACCGCTGCGTCGTGCCATGCCACCGGGCTGCCGTGGAGCAAGGTGGAACGGGCTAGCGTTGGCAGCCTCTGACGGCGGAGGCTGTCGCGACGACCGCAGCAGCGATTCCAGCGCACGCGAAGCGGTGTGGACACCGGCTACTCAGACGCCGGCAACGTACCGCCGAGGTGCCCCGTACAACATCATCAGCAACCTTCCCTGACGCCGACCGGAGACTGTGGCACATGCCTCCAGAGGGTGGGTTGTAGTGGGGAGGAACATGCGCGGTGTGTACGTGTGCGCTTGATGGAGGATCGCCGAACGTGGGCTCTTATACATGACTGATGTGTGCGTGCGTATGTTGCGTGTGTTGTATGTATGCCTTCTACCCTCGCCCTTTCCTCTTTCGCACCGTTTTCGGATCTTGGGCACATACGCGAAGGCGGACCCACGCCAGACACCAGGGGCTCCTCTTGTCCTCGTACGAAGGCGCATGCGCGAAGCAGGGACCACTTCCGTCGTGCGCGCGCCTCCGTCTCCCTCTCCTCCCAGGGCGATGATTCGTGCCCTCGTCCCTCCTGCGCCTCTCCCTCTATTGCGCTCACCTACCTGCTGCTCGTTGTCTTGACCCTCTCTGTCTCGCGAACTCACGGCAATCCACACAGGCATGAGCGTGGCACACGTGATCTGGCCTGTGGGTGCTCGTTTTCCTTTCGAGCTGGAAGGCAAGCCGAAACAACAACAAAAAAGCATCCGCACACGCCCACTACTGCCTCCACCTCTTCTCCCGAACACGGCACTGGGCTGCGCTTCACCAGCAGCTATCTGACTGCCACAGTCTCTCTCCTTGCTCCTGCCCCCCCCCCCCCCCAAATGTTTTCCTTTCCGGCACCCTGCGTGTGAGATGCTCACCTCCTTCGCAGACGCAGTCGGAAAGACGACATCTTCGTCGGCACTCCTCGTTGCCATCCACACACGCTTGCACAAGCTAACTGCGCAACAGGAAAAGCTCCGCTCCTCTTCACTACACCACCTATTCATGCCCATGCCGGAAAAGGCCGTGTCTTCGACAGAGAGTGCTGCCGACGAACTCGCGCGCTCTCGCTAGATCCTCTCCTTGCCACCTCGACCTCCTACGCCAGCGAGCGCGTGTACGCCGGTCTCTGCGGAAAAGATTCGGATACGCGCAAGTCCATCAGTGCCGCATTCCACTTATCCCCCACTCCACTCCGATCCCTTTCTCACGCGATAGGAGCATTCCGTATGCGGATGGTGGTCTCGATGGTGCAGGGAGGAGTGGGGGGGGGGGGAGCTCATCCGTCGAGTTTTCGATGGGCGGATCCCGGAAAAGCAGCTGTGCCGGGGGGCTTCTCGTGCATGGCCAAGCCTTGCAGTCGCGGAGCTCGACACCGATAGCTCCAGCTAGGGGGTGGCACCCCCCGTAAGCTTCGAAGACTGGGAACGGGCGGACATCCTACCGCGCACGTGGGGATTCTGATTATGGATGATGCGATCATTCATGCTGCTGAGGAACAGGTTGTAGGTGTCGGAGGAGTATGTCTGTCGCCTCAAGGACCCGGCCCACAGCACCTGCCTCGAAGCGGCTCTCAGGAGATCGGTGGAAGGCGCCCGCGCCCGCTGCCGGGAGGCGACGCGGATGCTGATGTGGGCCTCTGCTGAGCACTCAAACCTTGTCCAAATCGTGAGAACCAGTGCGTACACCGCAGACACATACAAGATGCAGACCCTCGTTGTCGTCCTCTCGACGATCTACGGCGTCGCATTCAACGGGCGCGGCATGACGTCGCCAGAGAACCACAACACTGCGCTGGCCTCGAAGAGGGCCTTCGACTGCCTCCTCACTCACGCGTGGCTCTCGTGCGTGCTCACCCTCTGCAGCGCAAGCTCCCGGTACGAGCGGGCAATGGACCCCGTCAGCCCTGATGCTCGACCGCGAGCAGGAGCATGAGACGGTGAGGCGGGACGAAGAGAGCCCACGCCCGCAGAGCAACGGAAATCAGGGTGCCACCACGGGCACGCGATGGGGGCACGGCCCCGCCGACCATGTAAGTGCGCCGCGCATGTGAGGCGCCTTCTGTTTTCTTGTCTGCCGGAGCTGCGGCTCCCCTTCATTTGGATGGCGCCTCTGCCATCGCTGCTGTCCTCACGGGCTACCTCCGCACAGTCCTGCCGTCAGCGCGTAGCTGCACGACTGCATGCCTCCCCTGCCACATCTGATCCTCGGCCCGTTACACACAATGCGGCGAAACGTCCGCCGACAGGCCGAGTTGTGACCCCGCAGACCGAGTGCCAAGGGACACAACTGGCGACACGGGGGAGGTGCGGCATGTAACTGGAAAAGCGGGTGGCTCCGCACTCTCGTCCGTGCACGCACAAGCGCAGGCGGTGCGCGTGCGCCGACATGCCCTTGTATGAGAAAGACGCGCTCTGTGCCGTGCCGGCATGGCCCTCGGTGTAGGCGGCTCGGCCCCCCCCCCCCTCCCTCCCCCCGCAGAGGTCGGGCCGACTGGGACGAATGTGCCGACTCGCTTAATCGCCTGCGTGCAACGCCCCTCTCGCCCCCTTCCCCCTCACGCTGGGGAAGGAAAGGGCGTATTCATGTACGCACACGAGTGCAGGCTGCTCGGTCAGCTTAGAGAAGTGAAGCACCCACACACACGGCGCACTAGCAGGAGTATCTCTGGCACTCTTTCCCGCGTGTCTGAGCCTTCTACTCGTCCTTGCCGTTGCGCACGCGACTCTCCACCTCTCGTTGACCCTCGCCTTTTTCTTGTGTTAGCGGCTGCTCTCTCTTACGAGTCGGCTGCTGCTGCTGGCTGCTGCATCTCTCTCTCTGTTTTGTTCTGAATTCGCGCAACAGCAAGTCGTGCATCGCTATGCCCAAAGGCCCTCGCACGGCCGAGGTGTCGCGGCGCCTCGTCGACGCCTACGTGACAGCGTTGCGCCAGCACCTCCCAACGTGCTGTATTCGCCAGCTCGACAAACTGCCAAGGGCTGAGGGGCACCATCTCACTCGTCTACGCCAGTCCTACCCCGGCACCCCGGCGGAGCTGCTGTACCTTCTCCAGCGTGTGAACGGCACGTGCTGGGAGACGCTGCAAGCCCCACCGGGCTCCCTGCCACCGTCGGCTGCTGCGGCGCCGCCGCACGCACCATCGGCGAGTGCGATGGTGACAGTGACTGCAGGGAAAAGCGGTAGTGCGACGCCCACCACGTCTACCGCCACCACCACGACGGCAGGCTCCGCTGAAGCCGGCGCGTCGCCTACGGCGCCGACCTACAAGACGGCCGCGAAGGGCGCCGCCAAGGCGACGGCTGCTGCTGCGATGGCCTCTGAGGCGGCAGCCTTTATAAAGTCGCAGATCGCCAAGAAGGTGAACACAATGGCCGGGCCGCGGCAGCGTCGCCCGCTCCCGCATTTTGTGGCGCTGCCCATCCTCGGCTCCACATACACGAGCTGCCCATACTACCTCAAGTCGGTGGAGCAGATGTTGGTGGCAGAGCAGCAGTTCCCGCCACCTCCTGCTACGCTGCCCGATGAAGGCGAGGGGTGGGCCCCCCCAAAGGCAGCCGCCGCAACCCAATCGTCGTCGCCACCGCCTCCTTCCACACCAAAGCCGTCTTCGCCGGCGTCCACCGCCACCGCAGGCGGGGGGCTGCGTGACGCTGCGTGTGTGACGGCGCACTGCAGTGGCGAGGGCGGCGCAGCGGGCGACTCGCCACCGTCTGCCGCCAGCTGTGTTACGCCCAACGCGCACTCGATCGCTTCCGTGTACTCGGGGTACAAGATTGTTTACGGCGCTCCTCCGCCACTGCCGCCGCCATCGTCGCTCAGCGCCGGCAGCGCGTCGAACGAAGCAGCTTTGTATGGCGCCCCTACTGGTGATGCGAAGACATCCTTTGCGACGACGCCAACGCCGACGCCGTCCAGCGAGGAGCCGCGTGTCGTCTATGTGGACCCTCGCATCGATATCCATGCCAGCTTTCACCAGTGGCTCGTGTTTGCCGACAGCGTGCAACCACACGTGCGGGGCTCAGCACCGATAGTCCCGGATGCTGATCCTGCCAAGACGACAGCGGCTGCAGCAGCGAGGAATGCGGCGGACAGTTCAAGGTTCTCTCCTGCGCGGGCCTCGTCGCATGTACACACGCCGTCGTCACCGCCGAAGCACTTTGCTGCCTCGCGACTCTACATCGACTTCAAGCCTGTCGAGCTTCACGGTGGCGTGTATGGGCAGGTGATACAGTTCGTGCATGGGAATCCGGACAGCTTCTCCGTCGTGGCACGCGACTTCGGCGAGTACTTGAAGTACATTATGACGGAGGAGTACAGCTTCACAGAGGAGCTCGAGGACGAAGACGATGACGAGGGTGCTCGTGTGCCGGAGGCAAACCACGACACATCGCCTCTGACGGGGACGACGCCGCGCCCATCATCACATCCGCCGACGGCCGCCCACTAGCGTCACCGACTTCGTCGTTGGCAGACGTGCAGAAGAAGCGGTAGCAAGAAGAAGAGGGAGCGGCGCTTCGCGGAGGAAGGCGGCCGACGCGTAGGGCCGCTGTTGCCTCAAATGAGGTGCCTGTGCTTGCTTGTGTAGGAGTGTCGGATGCTTCGGACGCTGCTCGCTCGTGCGTGACGTGGCTGGTACAGAGGAGCACACACACACACACACACGCGCCTCTCTCTCCTTTCGTGGTTGAGTGGGGTTGTATGGCCGCATGTGCGGCTCCGTTCTTTGCTGATACGTCGCTCTCTTCTCTTGCCCCTCCCCCTCCCCGGGTGGATAAGCGTGTGTATGTGTATGTATAGTGTCTGCGCAGGTGCTGTATTTTTGGCTCGACAGCCGTGTGCTCTGTCGGCTGCTGTGCGCTCGATGCTGCTTGGGTGCTTCTCCGTATCTGCAGGTGAGTGTCCCCCTGTGTTGGGATCGTAGGTGAAAAGAGAGCACACACACACACACACACACACGCACACACAGCCAGCCATCCAGAAACACGGACAGAGAATACGCGCAGAGGCATACTATTGGGGGCTCAAGCAGCAACAGGACGGCAAACTTGCACGCACAGGCACGCACACACACACACACACACACACACACATACGCATCGGTAGAAGCTGTGCCTGCGGCGTCGTTCCTCTCTCCTCTACCATTGACTCATTCCATCCCCCGCCTCTGCCTCCTCGCTCCGCGCCGCTTGATGCGAAGAACGACACGGCTGGAGTCGAGCATGGCGCCAACGCACGTAATGTTGCACCACCTTCTCACCACAGGGGCCTGAGTGCATGGGGGCATGGGAGTTCGAGAGCGGGAGGGTTGATCAAGGAGGAGGAGGATGCGGGAGAAGGCAAAGGGCTAAGTGGCGGGCCATCGGGCGGGGTGTACGTGTGCGTGGTGTTTGGTGAGGCGTGCGCACACCTCGCCGACCCCCCTATACTTTTCACCATCCACCGCCATGATGCGGGGGAACTCTTCTCTCGCAGCTCTATGCGTGTAGAAAAGACGTTAGTGGCCCGCGCTCGGAGAGACGATGCGACGGGTGCGCGATTTCTTCGTCAAGGGGGAGGAGACGCACGTGGCCCCTCTCCTCCCACCTCCTCTCTCCTCGTCTTCCTTCGTGCGGTATGCTTTCTTGCGGGCCATATCCGCGGAGCTGCTGAGTTTACATGTGTATTGGGAGGTTACACGTGCACTTGTTGCTTCACGACTCTCCTCCACTTCTTCTCCGCTACATCCTCTCCCTTTTGTTGTTTTCACATCGCCTCCGCACGCGCGTGGATCCTGTTGCGCGTGCGCGTCACGTTTTCTGTTGGCCGACTCCGAGCTCCTGTGGCGTTATCCCCCTTTTTCGATCTCTGTTGTGGCGACACTGCCTCGCCTGCCCTCCTCGTCGTAGCATCGCGATACTGCATCGCTAGCACACAGTTAAGGGAAAAAAGGCGTCCATCATCGCCACCGCGACCGCGACCGCCCCGCCTCCTCCTCTCTCCCCTCCGCACCATACACGCACAAAGAACTTTCTCCACCTCGGCTTCCCTTTACACGTATCTCCTTCCCGCGTCATGCCGCGTCCGTTCGGTGTTTGGGCTCCGGCCACGACGCTTGCCGAGTATCGCGCACGCATCCCGAACCCTTTCGCATACAGCTTCAAGTGGGTCTACGCCATGAAGAAGGAGGTCTTCTACCCACCAGAGGCGCTGGCGCACTTCAAGGACCCCCAGCAGTTTAAGGATGCAGTTGACACCGTCATCGCGATGCGTGTGTCGGACAAGATCTTCGGCGAGGGCCAGAAGCTTCCCCGCCACCCGGTCATTCTCATGTTGATGGTGCTGGCAACGCACGGTTTCATCATTTTCAGCGGGCTAAAGTACTACTATGGAACGTATATGCCGGCAAACAACCCGACGTGGCGCAAGACGGTCAACAAGGAGTGGGAGGAGGCCATCAACAACTCCCCGTGGGACCACATGTCGCACGTGTGGCAATACAGCGACGAATACGCGGCCGCGCTCGGCGATACGGCTGCTCCTGGCCAGCGCAAGTTCTACATCCCCGCTTAAGCTGCATTGCCACACGCCAGTGCCGACGCACACACGCGTGCACTCACACACAGCCACATACGCGCGTCCTTTGGTGCCTCTTCGTGTGCCGTGCATCCACACATCTTGCAGCCGGGTCTCCGCTTCCATCACACTAAGGCCGTCCTCCCCATCGTTGAGCTTGCAGTGGCTGTTTTCTCTCCGCGATGCAGCCGGCGGGAGCGCTCTCTGGTAAGATGATGTGGGCCCGTCTGTATACACCACGAGGCAGTGCCGAGTCATCGATGGTCGAGGCTCTTCTCGCTCCCGTCCTCCTGTGCGTGGCCAGAGTCTGTGTACGGGCCATCGGTGAAAGTGCGTGTGCGTTTCTGGGGGGGGGTATGGGATGGGGGCGAAGAGCGTCAGGCTGAGATCAGCGCGCTTCTTCCTCGAGTTGGCCTTCGCGCTGAGTTTCTGTCCGCGTTGATGCCTGTCGTGTGCACGTCCTGTGCGCACCTTTCTCGTTGCTGCTCTTTTCCTAGTAGGGATCTTTCTATTCGTCATGCGTGACGGCCATTCTTTACGAGGTGGCGCATGACCCGCTGTAGCGACGCACGCACGGACAGGCGCCCATGGGCATGGGGCACCTTCTCTGACGAATCTCGCCTACTCGTGCCCTTGTGCACGTGCGCATGTTGCTTGAGGAGGTTGTTGATAGCTGTCTCCTCGTCCGTGCGTGCGCTCACCTCGGCACGCCATGTAGTAAGTCGCTGAGATGTGGCTGTGTGTGTGTGCGTGTGCGTGTGTGCGTGTGTCTTTTAAAGGATTTTTTTTGTTTTTCGTAGTTCCCCTCTGTTTTATAGGTTTCTTTTTCTGCGACGTACTCGTCGTTCCCACCCGCCCACCTTTCTGCCTGTCTCGCGTTCTCTCATGCTTCACCACTTACACACACACAGACACACACACAGACAGAGGGAGAGTGATACCAGGCAAAGCAGGCTTACATGGGATTCGCCTTGATCGAATGCCCCCCCCCCTCCTCCCTTCCCTCGTCCCCCATTGTCTATGCCTACGCCTATGTGTGTGTGTGCGCGCGCGCGTGCGTGCATGTCCGGATCCCTCGTAGTAGCCGTGAAGGCGTAGCGGCGGTGTGTCGCAAGAGAAGCAAAAACAGCACAAACGAAAACGCGTGCACACGAAAAAGAACAAAGCCGAGGCGGTACCGCTGCCCCGCCCTCCTCCCTCTCCCTCTCCCTCACCCTCACCCTCCCTCCCTCCTTACCCCAGCGAGGGAGGCAGGGTGAGGGAGAGAGAGGAGGGCGGCGTGACGTGCGGACAGCCGACACTGTCAGCGCTCTTGTGCCCAGCAAAGGATGTCTGGGCTTCACCGCTGCACAGGCTTTTCGTTTTTTTTCCTTCAAAGCCGTGTGCAGCGCGAGTCTGCAGCTAGAGAGAAGACCTGTGTGTGTGTCTCATTATCCATGCTTGCTCGCAGGTGGGCTCGTGCGCTCATACTCCCAAAGGAGGGGATCTGGTGGGTATGCCCGGCGTGCACGGTAAGGAGGGGCTGGGCGGAAGCGGGAGGGGAGAGTGATGGCCACAGAATGGCTCTTCTCCTCATGGCCCCCTCTGCATCACCTCATGCTCGCTCGCTCGCTCACACACCTTATGCACAGACGGACTTTCCTCTTGCGTGCGATGCGTACGTGTGTGCGTGTGCCGCTCATGCACTCATGCGTCGTTGTCTTTCTCCATGCCTTGCCATTTTATTGCCTCCTCCCCTTCCTCGTGCTCCGCGCCATCCCTCTTCATCTGTTATATGCCTTGCATCCGATGTGTACACAACTGTTACTCCTCGGCGTGCACAACCTGGATCGCTCCTCAACATCGCCACACGCGCTCCCCCCCTCCCCACCATTCTCCTATGTACATCACTTGGCCCCCACTCTCTCATGGTGGCGCATGTGCGCGGTCTTTTCCTGCCTCCACCCATCGGACTTTGCACCGCCGCCTCTGCGTCCGTTCATCTCGCGCCCGTCTATCACCAGAGGCCCTTTCAAAAAACGAGCTCAAAGGAGCGCAACATCGGCAAGAAAACACACACACACACACACAGCACGTGCATCTACTCCCGTCCCTCTTTCTCTTTCTCTTCTCCCCTGCCCAGTCTTCGCACCCCCACCACCTGCACGCGTCTCATCCAACAATGCTGCGCGCCACTCTCACTCGCCTGGAGATGGCCCCCAAGGTCGCGCACATCCAGGACAAGTTGCTGATCAACGGCAAGTTCGTGCCGGCGGTGTCTGGTAAGACGTTCGAGGTTGTGAACCCCGCGGATGAAAAGGTGATCGCGAACGTCGCGGAGGCCGAAAAGGCAGATGTGGACCTTGCCGTGAAGGCTGCCCGCCACGCCTTCGAGTCCTTCCGCATGACCGACTGCCACTGGCGCCGCAATCTGATGCTGCGCCTGGCGGACATCCTGGAGAAGAACAGCAAAGAGATGGCTGCGCTGGAGAGCCTGGACAACGGCAAGCCGTACGAGGTGGCGCTGAACGTGGACGTGGCGCTTTCGGTGGAGTGCTTCCGGTACTGCGCTGGACTCGCGGACAAGGTGAATGGCTCCGTGCCGCCGCGCTCCGGTAACTTCCTCGGCATTGTGAAGCGCCAGCCAATCGGCGTGTGCGGCCAGATCATCCCGTGGAACTTCCCGCTTCTGATGGCTGCGTTCAAGCTCAGCCCTGCGCTTGCATTGGGCAACACGGTTGTACTGAAGCCCGCGGAGCAGACGCCGCTGAGTGCGCTGCGCCTTGGCGAGATGGCGATGGAGGCTGGCTACCCGGACGGCGTGCTGAACATCTTGCCGGGCTTCGGCGCGACTGCAGGCGCGGATATTGCGCGCCACATGGACGTGGACAAGGTTGCCTTTACGGGCTCGACAGCTGTTGGCCACCAGGTGATGCAGATGGCGGCGGAGACCAACTTGAAGAAGGTGTCTCTGGAGCTTGGCGGCAAGTCTGCGCTGATCGTGTGCCAGGACGCCGACTTGGAGGAGGCGGCGCAGGTCGCGACGACCGGTGTCTACTTCAACACGGGCCAGGTGTGCACGGCGTCGTCGCGCATTTACGTGCACGAGTCCGTGTACGACGAGTTCGTGTCGCGTCTGCGAAAGAACGCGGAGGCGCGCAGGGTGGGACCAGGCAACGACACGGCGAACAACATGGGCCCATTGGTGTCGAAGAAGCAGCACGAGCGGGTGCTCATGTACATCGAGGACGGCGTGAAGGCTGGCGCGACGGTGGTGACTGGCGGCAAGAAGATCGGCGACAAGGGCTATTTCGTGCAGCCGACCATATTTTCGGACGTGAAGGAGGACATGCGGATCTGCAAGGAGGAGATCTTTGGCCCCGTGACGTGCGTGCTGAAGTTCAAGGACATGGACGAGGTTGTGAAGCGCGCGAACAACAGTATCTACGGGCTGGCTGCTGGCATCTGTACGCGCAGCATGGACACGGCGCTCCGCTACTCGACATACCTCAACGCCGGCACGGTGTGGGTGAACACCTGGAACGACTTCTGCGTCTCCATGCCGTTTGGCGGCTTCAGGCAGAGCGGCATTGGTCGGGAGCTGGGCAAGGAAGTGATCGACATGTACACGGAGCCGAAGGCGATTCACTTTGCCCTCAAGGGGCCCATTGTCAAGCCGTGAGGAGTGCGAGAGCAGAGGGTGCGTCTCCATCCTCCCTCCACCGCTCTCTGTACGCCATTCACCTTGCTCCCACCCCCTTCAGCGGTGTGCGAGAGAGGGTGTGGGGGGGGGCGGCCTTCGCGCACACCCATGCACGTTTGCTGTGTGTCCACTCGCGCTGCTGCGTGGGACTGTTGCGAGAGGTCTGTGCTCCACCCTTTTCTACCTTTCCTGCCTTATTGCTAGCGTACAATCGGGCGTGCGAGTGCGTGCTTGAGTGTGGGCTGCGCTCCAGCTCGGTTGCTCTTCTTTTTCTTCTACAGGAGGCGCCCATGGCGCCGGGGAGGAGAGGAAGGAGCCCGAGAAAGTAGCCGGTGCGCACCGGCGGACACCCAGGGGTAGGGCGATGAGGGAAGCAGCGTGTCGTGCGATACGCGCTTTTCGCACCCCCGTCTGCTGAAGCAGGCGAGTGCTCGTTGCTGCTGCTACTGCTCTTTTTCCTCCCCTCACCCCTCGCTGCCTCCCTCGTGGTGACACCCTCACTTCATGAGGCGCGCCTCTCATCCTCTGTTTTTTTTTCTCCCTTTCCACAGCGTGCGTGCACGTGCGATAAAGTTGCTAGTGACTGTGTGGCGTTTTTGCGCGGAAGCTCCTCACATGTGCTTTGAACCGGTGCTGACACCAGCCCCCCCCCCCCTCCCTCTCACCCTCCCCCTTCCTTGCCTATTCGCCCTACGGCTGGCTAGGCGCAAGCACACACACACACACACACGCACAGGCGCACGCACGTACGCACGCACGCACGTGTCTGCAGACACGGAAAGAGTTCTCGTGGCCCTCATTTTTCCCGTTATGTTTTTTTTTCTTTTCCCTTTTTTGTGTTGTTTCATGTTCCGCGTTACGGTTCCGTGTGCTGCTCATCTGCACGTCACGCTGTGATCTCTCTCTATAAAAACTATTTAATTGGTTGACTATTCTCTTCAAGTCCGTCGTCCACCACCAGAACCACCACCACACACACACACACACACACACACACAGACATAAGCCAGACGGCATACTTGCTTCAGGTATCGTTCATCATGCGCCCTTTCCTGCGTATTTTCGTGTGTTCACCGACCACTCCCTCTCGGTCTTTGTCTTTTCGCGGTCATGCCGCGTTCGGTTATCGCTGAGATCTGTGGTGTTGTCTTACCCTGTACCGACCCCGTGCCTCCTTCTATGCTTTTTCTTCTTCCCCCATCATTTTGCGCTCCCATGACGTTTAGGCCCT
This sequence comes from Leishmania aethiopica, assembly GCA_003992445.1. Taxonomy (NCBI): domain Eukaryota; phylum Euglenozoa; class Kinetoplastea; order Trypanosomatida; family Trypanosomatidae; genus Leishmania; species Leishmania aethiopica. The sequence continues at coordinate 66,769 of RZOE01000111.1, forward strand.
GAGGATGCCAGCCACCTCGCCCTGGTATTAGGGCCTAGTATACCCACACTCTTCGCGTCGGCGGACAGGTCTGGGCTGGTGCTGTGCCGAAGAGACCTGCGGCCATGACCACGCTTGGAGCAGCTCACTGCGTATTGTGTCGACGCTTCAACGAATGCTCGCATCCACCTCCTGTTTTCTGCTTTAGCTGCGTTGTAGCGATGTCGAGCGTAATCCTGGGCCCAGCCTGCGCTGCTCGCAGCGACATCGCCGTGGTGGTGGTGGTGGTGGGGGGGACGAAACCACACCGAGCGATGTTGGCTTGGCCCGATGCGCTTGGCGTAGCCGTAGTGCCGCAGAGGTGGATGAGCTGTGGTGTTGCAATGCGTGTGTGTGTGTGGTTGACCTCTTCGAATATGGGCACGTTGCCAAAAAAATAACGAAACACGAATTTTGTTTTTGCCCTCTCTTGATTACAGCAGCACGGAACGTATTGTGAAAGAGTGAGCGCGCGCACGCGACGTGGGCGCTGGCGAAGGCGTATGTGCGTGTCGTTGCGGGTCTGTTTCGCAAAGGAAGTGTTGAACACTGAGGCGAGAGGGACACGGAGAGGTGAGCGTCGGGTATTAGCCCATCAACAGGAATGCGGTATTACTGCTTTTCGTGTTATTTTTAGTGCGCTTTTTAGTAGACAAGCGTGCTGGGGCTGGGTGCACGGCGAACGTCATGGATACACCTCAAGCCCAGGGCGGACGCCGCGCTGATATACGGCGACACACACGCACAAGAGTGCAGCCGTGAGGCGTGTGTTCCATTTCAGCATCTCGCTCGCGCGCGCGCTCTCTCTCTGCAGCTTTTGGTGCCCTTTTCTTTCGGTTGCGCGTGTGTGCAGGTGTGCATTGGACGCTGCTGAACGCGCTGTCCCGGTGGCACACACACGGTATACACACAGATATACATGACACATGTATGTGTATGTGTGTGTCGGTGTGTGTACGTGCACCTGGCGTACTTGTGCGCTGTCTTGTGTTGCCGTGTGCTGATGACGCCGGAATCGGACAAGTCATGTCGGTTTTCCCGCGTGTTGGGTGTGCACTGGCACCCCACGGAGTGCGCGTGGGAGAGGGCACATGCGCCTCCGTCTTCCTCTCCTGATGCCACTTGAAGTTTTTCTCTCATTGCCGCTGCGCTGCGTACACTCTCTGCCGTGCAACTTCGCTTCTCTCCTCCCGCCTATCTTGGATGTCCCATCGCTGCGCCGCATCAAACCTCTCCTTCAACCTGTGCTCCGCCTCTCTTCCCTCTCTCCGCACACACACACACACCTTCTTGCTCTTCGTATGCTTGTACGCACTTGCTTTCGACACCCGCCGTGCGTTGTGCCTTTCCGTCTTAGAGCTGCACCTTGCCCCGTCCTATGCGAGGCTTTGGTTGTAGTGTTGTGTTCTTTCTTATTTTTTTTTTTTTCGTGGGCCACACATTGGCTCTCTCTCCACACACAGACACACTGTCGCGGACTGGCCGTTTAGGGCGCTGCGTGTGTGCTTGTTTTCTTCGTTGAAGCGAAGCATCGAGAACCGACTTGCCTAGGTGGTTGCGGTGGTATGCTGCCTTGCTTCGCTTTTCCAGTCGCACGTGACACCCACAAGAGCCATCAGTTGCACACACACTTACACACACAGTCACAGACAGCCACACGCAGAAACTCAACGATAGGGACACCAGACACGGTAGGGGACAACCCACTGTAAGGGAGAGTGGTGGTGCCGGTGTTGGTCTTGGTGGTGAAGTACTCAGAGGTCTGCGCGGAGACCGTGGCCAGCGGCTCGCACCTTTTTTTTTTCGCTGCTTTCTTTTAGATTGGAAAGGCACTCACACGCGCACACATACACATACACATACATATGTACATGGAAACACACCGTTGAACCCACTCATACCCCCCTCCCCCTAAACCCGCGGCTGGCCGACGGCTGCATTGAAGAGCGTGCGAGCGTCGCGCGTTTTTGCACCAAGGCGACTTGCGTCATGGAGGCCAAGGCGGGCAGAGGAGGGAAACCGCAGCTGCAACCACACACCAGCATGGACGAGTCTGCGACACCGCCCACAGTGAACAGCGTCTCGAAAGCTTCGACTGCGTCGGTCAACACAGCCACGAGTCCGCTTCAGTCGAGTGACGGCGAAGATGACAACAGAGCACCAAACTCGGCTGCATTGTCGACCGACTCCGCGTTGCCGAGCAGCTCTATCGCCAGCAGCAGCTTCTCGATGTTCTCGCAGAGCACGACGACGCGCCGGGGTGAGGGGGGAAGAAAGGAAGAGGGCGTAGGGAGAGGCAGTGCAGCATCGCTGGTGCCGACCCTGATGAAGCGGTCGCGTGTGTTGTCGTCGTCACCAGCTGCGACACGCACGAGCAGCCCCACTGAGTTCACAGCACCATTTGCGAGCCCGGCTCCCACGCGGCCTGAGGGACCTCTACCCCTTCTTTCCACTGCCGCACTAGCTGACGTGGCTGCCGTGCCGGCTTCTACTGCTGGCCCTCTCGGTAGTGCCACAGGCACCGACGCGCCAATGCACGGGCACCCGTTGTCCCCGTCGCCCACCGCTCCGCCGTCGTCTACACCCTTCCTGGTGGCCCCAGAGGAGGTGTCGACGCCTTCGGTTGGCGATGCTGCCGAGGAGGGCTCTGCGCCTCCCGCCGCGCCAGCAACACTACCGGCAAATGCAGCCGCAGCAGTAGACGAGAAGGTCGCCGATGCCGGCGCTGAGAAGTGCGTCACGGAAGACGACGAGAGTGAAGGTAGTGGGGCCAGCGCATCACACTCGCTGCGCGGTGACAACGGCGTCTCTATGGACGGACGGGCGGAGACGCCACCAAACGTTGAACAGCCTCCTCCACTCCTGAGCGAGTGTTTGCCCGCGACATCGATGGAGCCGCCGCCGCCCCCATCGCATGCCTCTGCAGATGCAGGTGTGAAGCGTAGTGAAGGCCATGCAAGTGCGCCCGACGGCCCTCCCCAAGCGCCGCCCTCTGCCCCGGCCCTCTTCCTTCGCGAATCGCCGGAGGAACCGCCAAGTCTATTGCGCATCGCCCCGGAGGAGCAGCTTCGCCACAGTGGGCGCCTGAGTGGTACGCATGACAGCGGCAGCGACACGATCGAGGAGGCGGCGACTTCCGGGGATGAGGGTGGTGGCTGGGGCATCCAGCGCCGTCCACGCCGCAGCTCTGCTCACCGCAACGGAGCGTCCGCCGAGAGGGACGAGGCGCAAAGTGATGCACGCGAGAGCTTTGGGAGATGCGGGCAACTGCGCAGTAGCGGACGTTGTCGACGCACCCGAGAGCTAGACACGGAGGCCTCCCACACGTCCCCGCTGCACGCATCCGGGAGTTGGTCGCATCAAGAGGGCACCCCTGTGTGCGGCCCGTTTCCGCCCTCCACCGCCGCACTGGACGCGGGGCTGACCTCCATGGTGGGTTCTGCTGCCAATGACGTACCCCAGCAGCCAGCGGCACACCAGCACTCCAGCTCTTCTTTCTCCGCGTCTACTCACGCTCATGCGGCCAACATGAAAGCAAGCACAGCAGCACCTTCACTTTTCGCGGCCGATGCACTGGCCAGCACCCACACTATGGCGGTCTCCTCTACGCAGTCGAGCCTGTTGCCAACCGAGCGCCGTCGCAGCTCAAGCGAGCTACCGTCGAGTGGGTGGCCGGACGCGGTCTTCCAGGTTGGCGAGGACGAGGGTGATGAGGTCGCTGCCCCTGAATGCGAGGCGCTGCAGTCATCCACGCAGGCGCAAGGGCAGCAGGGGCAGGAAGAGCGCGCATGTACTGAGGACGATATGGGTGGTAAGGCAACAGTCGTCGCCATTGCTGCCGAAGGGATGTCAGCGCCACCATCATTGTCGCCTGTGACGCACGTGCGAGAGGCCGCTGCTGTCGCCGTTGCGCCGCTGCCTCTGCACCCCAAGGAACACCAGGGAGACAAGCACGCAGAGGCGCTTGCGTCAGCGTCTGCTTCAACTTTGCTGTCAACCCCAGTCGTTGCGATGGCTAGGGGTGCTATGTCTCTCAACGGAGGGGCGTCAACCACGGTAGCGCCGGCGTTGTCGACAGCAGCGCTACCCGCTCCTGCGCACCCCTCCCCTTTTGGTTCATCACCTTCTGCACCAGCAGTGTCGCCTCCATCGCCACGGTCTACGACACACCACCAGCCGCCGCCGCCGCCGCCGCCCCCGTCCTCCGCAGTAGCCTCACTGGCGCCCTCGTCCGCCACGGAAAAGGAGGCGGCGGCTTCCCGTGGGGGTCATGATGTCGGCCGTGCCGTGACCACGTCTGCCTCTGCAGCTTCCGTAGAGCCAGTTGCTGTGCCAACTGCGCTGCACCCCGTGCCCATCTCACCAGCACTTCCCGTGCCTGCCGCGACCGCTACTGCAGCCGCCGGCTTTATTGGAGAGCCGCACAGGGAAGCGTATCCCGCATCTCTTTTGGGCATTAACCGGTCCATCTCTCTGGACGGGCCGTCGGCGGCAGCGGGTCTGTCGAGACCGCAGGTAGCTTCGCGACGTTAAAGAGTGCCGTGGCGGGACACAACCGCCTCTCGCTGGGTAGCGTGCGCAGCAATGCGATGCTGGGGCAGAGGCCGTTGTCCATGGCGCAGTTTGCGGATCGCTGGACATCGTCAGAAGAGGGGAGTCGACACGGCAGCGACGCGGACAACTGCAGCAGCCGCAGCGGTGAAGAGCGGGAGGGCACGGGATCGTGGCCATCGCACACTGCCGCAAACCCCCGCCATGAGCACGACAGCAGCGGCAGCTGGTACTCCTACAGCTACGGCTCCGCGTGCAGCACTGAGGGCATTACCGGCAGCACGATGCGGGACCTCCGCTCTTCCGTCACCGTTAGCGTGTCGTGTCTGCAGGATGAACGAGAAGGGGCAGTAAACGGAGGCACGGCAGCAGCCTCAGGTACGGAGGTGGTCAATCTAGTCGAGTACGAGGAGGTCACCCCCGTTGTCCGTGGCAAAGGTGGCCTGCTAGGCTGGCTGTGCTGCGGCCGCAAGAAAGCCACGGGCGGAGTGCGCACGAGCCGCATGGAAGTGCACCGCGTGTGCTTCACAGCGGAGGACACCCGGCGAGACCATTCCATAGGCCTTTCTGCCTGCATGCAGGGCGGCACAAGGACCTGCCAAGGCGCGAAGGCAGTACGGCGTCGCCGGTGGCGACAGCTGGGGCTGTGCGAGCGAACATCACGACGCGCAGCGAGGACAAGGCGGGGAGGCAGGCGGCGCTCGGCGGAATGAGAGGCGGCGGCGCCGCTGGCAGCGAAGGCAGCGGGCCTCCGAGGGGACTCGGGAGCGCGACGGAGACACCACACAGCAGTGAAAAGGACACTGCTGAAAGCGTCGACGAAGGCGTGGGCGAGGCTGCAGCATATGCCGGTTGTAGAGGCAGCACGAGCAGCTACGCCGACGGTGATGCGCCGCTCATTAGCCGGGCCGATACGTTAGCTCCGCCTCACGACAGAGCCGAAGAGATGGACGAGGGTGACAGCGGCCTTCGCAGTCAGGGCGAAGAGGCTGAGATGGCTACTGCCGCTGCGGCTGAGCAGAAGAGAACACCTCCACTTGACGTAGTAGGCCAGGCCGCTTTCAGCAGCTCCGTGTCGGCGCCGTTTGCGAAGCTGGATGTGGCGGTGAGCGTGAACACCAAACTGTCTTCTTCGGCGCACTGGTGGGCTGAAGCCGACCGCGCCCACTACCCCGGCGGCGTGGGCGTACTGGGAAGCGATGGCAGTGTGCCGGGGGGCGACGGGTCAGCTCCCTCTGCAGCCGCAGACGCCGCCGAGGCTTCCGACCACCACCATCGCGCTGTTGGTTGTACGGGAGGAGGAGGCGGAGTGGAGGAGAGGGAGGGAGGCGCGGTTACCACTGCCTCCACTGCACCTCATCCGCTGTGGGCACTCTTGGTGTCCACAGAGGAGCTGCCTCGGCTGCGCGCGTGGGACGCGGAGCCGCCTGTTGCCGCGAGCACCGGTTGTTTGCACCAGAAGCGGGAGGTGGAGCAACTCGAGGCCAAGTACAACGAGGAGGCGATCGCAGCTGCGGAGGAGGCGCAGCAGGCTTTCCGCCAGGCGGTGCAGGAGCTGACGGTGCGCCCACCTCGACAGTGTGTTTTTGTTTCGGTGCACGGGCTGCGGCACTGGTGCTCAGCGCTGCACTGCCCGCGGCAGGCGCCCAGGGCGGGCTTGGCAAACGGTGCAGCGGCCGCGCTAGCAGGGGTGTGGCGCGACGCATGGGGCGGCAACGCGCAAGCAGGCGCTCCGATCATAGAAGACCCGAAGTGGATGGACGTGCGGCTCGCTATATACAAGCACGACAGCGCCGGCGAGCGTCTGCTGGGGGCTGGCTCCGTCTTCTCTCTGCCATCAAACCTGGAGGCGCTGCGGCGCTGCCTGGGATGCGGTGGCGGTGGCGGTGGTGACGGCATTGCCGAGCACCCTTCCACGGGCGGCTACGGGCGCGACAGCTGGTCCGACCTGCTTGTGTTTCAGCTCCCGGAGAGCGCGTCTGAGGGCGCTGCCGAGGGCATGCAGCAGGCGGAGGTGCGTGATCACAAGATCGTGTCCATCACAGCAGAATGCACAACAGGACACTGCAGCGACCGCGGTGACGGCGGTGGTGCCGCACCAAGTCATCGAGCCTCGGAATGTGGCCTGGCAGGTAGCGGAAATCTTGGCTCTCTTGGCGGTTGTGGAATCCTGTACGTGAAGCTTGAGGAGCGGGGCGAGCGCTGGGTATCTCTGGGTGATGCGTGCGCCGATGCTGCGGCGACGCGGGCAGGCGAGGCGGCGTCTTGTGGAACGCGCGCACACTCACCTGTCAAGGATGCGCGGCCGGCTGCCGCCGCTGCCGCCGCCATCGGGGGTGGGGCCGAGGGCCTCGTGACGTCGTCCCAACAGGATGAGGAGGACACGCCCCAGTCGAGTGTGGGACGGCGGACGGAGCCGTCTTCGCCGTCGTCGTCCTTACCACTCGCAGAGGAAGCAGCGCCGCCCTCTTCCTCCGCTAGCGAGACCGAAGCGGGCCGTGACGGTGCGCGCCATGCCGTTGGGGCCGCGACAGACATGGACAGCGTGCACGTTCGAGCATCGGGCGACGGTGGCGCCGACGAGCGTGCACAGGCGACAGGGACGCGACTTGAGGAGTGCTGGCGGCCCTTGGCCGTCTCACCGCCACTTTTACCGGCAGACTTGTGCCAGCTGCAGCCGGATCAACCACCGCTGCACACCGCACTCGGGACCACGGAAGAGGCAGCAGCGAGCGCTGTCGCATGCCCTGGGCAGCCCTTGCCACAGCTATCCTGCCGCCTGCGCTGGGCGCAGGAGCCGCAACCCCGATTTAGAGCCGCACCGGAGCCCGCCCCACGAGTGCCATCTGTAGAGCAGGGTCTGTCAGCCTGGGCATCGTTAGGGACCGCCATCAAGGAGTATGAGCGCGTGTGCCGCTGCGCTTCCACCGGTGCCGTGTCGGCCGTCACAGCCGAGAACCACAAGCCGTTTCGGCCGCTGACAGTGCTGTGGAACACAATCCCGTCGCACCTGGCCGCCGAAAATGACAAGCTCCGAGAGGTGCGGAAGACGAGTGTCGCCGCTGCTCCTTTGCAGCGCTGGTGCGGCGGGGGGTTGGCGCGGAGAGGGCACGCGATGGAGACACCGATGGTGTGCTCTGTGGTGATGCGGTGCGCCGCTGCGATCCTCTTCGCCCACGAGTTGGCCGATGTGCCAGAGAGCTGCTATTGCCCACCAACGTCGATTTCGGTCACTGGTGGCTGCGATGGTGTGGTAGTCGAGGGGGCCGCCGCTGTAGGAGCTGGCGACGCGCACGGCACACCTGTCGCGCATCGCGCCCCGGTCATGCAGTACAACATTACCTTTCACGCCGTCCTCACGCGTGACACAGCCTCGTCGCTTCTCTTCACAGTGCACGGCGCTGCATCGCCAGCGGACGTGTTCGGCTTTGCTGTGTGGACCCCGTTCGACGCCGCCTCTGCGGCGCATGTGCAGAGCCACCACCGCCATGCTGAAGACGCCGGCGTCGGCGGCGTGGCGGATGTGTGGCTTCCACTTTTCGCTCCTGCCAGTGCTGACGCCACACCACTGGCGTCGGTACCGGCGCAGCAGCGGAAGGTTGCGTCGTCCGGCATCTCTTCTGCCACGCTATCAAGCACCAACAAGGGCCAGAACCGTAGCACAACCGGCCTACTGCTCGTTGGCTGGCTTCACTGTGACGTGGAAGCTGTGTTCTTGCCGTCGCTGGCCGAGGCGGCGGTGCAGCAGCTGTGGAACGGGTCGCAGCGCAGCCTCTCCTCCCTCGCCGCGGCGGCCGGAGGAGAGTCAGGGCACGACGGGTGCTGCATGGGACATGGCATCAGCGTTGAGGACGACACCTTGGTGGACTTCAGCGTGATGGAGGGAGCTGGCCTGCGGCCCTTGGCCACGCCGTTCGGCATGCCACTCTCGCCGACACCGCTGCGCTGGGACGACTCTGCAACATGGGGAAACAATGGCACTTGTGCGCACGTGTACTGCGAGGTACTGGCTTTGCGGCGGCAGCAGGGGACCAGCCACCAAGTCCCACGGTGGCCGCCCCACGCGGCTGGCGTCTTCGCCCCTGCGCCGTCGTCATCGGCGGCTCGCGCCGCCGTGTACAGGCCCCACAGCTCCGGCTATCGCCTCAGAGCCGCGGCGCGCGCTGACTTCGAGGCCATGAGCTTCGCTTCAGAGTCGGATGGGCAGGGCCGGGTCGCGCGCCGCGTTCCGCTGAGTGATAGTGGAGAGGAGGTTGAAGTGCGAAGCGCCTACGATACCAGGACTTGGACCAGCGTTACAGGCGCGGAGCCCAACGCCGTGCTGCCCGTCACGGACTCTGCCGCACACACAAATCATCCTCGCTGGCAGCACACGTTTCGTTGCGGCCTCGCATTGTTGTCGAGTCTTCACCTTCGCGTGTTCGACTTTTGCCAGCACCGTCGTGGTGGCGACGGCACTGAGACGAAGCCGCAGGCCGCGGAGAGGGGCTCTGTGCGGGCACGGCTCAGCGGGGCGTCCGGGGGACGGGCGAGGCTGCTTGGCACCACAACCGTGTCGAGTTGGCTGCTGCGAAGACTGCTGTGTCGGCCATCTGGCGAGGGGTGTGCCTGGCTACCGTTACTGTGGAGCCCCGGGGCGGCTGCCGAGTCAATGACAGCCTCGGTCACGGCTAATGGCAAAGGCAGCTTTCAGCAGCACTTCTTCCCTGCTGTGTGCAACGGCTTTGTGCTGGTCGAGTGGCGCCGCGTGCCTCAAGCCACCGCCGTGGCGCGGTTACCGTGCTCTAGAGAAGCGAGCTCATGGTGCGCCTCAGTCACACGCCGCTTGCTCGACAGCAAAGGTCGCCACACGACGGCGTCGGCAGCGCGCACAAGATCATTCCTTGGGGCATTCAAGAAGTTGCGCGATTTTCCGCAGCGCTGGTATCATCCAATGCCCTCACCTGCGACCGAGCCGAACAGCGTGACAGCGGTGCCCACGGCTTACTCGCGCCAACTGGGGTGGATAAGCCCTGAGGTTGTGCCGTGGCTGCGGATACACGAGGTACGACTGCAGTGGCCCTGGCTGCAGCATCTCCTCTGCATGCATGGTGGACAGGCGCAGCTCTCGCTGCGTTATCGTGCTGCACAAGGTGAGACGTGCCTACTTGCGCAGTGCTTGTTGGCTCCGTTGTGCGAGCTGGCAGGGCCTTCGACGAGCACTGTTCGCGGAGGCCGGCCATCACGCGTGCACTCACGCGAGACGCGCGACGCAGCTGCTGTCTACGGCATGGTGCTCTCCGCTGCACCATCGGATGACACTGCTCCGTCACCAAATGCGGCGGCTCCAGCAGAGGCGACCCTGTGCCTTCCGGCGAGCCCGTTCATCGAGGTGCAGGTATGGTGGTACCCCCGCAACGGTACCGGCAGCGCAGCGGGCGGCGGCTTGGATGTGCCGCCTCGTTTCATCGGTCGGGGCGAGTGGCGCTTCCCCGCGCACGAGGAGGCTGCAGAGATGCGAGGGTTGGTTGCAGGGACAGACCAGGGAGCGTTTGAGAGGCGCTGAATGCTCAGCCGACCACGGCAGATGCGGCAGGGATCGCATGCCTGAGCGATGGCGAAGAGGAGAGCGGGGCCGCGACGGGGCCGGCGCCGCTGCGACGGCTCTCCGCAGCTTCTTCACCCCACATGAGGCGGACTTACGCGTGGCGCCGGTGCACAGCACCGGTGTGCCGCAGCATGTGGAGGGAGGCGTGCTGACGTGGCGTCTCATGTCCGTTCCTCGGCTGTTGTGCGATGGCTGGGGTGAGGTGCCCCCCGCGATGCCACGCTCACTGCCCGAGTGGTCGTCCTGCGTTGCGGGGCCGTGCGGAGACGTCCGTCGTCCGTTGCGACCGTCCCCGGCCGCGGTGCCGGCCTCTACTTGGGTGTGGCCAGATGTTGGCACGCCAGCAGTAGTGCATGTCGAGGTGTGCGACATGATTTGCTTTGACCACACGGATGGGCCGTGCATCGACACCGCGCGAGCCACCGCAGCTGTGCAGATTGCAGTGAGCGGCACCACGTGCGTCGGCTCGCCGACAGAGACCCCGCCCGACGAGTCAGCGGCAATCACTGGGGCGAGGTGCTGGATGTACCCTGGAGACGCCCCACCACCCGACGCCCCTCGTGTGGCGTACGCCTTGTCTCCGGTCTACAATACGGCCGCGAATGCGACGGATACCGGGAGCAACATGGGCAGTTACCAGCAGCGGCATCAGTTGCCACCCTCGCAGGCTTCGTGGGCGTTGAAGACGCCGCTGCGGCCGCCGCAAGCGACCGCGGCAGCAGGCGGTGGCGAGAAGAGTGCAGCGCGCAGTGCCATGCCGGGCGCTGGAGCATCTCGCTCTCCGACAGTGGAGGTGCAGTTACCACCACGTCGATTTGGCTGGGTCGACGACGCGCCGCCATCCCTCTCTGTGTGGGTGATGGCGCCTCCGTCGTTGTCGGGGGGCGCCGGGGCAGCGGGCGACACAGCAGCGGCGGCGGCGAAGGAGCGCGTGTGGGGAGCCGTTCGATTGCCGGGGCTGGCCGCTTTTACGAGTACCTCGGGGGTGCTGTGGCTGCCACTCTTCCAAAGTTACGCCGCGCCTGCTCTGGCCGCTGAGGTGCCGCGCTGTACTGCCGCTGCAGAAGACGTTGCTCTGAGCAGCAGCAGCAGCAGCAGCAGTGGCAGCGGCACCGGTACCGGTACTGGTGAACACTGCGGCGCAGTCTCGCCGCCACCACCGCCCTCAACAATGGAGCGGGTACGCAGCGGCATTGCCGCGACAGCTCTGCCGCAATCAACTCGGGCTTCTGGCGATGCGCCGGACTCGTTGGTGATGATGGCCGCGCCGCGCGCCGCGATCGTGGTGAGGCACGTCGGCTTCGTTGCGGTCCGGTACGCACACAACATGCAGAGGCGCGCGGCTGACGCCGTCACGACCGGCGGCACGGAACCCAGCGCTGCTGGGCCGCGTGTCCTGCTGGTGCGCGTCGGGTCATTACATCGACGCTTTCCTGTGACTGTTGCTGCTCGCCATCCCCTCTCTTCCCCCTCATCCCCTCCGCCTTCCGAGTCGTGCACGCCGGTGTCGGAGGCGCCGTTCACACCGCCGTCTGACGCCGCGCTCACACATTGCAATGCAGCATGCACAGCTCTTGCAGCTGCCGACAACGCTGCGGACACTGCTGCGGCGACAGGCGCTCTCTTCGGCAACGCCAGCGGTGATGCAGATGTGCTTCTGGGCTTCGAGGCGCATCAGCTGTCGGTGCACGCGCCTGACGCTGACACTGGCTGGGATGATTCACGTGAGGCAAGTAGCTCGAGCCGCGTCGCCATTTTCCCTCTTCCACGGCGCGACGCGGGCGATGGCGGCTCACTTCAGCTGCGTGTGCAGGCGCGGGTGGGTGCTTCAGCGGCAATGGCCACCAACACCATGTACTTCGATCCCGGCGGCGATGAGGCGACGCCAGAGAGTGCCCAGTGGGTGCCGCTCGTGGTGCGCCGCCGTCTTTACGATGCGTACGGTGTTGGCTACGATGGCGAAGGCGAGACTGTGGTGGCTGAGCTTCTCGTCCAATGGCGGGTTGTGGAGTTGTCTGCCGCCACCGCCCCGCCGCGCTCGACCTTCTTACCGACGTCGCTGCAGCGTCTTGTGCGAGAGTGCTGCGGCGGCGGCGGTGCTTCCTGCTCTTACACGGTTCTCCCAGCACTGTCTGCAGCAGCGCAGGTGCACCAGAATCCATTAGGGCAAAGTTGCGCTGGCGCTCAGCGGTGTGCAGGCTTCTTGGAGTTGCCCGGCAGGGAACGAAGAGTAGCGGACACGATCACCGCCGAGCAGGCGTCACGAGCGCTCTCACGTGTGCTGCGCACAATCCAGCCCCGGCGCCGCCGGTGCGTCTATTTGACACTCGACCAGCTGCTCGTGCAGTGCAGCGCGCGTCAGCGGCGGATGTGGGCGGCACTGCAACGAGGAACGACCGCATCGCCGCAGGGGATGTTGGTGGACGGCGGACACGATGACGCCGCGTCAGCACCAATTCGATTTCGGTTGGAGGTGCAGCTAAGGTGGCCTGCCGAGTGGAGCGCGGCGTGGCGCGGCATCGCATCCTCGTCGCCGCGGCGCGTGCCACTGGAAGCCGAGATTGGCGCGGCTGCGAGCTTGCCTCCTGCAGCTTCCGCTTCCGCAACATCAACAGCGGGCACGGCCTCCCTCCACGTGTGGGTCGACAGCGTAGAGGGCGTCTTCGCGGAGAGCAGTTCTCCCGCTGCTTCCGGTGCTGCTGTTGCCGACGAGGCGGCGGCATATGCGTCAGAGGAGCGCCTTCTATCTTGTGCGTCTCTGCCCCCGCTGTGCTTGGTCTTGCCGTCTGCGGAGGACATCGGCCGCCTACTCGGGGACCTCGGGCTTGCGGCGCGCTTCTGCCTGACGTTCGCCCTCTTTGCTGCTCCGCAGTGGCGGGGTGACAGGGACTCCCGCGAGAGGAAGGCGTCTGACGTGTGTGTTGGCACTGGCCGAACCCCCATGGCGTCTTCTCCATCGGTGAAGTTCGGCCTCACATCGCTTCTACCACCTGCTAGCAGCAGGTGTGGCGGCGGGCCGCCGTGTGCGGACGCCGCAGGCGCGGGTGCGAAGGACTGTGTAGCAACGGTGCCACCGTTACTCCGCTGGCGCGCACGCGTGACGGAGTCTCTGCCAGTGCCCTCACCAGCGTCGTCAATACTGTGCATCTCGCCGAAGGTGCGGGACCTCGCAGTCGCCAGCGGCAAGGCGATGGGAGACGACGGAGCACGATGCGGCGAGCAGATGCCGTCATGGTCGCTCTCCTCTTCACCGGTCAGCTCTTCCGCGGAGAAGGACGAGGTCATCGAGGGTGACGGACACACCCGAGCCGCAGGGGCCACCGCTGCACCCCTGCTGCCGCGCACACCAGCGCTGGCGCACCTCGCTGTCACGCGTATCGAGCTATGTGGGGTCGACGTCAGCCTTGCTCGTGGGGCGGCGCAGCGCCATCTTCGCGCGCTTCCTCCCGCGACGGTGACAGTGATGACGACAGACGTCACAGACGCTGCAGCCGCGCCCACAGATCGAAGAGGTGGCGCGGCCAACGCAGCGTCGACCGTGCACCAGCTACTGCCGTGCCTGCTGTCCCTCAGACCCACTGCCGCGTCTCCACCGATTCACGCCACCTCAACGCCGTCGTTGCCCATGACACGGCTGGACCAAACACAACCAGTCCCGCCGCCGCCGCAGCGGTACATGTGGAGCACTGATGTGTGCATTGCCGCACCTGTGTCGCAGCTCGTCTTCTACGTCAGCGCGTCCGTCGCCGCACTGCGCTCGGCGCGCGTGGAAGAGGCGTGGTTGCCGCCGAGGAGCCCCTCGAGTGAAGCTGAGCAGCAGGAAGCAGCCGCACAAAGTGTGGACGCGCGCTGGCGATCGCGGCACGGCGATCAGGTGAACGTGGTGGGCAAGGCAGCGTACGCATTGGACCTGTTGTCTCAAGTGGAAGGCGCACGACGACCTTGTGATGACAGCCGCCGCGTCTCAGCGGCACAGACGGCTGATTGCGCGCGTGATGTCGTGCTGGAGGTGGAGAGCCTCGTGCACGGCCGCTGTCTCGGCTGCCTCTGGGTCCAGGTGGACATCACCGCTGCCGACCTGCTGATGCGCGATGCAGCCTCAGTCTTCTTCACCTCGCGCATGACCCTCAGTGTTCAGCGCTGCAGCGGTTTCGCCGTTGGTGATGTGCCGCTAACCTACCGCGCGGAAGAGACGTACGTGCGGCTGCGTGAGCGGGCAGCGCTGCTGTGCGAGAGGCGTGGCAGGCTGCCACGGCGACTGCGCCAGCAATTAAAGGAAATACGCCAGATTCGACATCAGTTGCGGCAGGGGCAAATACAGCAGCGTGACGGTGTGCTCACCAACCATATAGCTCCTTCCACAGCGGGGGTGGTGCGGCTGACGTCTGTGTGGGGCGAGCAAGGCACTGGCGCTTCGTCGACATACACATCCAAGCCCTTTGCACTGCCGACAGCGACGGAGCTCGTGCGCCGCAGATGCAGGGCAACAACGTCGTCATCATCGACGTGTGCGCCGCTGCTGTGCTTGTCGCGTGATACGAACACCGCCCAAACCACAAACGACGCGACGGCGACCGTGCAGCTGGAGCTCTGCCAGGCGTCAAGCGGCGTTACCGTAGCTGCTGGACAGATGGTGCTACCCCTGCGCTCTGCACGCACGCTGTGGCGCGATGGCGCGTGGCAGCCGCCCTTGCCGACGGTCACTTCGCCGCTGTCGGTGCGTGTTGATCTTCAGCCCTGCACGGTAAGCGAGGTGCACACTCCGCGCATCCGCCCAGTGACCCCGCCCGGAGGTGAGGCGGACGTAACGGCGACGTGGGCGGTGCACCCCGCGCGCGGCGACACATGGCTCACCTGCATCTGTTTGAAACCAACGGCAGGCGGCGACGGTGCTGCGACGCCGCTTCGGCAGCTGCTGCTGCGATGGGTCTACTGCTTCGAGGCCACAGCGTACCCGGAGACGGAGCATGCGGTCGACATGCCGCTGCACTTGAGGTCGTCCTCGACCGCCAACGACCATGGCGGGAAAAGCGCGCAGACGCCGCATGCTTGTCACCGCCTGAGGGACGACGCGCCAGTGTACTGGTCAGGAGCAGCCATGCAGCTGCCGCGAATCGGCCCGGTGGGGGCGACAATCAAGCGGGTCGAGCTTCTGGAGGTGACCCCGGTGTCCTGCGCTCAGCTCCTTGTTGACGGAGAGGCTTGTGGGGTGGCACAGCCGTCGCCGCTCCGGTCCAACCTGCCGACGCGGGATGCCTGCATGACGGCGCGGCTCGCCGTGCATGCGTGGACAGTAGCGGATGAGCTGTGCTTTGAGGCGAGGCGTCGCCAGGCGCAGGACTCGGGCAAAGACGCACTCGTGTGGCTAACCTGCGGGGGTGCCTCTGCCGTTAGCAGTGGTCGCTGCAGACCCGGCTACGAGGTGCTTCTGAGCCTCTATACGAGCAACTCTCTGGCGAAGTGTGCTACGCAGCTTCTGGAGCAGCGGGGGCTTCGAGCGACGGGCGCGGAGATGCCCATTGCACCACTCGCACTCGCGATGCAGCCGCCGCGGTTGCCCCCGCATGCTGGCGTCACCGCACCGGTGGCGTGCAATGCTGCAGGTCCTATCAAGGCTGACGAGTCGTCATCTCCGCCGCCAACGCCTCATGTGCGTTGTCATGCCTCGACGAGCCCAGCCAAAGGCGTCGTCGTCCCTGGTGCAGTCGGAAGTGGTGGCGGCGTTGCGATGAGGGCTCTGACGTTCCGGTGCGGCGCCGCCGCACTCGCTACACTAGAGTTGGGGCAAGTGGACACGATCTCATGCTGCGTTGTCGCCGCGCGACATCGACGCGACCGCGGCACTGCTCTCCGTGTTCATCAACCACCGTTGGCCGAGAACGGCAGCGGAGCCGTCGACCGCCCTGAGGCGTCCACTGTAGTTCTGGATGCCGGCAGGGCGACATCACTGCTACAGGAGCGGTGCTCTGCCGAGGACCTGCCACAGGCCGCCACAGGCTCTTCTCCTCCTCTCGCCTCTGTGCAGCTCACCGCCACGTGGTTGCCAACACTGGACTTGTCACACTCGACAATGGTAGCGCCGTGTGCGGCTGCAGCGCCACCAAGGGCAGATGCCCACCACGGCACGCAGAAGGCGCGCTTGCAGGAGGTACGAGGTGCATTGCTGCGCGTGATGCTGCCCCTGGTGCAACCTGATCCAGTGGTCGCGGCAGCCGGCGACGGCAAGGCTGATGACGATGCCGGCAGTGACAGTGGCGACGGGGTGGTGACAATGAAGGAGGAGCAGTTTCGCATCGAGGTGGTTGTGCGAGGCCGCCGTTGCCGCGCCGGCGTCGACGAGGCGGCGACCACGGCGTACTACGTCTCCGACCCCTTGTGCGCATCCGACATCTTTCGTAGTGCCCGCAGTTATGCCGAGCGGAGCGGCATCGGCAGCAGCGCAGACACGACGCCGGCCGCGGCTGACGGCGACTCTGCGCTTCGCATGTCCCCCTCGCAGTGGCCGTCAACGTTGGCGATGCGCCTTGTGCCGGCGCCGGCGTCTGCTGGGACGACGGGCTCAGCCGCCTGTGAGAGCAGCGAGAAGGAGCGGGACGCTGGGCCGCTGTCGCCTCGGATGGCCCCGACAGCAACGATGGAGGTGACGTGGGCGTTGGACGTGCTCGGCGTGCTGCGAACCAGTGCCTGTGCTGCCGGTGTGGTGCTGGCCTCCGCGAAGTGCGCTCGCCGCCGCGCCGACCGCGACGATGGAGACGGGGCCCATCGCACAGAGGCTGTGTTCGACTCGCTTGCACGCATGGCCGATGACACAGACGAGGACGACGACGCGGGCGGTGGTGGGGTGGGGATGCGGCAGCTGGAGGCGTACGCGGCATGGACCGATTTTTTAGCGGCCCAGGACAGCGTGGAGAAGATGCGGGCGGCGCAGGCGGAGCTGCGGCACTGGCGTTGCACCATCGTTGGGGTTGAGGTGTCGGGGGTCGAGTTGCCGTCGTGGTGCTCTACCGGGGTCGAAACCGACGCTGACACGGAGGACGAGGTGTACGATATTGCCCAGTGCACGTCCCTTCTCGCCCAGCTTGTGCTCCCGATGGGAGCGCCAAGGAGCGCGGCTGGAGCGGATGCGGAGGGGCAACCGACGCAGGACAGTGATGGCACGGGGCATCATCATCGACGTCGTCTGCGCAGCAAGGGTGGGCTCGTGATGGGTGTGGCCCGCACGACTGTGACTCGCATGGATCGCGGTGCGCGTCTGGACACGGAGGCCGCACCGATCTCTTGCGACCGTGCAACAGTGAAGGGTGGCGCATGCAGCGCACGATCTGTTGCCCCCCTCAGCAGCAGCTCTCGGCCACGGCGTCATCGGTACACCGGCACCTTCACCCCACTGTCGTGGAGCATGGCCGTGTCTGACATGATTGGCCAGGCCGCCGCCGCCGCGCACAGAGAGGAGAAAGGAGCAGCGGCGACAGTCGGCGGGGACCCCGCTGCGGGGATCACTGTGTGGCAGCTCCTTGCTCGCGCGCCTCCTTCCTCGTCCTCGGCCAGGAATAGCATCGACAACAGCCACAGCACCACTCAGAACACGACCCGGCTGGTCTACAACCTTGGTGCCACGCAGCTCGCCGGCCTCCTCCACGAATGCGCCTTGTACCTCGTCCAGGTACTGGCACGCTGGCTTGGCGATGTGTACACAACGGAGGAACGGGAGGCGCTGCTGGAGGCGGCTGCTCTGTACCCCACGCAGTGGATGCCGCTGGCGCCTGTCACGCCGATCATGGATGGCACCCAAGGTAACGCTCGCGTGCGCTTCAAGTGCGCCTACAGCTACCACGGACCTGTGCTGCTGTTGCCGAAGAGCCTTTCGACGGTGGTGCCGTTGCGCATCACAGAGCCACGTGTTCTCGCCGACGCCGTCTTCTGCGCACAGCTCGATCACGTGCAGCTCGCCTACACGAGCTTGGACGGAGCAGAGGCGACTGCGGCCACTGCGGGGCGACACCGTCGAAATGGCACAAGTGCCGCAGCGGCGTGGCCGAGTCGCTTGTCGCTGGTGATGCGAGTTCGCGTCACCACGGTGAGAGCCGTGGACGGTGCTGTGGTTCAGTCTCGCGACGTAGCGCACTGGCACACGCAACTGGCACCGGGGCCATGCGGCGGCGCGCCGCTAATCACCGAAGCGGCATGGGAGAGCGGCACGGCCGCTCCTTTAGCACCGGCGGCCTCCTCCCCCTCCCCCTCCCCCACCGCCGCAACTCCGCAGCCCACGCCCGCACTGACAGCACCAGTGGCGACCCCTGCGCCGGTGGCCGTTTTGCCATCCGCGGGCGGGGCAGTGGAGTCGCCCCAGGATAGAGGCGGCGAGGTCCACCAGCGCATCGTCACCGCCGCCTCAGCCGCCCCGTCGTCGGTGACGGAGGTCGTTCCTCTGCTGCCGACGACATCCTTTTTCTGTTGGCAGCCACCGAGCCTGGAGGAGGCAATGGAGGGTTGCAGTGCGGCACACACGTCCGCCGCAGTGCCTGCTGCCCATGCCGCGGAGACGACGACGACGACCACCTTGGTGGAGATAGTTTTGATGCTGGCAGACGAGAAGACGGAGGAAGGCGACAGCGCTGCGGCAAACTCCCAGGGCCGGCTGCCTGGGGGCGGCGGTGGTGTCGTCGCGGGCACCGTGGTCGGACGTGGACAGCTTCGCCTTGGCTGCTCGAGCTCGAAGGAAGTGGTGTGGGACGCTGCAGAGGGCAGAGTGGAGAGTGGGTGGCGGCTTTACATGCCTCTCTCGGTGCGGCTGCCTGTGACCGCTGGGGCTGCGCTGCCTCGCGGTGGATGCGACGCGACCACCTCTGCTATCGCCCCAGGAGAAGGGGCGAAGGGTGAGCCGCAGCCCTCTTTGGCGTTTTCGTTCGATCTGTTGATCTTTACGGCACCGAGCATGGCTCAGGTCGCCGCATTGCAGGCTTCCCGGGCCGCGCAGGCCGAGCAGCGTCGTCGCAGCTTGTTTCTTCTCCAGCGCACGGAGGAGGTCCTTGTCGCATCAGCGACAGCCGATAATCATCTTCATGAGCAGGGGAGTGAGCTCAACAAGCGGGCTTGCAGCATTGCCGCCGGAGAGCCACGCGTGACGCTGCGCCAGCTTTCGCAGATGTGGGTGCCGCGGAAGCCGTATCAGCTCCTGCGCGTTCCGCCCATAGTGATCCGCGTGGACACGTTTGCCGTGCTTGATGGCATTCCTTCGTCAAGAGCAAGGCGCGTTGCTGCGTTGTCCGCCGGCGGCAACAAGAAGGGCGGTCCCACACGCCTTTCTCAGACGCTGTGGACGACGCTGCGAAGGCGAATGGTGCGGCGAGTCAGTACTCATGACGGGACGGATGCCGTGCCGTGCCCTAGTCAACGTTGCAGCGGGGGCGGGCTCAGCGGCGGCACGAGCGACGCTGCCGTGTCTGTCGAAGTGCAGGCGTGGCTTGTCGACGAACAGACCGGCGAGGTTCGAGTTCCCGTGTGGACACTTCTCTCCGACGGACCACCACTGCGCAGCAGTGGTGGTGCTGCCACATGTAACCCCTCGCATGCACCCTCGCTGGCGTCGCACCTTCACGCCGGCCGCGCCATCTTGCGCAATTCTCAGCGCCTCCGGCTGGACTGGTGCTCTGAGGACGAGGGAGTTTGCCCGCAGAGCATGAGCTTGCCCGCGTCGTTGGCGGGTCTTTTAGGCGGCGCCTCTGTGTCCTACATGGCCACAAACGGATCGGCGTGCACGTGGGTTAGCGGTGGCCTGCGCCGTCGCTGCGCACAACACACTCGCCACGGCACCTGCCTCTCCTTGAAGGTGCAGGGCAGTGCAGGTGGAGGCAACTCTGGCCGCGGAGCTGTTGAGCCAGTCCCACCGCTCTTGCGATCCGCCGCCCATCACACGAGTCCGGGCCGCCGGCGCCGCCAGCCCCTTATGCCGCCGCCTGCCGCGAGGGTGGACGCACAACCCTCACCACCTCCAGCCCCACCGGGACTTGACTCGTGCACAGCCTCTTGCCAGTTCGACTACGCCCTCTACGGGTCTCACTTCCTGAGTTGCGCAGCGGCTGCGCAGGATGGACAGGCGACGACGCCGGAGTGGCGCTGCGAGGCGCACGCCTGCGTCACCGGGTCGTTCCCCGCTGCCTCTCCCAGTACGAACGCTGCCTCACGGCTGTTTCACAGTGCGACGCTGGTGGGGGGCCGGATTTGGCTGCTTGGCGGATGGATTTCTCCAGCAGGGGCGACGACACTGCCCTCAACGCTCTCAGCGCTAGTGTGCACGGCGCGGCTTGTGGAGCGCCGACGGCGCGAAGTGCGTCAAGCCGTCACCCACGGCAGCGACAACGATGCCACAGGCGACCTCCTCTCTCTTGCACCTCTGGCGGAGTGCTCATTCCGTTGCGCGAGCGCCTCTGCACGCAACGCGCGGTGCAAAGCAGGCAACGCACCGTCCTCGGCCTCCCTGTGCTGGTGTGAGGTGGTGCAGTCTGTTCAGTGCCTGAACGACGGCTTTCCCGCGCCGCCGGTGGATGCGCCCTCGCCATCCTCGCAGGCGGAAAACTGTACGGACGCGGCAGGGGCGACAAGGCGCTTGCTTGCCGCGCCGCCCCGACTGGCCTGCCACGTGGCGGTGACCTGCGGAGATCGATATGTGGCTGCGTTTGGAGGGTTGATGGCACCTACCGGGACAGACGATGACGCGCCTGTTGCGACGTCGGCTGTGCACATCTACGACACTGTGCAGGGGACATGGTCTGCGCAGTACGAGCCCAACACAGCTGACGTGCAAGGCGAGTGGCCCGTGGCCCGCTACGGCCATTGTGTGACCCCGGTTCCCGGCACCGGCGGCGCGCGGCAGCCCCGCAGCTACTTCGTCTTTGGAGGGGCGACCACAACACCGTCTTGCCGCACCGTCCTGATGCCGCCAGGGCAACTTCTGTGGATTTGGACACCCGTGCCGGGTGTCCTCCAACAGGGCCGCAGCGGCGCCGTCGAGGATGTGTCGGTGCACAGCCCGTGGAGGCGAGTGCAGCTGCCCGTCGAGCTCACGACCCCGCTTGCCTGCCGTTTCTTGTCGCAGCTGCACGCCTACGCCGCAGTGGAGGTGGCTGCCGCCGTATGCGGCGCTGAAGAGCCACTCAATGATGGGGCGGCGGTGCCGTCGGATCCTGGGCTGACATCCATGCTGCTTTGCGTCGCAGGTGGCATGACTGCGCCGGCGCTGCACACGGCACCAGCGGCAACGCACGATCAGTCGCCTTTCGCCACGAAAGCTTCCGCATCAGACGCGTACCGCGCCTTCTGCGAGTGCGTCGAACCGTGGTTTGCGCACCCGGCGTCTGACGTGGCGTCTGTGCTGGTGGCGTGCGTCTGTGAGCGCCAGCAGCAGCTGCCGTCTCTGCCCGCATACTCTGCACCTTTTTCACAGACACGTACGCGCACACCTTGACGCCGTGCGAGGCAGTGAGACGAGGAGTTTTGTTGCTGGGACGTGGGCTGTGCCCCTGCCTGTCTCTCCCCCCCCTCCCCCCCCCCCCCCCCCCATCACTTCGGTATGCCCCCTCTTTGCATGTGCGTGCAGATATATATATATATATTATGTATGTATGTATGTGTATATATATGTATATATGTATATATGTATATGTATGTATATGGATGTGTGTGTGTGTGTGTATTTTTGTGTTACCTCTCGCTGTGTTTCCAAAGTCAGTGTGCTTGTGTGTGTGCTATTCCTCCCTCCCCCTTCATTCACCGTCTCCCCTCCCCTCCCCTCCCCTCCCCGCCCGCCCTGAGGGGCAACGGCAGGGTACGCTCAGCCAACCCCATAGAAAGACCAGAGAGGCAAACAAAGAACAGCAACAGGTCCGCAACGAGCGACAGCGAGCGTGAAACGTTGGCACCCGCAAGCGCGTAGAGGCCGCGACCGACAGCCCATGTTCGGCCGCATCGACTGTGCCCCCAAAAGGTAGGCGTGAGTGGGGTGTGGAAGAGGCACAAGAGTGTCCAAAGGCTGGGGATAGGTGCGCCAGCGTACCTGTGCAGCTGGTGCTGCCAACCATCAGCCCACTCCGCCACTCAGAGTTTCCTCGTTCTCACTCCCTTGGGTGCTCCTCGACGCAACGCCGGTCGTGTCTCCTCTTCTCCTCCTCTTCTGGCCCGCCGCAGAGGACAACAACGCACTCGTTGCTTTCCATTCCTTGCCAAGCACATGCAACACGCACGCATCCCTGCACACGCCTTCGTGTCCTTGTCTCCTCCTCTTTGGCCACGTCGCCGTATCGGTTTTCCTGTGTGTGTGCGTGTGCGCACGTCTCTCTCTCTCATTGCACGCGTGGGACCTCGACAAATCGCCTCATCACCCAACAGGTCCTGAGCACACACACACACACACACGCACACACACACACACACACAGGTACGCACAGACGCACACATAGACAGCTTGCCGCACCCCTCGCACCCCTTCTTCTCACTATCCACTGTGGCTGCGTCTTCTGTGATACCCCCTCACTCCCCCCCTCTCTCTCCCTGTCTCCCGCTGCCCTTCTGCGCGCCCACCGTGCACACTCGGACACAGCGGCAATCGTGGGGGTGTGCGGTGCACATCGGTGACCCTCAAGAGTACATAACATATTCTTTTTCTCCCCCCTCCCGGACGGACGCACTCATCCGCCTCTAACGTGCTCAGCGCCTTGTATGGAAGTACGACGCCGACGACGACAGGACGACTGAAGTAGCTTGGCGGAGGATCGTTGCCAGTTCCTTCCCTCGCCCTCCCCTCTCCCCCTCCCCCGGGCGCATCTCTTGGCTTTGCCACACGCTCGTCATCGCTCCTTCCGTGCTCGCGCTCTCTCCCTTTCCCTGGACTCATCCCTTTCGTTTTCTTGCGTGGACAGAATCCCCTAATACGATGCGAGGCCGGCGCACAACACGGGTGGTGGCGGCGTTGCTGGTCCTGGTGTGGGTGGCGGCCCTCGTTGCGGAGGTGCCGGTGCACATGGCGGGTGCGACAGATCCGCGTGACGAGGATGCGAAGGCCGTCAATGCCGTGCTACGACTGCCGGAAGACGACTTCTACGCCGTGCTCGGCCTTGGTGAGGCACGGGAGGATGCCACCGAGCGCGATATCAAGAATGCCTTTCGGCGGCTTTCAAAGAAGTACCACCCCGATGTCGCCACTGGCGATCAGGACTCGTACCGCCTTGTGTACCAGCGAGTTCAGCGCGCATACGAGATCCTCGGTGACCGCCGCAAGCGCAAGATCTATGACATTCTCGGCATCGACGGTGTGACGAGGCTGGAGAAACCGCAGCAGCAGCAGCAGCAGATGAACCCCTTCTTCGCCTTTTTCGGTGTTGGCCAGCAGGCCGACGCGGAACGCGGCAAGGACATGGTGCTGCTGATGGTGGTGCCGCTCGAGGACATCTACCGCGGCGCCGCCCACACGTCCAGGTTTGCGAAGCGCAAGATATGCCGTGCGTGCAAGGGCACCGGCGCGCGCAGCGGCGAGGACGTGGTGAAGTGTCCACACTGCCAGGGCCGCGGTCGCCTGGCGCAGCGAGTGCAGATTGCACCCGGCTTTGTGCAGCAGATGGAGCAGGTCTGCCCGCACTGCCAGGGCAAGGGCACGCATGTGGCGCACATGTGCCCGGTGTGTCGTGGCAAGATGGTCCTCCCTGGAGAGGCGGTGCTGAGCGTGGACATCGAGGAGGGTTTACCGGAAGGTCACGTGCTGACGTACGAGTTAGAGGCGGACCAGGCACCCGGTCAGGTGCCCGGCGATGTGCTGCTGACAGTGGTCAGCGCGCCGCATCCGGTGTTCCATCGCAGTGGCAACGATCTCTACGCAAACGTGAGCATCACACTGAAGGAGGCGCTGCTGGGCTTCAAAAAAACCCTCGCACACCTGGATGGACACAATGTAGAGCTGCACTGGGACGGAGTAATGCAGAACACGCAGCAGGTACGCATAGCGGGGGAAGGCATGCCGCGGCATCACGTGCCATCTGAGCGGGGAGACCTCTACATCACTTATAATGTGCTGCTGCCCGAAGCATTGACGGCGGAGCAGCGTGCACTCTTCCAGGAGCACTTTGCCTAGCGGGTCTGTGCGTGTGTTTGGTGAGGAAGGCGCGTGGAGAGACCCTGTGTTCTTGCTTATGTGGAAGAGGGATGCAGGATGATGTGTGGTGGTGATGGTGGTTGGGAGCGGCTTTAAACATCAGCGAGGCCAGCGGCATGCAGCGCGCTCTACGGGTTTCCTCTCTGTTTTCTGTCGCCACGTTATATATATATATAGGTATATACAGACGTATCTATATTGGCTTTGCCACTACGGTTGTGCGGCTGCCGAGCCCCTTCTGTTCGCTCCCCCCTCCCCTCCTTCGCTGTTGCCGTCGCTGCTGTTGTTGCGTTGATGGTGGTTGCATCAGTATCGTTGGCGGTGGCGTCGTTGTGGCGAACTGTGGTGTGCATGACGCACACGCGCACATGCGCAGGCGGTGCACTCGTTGTGTTTTCCTTCATTTTGTGGGCTTCCTTTGTTCCATCTCGTCCCTGTGTTCTTTGTTGTTGCTCTCATCGGGCTGTGTGGCCCGTGTGGGCGTGCGTGCGGCGCGCTCCTCGTGTTGCTACGGCGGTACTCGAGAGAGCAGGCATGCGAGAGGACGCGGCGGCAGCGCCTCGCCTCGCCGCCGCCGCACTGCCATTCCGATGCATCTCTCTTAGCTTTCTTCACCTATGTGCGTATGTGTCTGTTTTTTTAGGGAGCAGTAGGGGTGGGGTGATGCGCAGCCGGCGGCTGCCGCCGCACGTGGGGATTGGAGACGACCGTCTGGTCTGCAGACGCCAAGCAGCATCCTGTCATGAGTAAGCCAGCGGCAAACAGCTCCCCGCGTCTCCTCGCCAGCCGCTCCGCCTACCACCGCTCTTCTTCCGCACACGTTCGTTCTCCATCTCGTTCCCTTGCACGTGATGTGCACGCTTACACACGCGGCTCCGCAACAGCGCTCGGCGGATGCGGATGCTCAGGCGCGGGTTCGACAGATTAAAGCGGGGGCACCGTCGCAACGACGAGCCGAGAAAACAACATGGACCGTGTTGTGCGGATGCACTCCAGTAACACATCCATACCGCTTGAATGTAGCGGCAGTGGCGATACGTCGCTTGAGTAGCGAAGTACAAAAAAAGGCGAACGGAGGTTGGCAAAACACAAGAAGAAGAGCCCCACCGCAGCACACGCAGTCAGCTCAGAGGTCATGGACTGTCGAAGGACGGTATTGCGGATGAGCTTCACGTGCCTCATGCACACGCTTCGCGCAGCAGGCGATGCCTGTCGCGCGGCCACTGGTTGTTGTTACCCCCCCCCCCCCCTCCCACCGTCCTCACCAGCTATGACGTCGAAGGCAGCATCAACCCCATACCGTTATCTATCCACTCCACACTCGCTCTTTCCTCCTCCACTGTTGCCTATCCTTCAACAATATCCACACAATGCACGAACGACTTTATGACCGACAACGCAAACCCCCATCTTCCACCCACACACCCCGTCCTTACTCGGTACATCACCTGCCAGAGGTGCCCGCACCCCGCTGCATACGCTTTCCTTCTCGCTCTCGCTCTCACTTTCTTGTGCTGTGACCCCCATCTCCTCTCCTTTTCCCGCATTCGTTGTACGTTTTCTTGTTTCTTGTTTTCGTTCCTGTTTCAAGTCTCACCGACCGTTCCATCCTCCCTCCTGCGTGTCCGTCTGTGCATGTATGATCCGTTACGGGTGTGAGATGGACGTGCTTCGGCGACGATTAGCTCTCTAGTCGTCCCACCACACCCCCTCCTCTTTCTCGCCCGCGTCTGCGTTGCGGAACACGCCACAAGGCCGACACACGCACATACTCTGCCCTGTCGCTAACCGGACCCGTGTAGCCATCACCACTGCCAAGCACACCCGAAGATACACCTCCTTTCGTTTCTGTAACCTGATCGTTATCAGGACAGCCCCCTCCTCGCACGGCACCTTCGCCGACCGCCATCAAGGACAGCGACTGGGCAAAACGTGCGCACCGCTGTACGCAAGTTCAAGTACGAAGAACGGACACCCCGACTACCCCCCCCTTCCCCTTCCCCTTCCCCCGCTCCGCCATGATGCGCTCCAAGCTTGACGGCGTCACTCCTGGCGTCGCTGAGGCACACCAGTTGTCGCCGCTCGTCGCCCGCCAGCGCTACCTCACCGTCAACCGCAGCGGCGGCTCCTTCTGGTTTGTGCACAAGGACGTGATGCTGAAGAACTTGCAGGTGAGTCAGGACAGCACTCTCTGGCTGGACGTGGAGGGCGAGACGCCGGAGGAGCGCCGTGCCATCCTGAATGACCTTCCGTGGCGCGTGAACATCCCGTCGGCGGTGCTGGATGCTGTTGCGAGGCCGACGGAGAGTGACGTGGTGGAGCTGCAGCCGAGCCTGGCGCAGTACGCTCACGGTGTGCTGAGCTGCGCCATCAATCCGCTGTACGACACCACCGATGAGACCGCCGCGGTTGACGAGGATAACTTCAGCGGCGAGGCCTTCGACGCCGCTCGTGGCTTTGTCTGGTGCTCGGTGCTCATCACGGACACGCTGATCGTGACGATGCACGACAAGAGGTTCCTCGGCCTGGAGGAGGTGGTGCGGTCCCTGGAAATGCGCATGAATCCGATGGACACGACCAACCTCGGGAGCAGCGTGCTCACGCCGAGCATCGTCTTCGCCACGCTGGTCGCGTACTCTAGCGAGATGATGCTGCCGGACCCGACGACGCTGCTGAGTGAGGTGGACTGTATCGACGAGATGGTGCTCCTCATCGCGCCGGGCGTGCGTGACCAGCCGGACTTGCTGCGGCGTATTGCCCTGCTGCGCCGCCGCATCTCCTCCTTCCGTGGCCTGCTCTACATGAAGGAGAAACTGCTGCGCGAGTTGGTGACGCCCTCCATGCGCGGCAGCTTCGTCGCGTGTGACATGGTGCACGTCATGCCCATCTACAAGGAGGCGCTGGACAAGAACACGAAGATGGCGGACCGCCTCGACGACGCGCGTGACATCTTGAACCAGGCGAACCTGAACTTCGTGACGGGTGTGTCGATGCGCATGTCGCAGAGCTCGGCGAACATGGACTTCAAGATGCAGATCCTCAGCCAGGTTGCCGTCATCTGCCTGCCGCTAAATCTCCTGGCCTCCATCTTCGGCATGAACTGCGAGGTGGCGTGGCAGGCCGACAGCCATCCCAACCTGAGAGCCTTCTGGGGCATTGTTGCTCTGATGGTGGCGTGGGTGCTTGTTTGCAGCATCCCGACGATCCGCCATATCCTGCGCGGCAACGCCGCCAAGGCTATTGTCCCGACGGACAGCTAAGCGGGCCGCGCACGGAGTGGGTGGGTGCGCCTGCATGTGCTTACATGGACCGTGCCGCTAGTAATGGCCGCCTTGCCGTTCACGTGTAGTGCCTTCTCACTTAATTTTTTAGCACGCGTGTGCGTGCCGACCTTATTCCTCCTCCTATGTGACATTGCACGGCCGTTGCCAACCTCGTCGTCCTCCTTTGTTCGTCCGACCTCCGCGTCGAAAAGGGCAGCGCGGCGCGCGCGCGCCGCGTCGGCAGCCGGCCCTTCCCCCATGCCCTCGACCCCGCCCAGGCGCGCTCCCATACTGCCCCTTCTTCTTCCCTTTCGCCCCCGCCGCCTTTGCGGCGGGGTGGTGCCCCCGGCCCCCTCTTTCGGCTGGGGCGGGTCCGGGCCCTGCCCGCCCGCCGAGGGTTCGGGCCGGGGCGCCTCTTGGGCTCTGGCACGGCGGGCCGCTGGGCCGTGGGGAAAGGCCTGAGGAGGGGGGGGGGAGGGTGGCGGTTTTGTTGGGGCGGCGCTGGCGTGGCGCAAAGGCCTGCGTCGGGGGGTGGGGGGTGGGGGGTGGGGGGTGGGGCGTTGTGCATAGGGCGCGCCGGCGGCAAAGGGCGGGGCTGGGAAACGCGTCCGGCGGCCACGCGCGCGCGCCGTGTCCCGCGTCTGGGTGTGAAACGGGTGCGTCTGGACATTGCTTGTATGCTGAGGGGAGATTCGCTTACGATGTTAGTAAACACACAAGGAAAAAGCAACACGGAACGAGAAGCTACGGCACACCACACACCCACAGATACACATTACTCATGTCGATGGGAAGCTGAAAGCGAGTGAAGGGCACACGTCAGAGGAAGAAAAACCGTTCTCCAGCGCATCCCTCGCAAGGCATGCGTGCCGCTGCACGCTGTCTCTCCACCCCTTCTCACTCCTTCCCCACCGACTTCAGTCTCTCGAATTCAGACCCAACGGCCTCCCACATCAAGCACCAACGAGGAGGAGGCTCCCCACGCCAAAACAGAAACGCGCGCGCACCGCAGGACCAACAAGGCAAAGGAGGAGGCAAGAGCAAGAGGAAAAGAAAGGGCGGAAGGTGACAGCGGCGTGAGTTTCTCTCTCTGTCCGTGTGTGTGTGATGGGCGTGTGGCATGAGAGGGCAGAGAGTGGGGGGGGGGGGATGCAAGCGAGGGTGCGCAATGCGCACACACATTCCTCCCAGCGGTGTGTTTGGCACTCCGTCCTCGTTTGATGAGCAGCCGTCAAGCGCAGCAAACAAAACGCAAAATGAGGCTGGAGCAAGGAAAAGTGAAACAACGGCCACGGCGGCAACCGTCACAGCCACGACGAGGAGCCGAGTGCAACAACACACTAAGCGAATGGGAAAAAAGGCCTCTTCCACACACACACACACACACACCTACGCACGCATTAGGCTTCTCTCTTATAAACAATACACACTTGGGTTAAGCAACGGGGTCCCATCCTCCCCCCTCTCTGTCAGTGTGTCTGTCTATCTGTGGCCTCTCCCCCTTCTCTCCGCATGCCATGTGTCTTTCTAGCCCTTCTCTCCCTCTCTCGCTCTCTTTGGACCGTCTCCCTTCGCGCGCATCCGTTTTCACGCACGCGCGTGTGTGCCCGCTGTCGCTTCCTCTTGTGGCCGAGGGGGCGGGGCGGATGAGAGGAAGGCGGAGGAGGAGGAGGGGGGGGGAGTTGTTGTTGCTTATATATATATATATATTGCTCGCTTAAGGTTTCTTTAAATTGCTCCGAATCACACAGTTGCTCAAAGAGAAAAGCAAGAAAGTTAACGATGGAGAGATGCGCCCGAGTGCTGGAGGAGGTGGCGGCGTGTGTCATTGCTGACCGTGGTGACGGGGGTAAAGCGGAGGGGTGGCTGTAGCCGGGATGGCGCCGTGACAGCATGTGGCTCCGCGTCATCAAGGGCACACAACGGTCGAGAAACAGGAAGAGAGACGGGAGAAGCGAGAGAGAGACACACGCGCTGAGAGGGGACAAGTCAACCGACTGTGAGCACAGCACATGCTTACGGTGGCATAGAAGACACGCACACAGAGAGAGAGAAAGAGGAGAAAACAGACCGGGGAAGATGTGGGAAACACACACACACACACACACACACACACACACACACACCGATGTCACGCCCCACACTCAACAGTATCCGTAGCCTGAAAGGAAGAGAGAAAGAACAGAAATCGAATGCGTTCAGCATTGCCGACACCGGTGGATACACACACACACACACACACACACACACAGAGGCACAGACGCACGGGTAGACACCGACTGTGAACCCCATCGATCCACGCCACCCCCTCGCATACCCCGACGCTACGCTTAAGAGTTTAGGAGCACACTTCTTGAAAGAGGAGGGAGAGATGAGAAACACATGTGCACATGCATGTGGGCGGGGACTGCCGCTTCTTATTCGCTCAGCTGCGGCGCAGGTCAGCCCACTTGTCCGTGTTCACGGGGCCGGACGGCTTGGGTGGCGCGCTCCTCTCGCCACCAAATCCGCTCCTCTCGCCGCCGAAGGAGTTCCTCTCACAGAAGCCTGCGCCACCGCGGCCGGCGCGACTACCGCCACGGCCAATACCGCCTGTGCCGCGACCGCGACCGTTGCTAATTGGGCTGCTGGCTGCGCCGCTGTTGTTGGCGCCGCCGGCGTTGTGTTCCTCCGTCGTGTGCTCGCTCGGCGCTGTCGTGTCACCTTCGGCAGTGACCGCCGACAGCTCTCCGTCTTCGGCACCTCGGCGCGCGGTGCGTCACGCCAGTTGCCTGACTCCCCGCTGAACGGGTTCGGCTTCGGCTCCGGCGGCAAAACCGGGGGGTCCGGGCTGGCCGGGCCGCTGCTGCGGCGCAGGTTTCCAGCGCGGCGGTCAAAGCTGTCCTCGCTGCGACAGTTCTCGCGCGGGATGGGAAACTCCGGCTGCAGCTCCGGGGCGTCGCTGCGCCAGTTGCCAAAACTCATTGGGGAGCCGGCGCCGCATATCGGGCTGCACGACGTGGGCGATGCCAGCTGCACCGCCGAACCTAGCATGTCGCGCGACAGGTCGCCGAGGTTGTGGAGGTCGACGCGAGAGCCGAAGTTCGAGCGGCTGCCCATCGACGGCATGCCCGGCTGGTCCTCGGGCTGCTGCCCGCCAAAGACGTCGCGGGACAGCCCCATAGCGGCGAGGCCGCCAGGCTGCTGCTGGCCAGCTGAATCGCGTGACATGCCCGGGCGCTCGTTCGTGTTGCGGTTGAGCAGCCGCTCCACTTGCTTCTGTGTAGCGAGGTCGACGTACATGCGGCGACCGCGCTGGAAGGTTTGGTCTAGTGACAGCGCCACCGTCAGCGCCTGTGCGGAGACGAACTCCACAAATGCGAAGGATTTGCCATCCTGGTTGATGAGGCGGTGGGTGGCGATGGCGTCGCGGTTGAAGAGGGAGAGGAAGTCCTCCTCGGTCGTGCCGTTGCGCAGGTTACCGAAGTGGGCCACAAACGGCGGCTGCAGGTCGTCAATGGTGAAGCACTTCTTCTGCTCCGACACGGCCGCCGTGCGGAAGCTCTCCTGCTGGTCTAATGTGTTGTTCGCCACGCGGCTGTACTCCTGCCGCTGCTTCGCAATCTTCTCGGACAGCTTCGCCACGCCGACCTGCTCCGCCGTCATCCAGTCATCTTCGGCCCAGTCGAGGGCCTCCTCAGGGATGTAGTCTTCATTGAACTCGAAAAGGTTTACCGTCTTTCCGCGTCCCTTCTTCTGTTTGGCGGGCATGGCTGACCGTGCCTGTGTGTTAGCGTTGCTTATCTATGTATATGTATATGTATGCGCGCGTGTGTGTATGTGTAGCTGCTGGTAGAGGAACACACACGCACACACGCACACACGCACACACACGCACACACACACACACAGAGAGAGAGAGAGAGAGAGAGACCCGTAGTGGGGGAGGGGAGGGGAGACAGATAAGAACAAAAACGAATAGAGAGAGAACGACGTCGGGCAGCGAGGCGTGGTGGGTGGGCAAGGGTGGGTAAGGGGAGGGTGGAGATCGGCCGAGAGAGAGAGAGAGAGAGGAGGAGGATGCGCACAGGTATACACGCAGGGCAGACGGGGTAGACGCAGAGAAAACGAAACACGGGAAGAGGAAACAAAACGCAAACAAAGAGGAGAGCTGAAAAGAGCTGTGCGGCGAGACGCATGCGCCGATGCGCCGATGCGTGTGCGCCGATGCGTGGAGGATGCACGCGAATGTGCAAGAGGCGGTGGGGAGAGAGAAAGAAGGAAGGCGACGGTCGAGATGCCGGATGATGGCAGAGAGACATGCGTGGCAGTGGCGTCGGGGTGGGGGCGGGAGCGCGGAGAACGGAGAGCGAGCGACTTGTTCAGACGCCGTCTTC
This sequence comes from Leishmania aethiopica, assembly GCA_003992445.1. Taxonomy (NCBI): domain Eukaryota; phylum Euglenozoa; class Kinetoplastea; order Trypanosomatida; family Trypanosomatidae; genus Leishmania; species Leishmania aethiopica. Next base: position 98,704 of record RZOE01000111.1, read on the forward strand.
TCCGTCTGTGTCTGCTTGGCGCTCGCTCGACGCCCGACGCTACGCAAGAGCAAAAGCGTGGCGGCGTGAGTAGATGACAGCTGCTCATCCCGCGTCCGTCTTCGCCTCTCCATTCGGATGCGGTATAGTTGACGGATGTGACAACAACAAGCGTGAGGTGCCACACACACACACGCGCGCACGCTAAAACAACGAGATGGAGGCTGCATACACCCAACGCACAAGCACACATGGCACCCATACCTGCACACCGGCATGCCTGTACCATGCGGCCACTCATCCACCACTTTGTACTGCCATGCTGTATCGCTCAACGCCGATCTTGCGCCTTTTTCGTGCGTGCGTCTGTGTGCGTGTGTGTGCGTTGCCTCACGCTTGCTTTAATAACGCGCATCCGAACACAAGCACGTCGGCCCAAACGAGCGTGGGGGCCCCAGAGACATACAGAAGGAGGGAGGTAGCTGAAGAAGCGCCCTCACCGCATCAGTGGCAACAACAGAGGAGGAGGGGGGAAGGGGGCAGAAACAAAGAAAATGAGAGCTCCAACGGATGCTCGATTTCGTTCCTACGCCGAGACGCACCCATGCACATACACATATGCAGGGATGGGGTGGGTGGGCGGGTGCAGTGCGGTGAGGGGGTCACCAGCACCACGGCAGCGGCTCCCATACGCCGCACACACATAGACACTCGGCAGAAGAGGAGGAGGGGACGACGGATCTCTTCATAATCGATACGAAGCGAGACGGCAAGAGAACACACAAAGAAAAAGCACAACGAGGGACACCACACACACACACACACACACACATACATATGCATACATACACATGCATATGAGAGGTTTGAGATGGTGGTGGTGGCGGGGGGGGGGGGCATCACTGTGAACGCAACACTTGCGGTAGCGGCGTGGGGGCCACAAAGACGAGCCGGCACCGCTCACCGGTCGCGTGGGAGTGAGAGAAGCAAAGAAAGAGGCGGTTGCATCCGCCACAGACGGAATTCACGTCGCGCTTAAGCCCTCCCCACCTCCTCGCACGCCTCCACGGCATACTTGCAGCCCCCTCCCCCCCCCATCTCTATTTCTGCCGATACACAGAAACGCACGTCTCGTGCGGTGAAAGCAAACAACACAGCAACAGAAGAAGGGAGTGAGAGCCAAGTGTGTATGCAAGCAACAGACATGAGCAACACCGATCGATGTGCGGCCCAACAGTCTCACAGGTGCGTAGCGAGAAAGGCAGTTTCGACCACACCGCAGCGATTCCATCTCTCTCCCAGACAGGAGGAGGAGAGCGGGTGTGCGCGCTAGACGTGGACAGGGCCGAGCACGCCTGCGCGTGTGAGCACCCCCACCTCAACCTCTTCTCCTCTACCTGAGAAGAGGCCCACGAGGACGGAGACGCCGAAGCAGCGCTCTCAGGGGGGGGGGGGGAGCCGCACGCGCGACACCGCGCAACGAGCCATAAAAGAAGAAGGCGAGGGGCGTTGCGCTTCTTCTGCCATCCCCAGTCTCTCTCGAACGCCGTCGCCTCCGCTGGCGCAAGTGCAGCGGTGCGCGTGTTCTACTACTTTCGCTCCGTCAGTCGGGCAAACACGTCGTCGCCGTTCGATGTGCTGGCTCCACGGGTTTGTGCCGATGTGCCGGGGCGCATGGAGCCGTTGACGCTACCACGCGGCGTGCCTGCCCTCGACACCCCAAGCCGCACAGTGCTCGGTGATCGCAGCATGCGATCCTCATCATCGGTAGCGGCTTCGACGAGCACTTGGGCACGGTCCGCCTGCAAGCGTACGGCAAGAACTGCGCCGCCGTCGACCACCTGATCCTCCTGGGCGCTCTCATCAAGCGACTCTGCGGCCTTCTCGCGGCACGCTTTCAGCGCATTGACCCGCTCCAGCAGCGAGCGTGCCTCCTCCACAGACTGCTGCAACCTCTGCAGCGACGCGGCGTACAGTTCTCGTGCCTTCCTCCGTGACTCCTTCGCGTTCTTCAGCTCTGCTGAGGAGGGGTCGTGCTGCTTCTTCATGGTGGCAGCCATGCACAGCGTCGCCTCGTACACCTTCTTGGCATTTGCTGTCTCAACGACGGCGCGCTGAGCTTGCATGCGAAGATCCATCAGACGGTCGTACCCTTTCACATCCACGGCAGTCTCCGTGCCGGTCGCTGCGCGCTCTAGCGGACCACGCCCGCTCGTGGGTTGCGTTGTGGCGATGTCCTTGATGTTGCTGCCGCGGCGCATCTGAAAGGCGAGGTCGCGGCGGCAGTGCACCAAGCGGGCCTTCTCTTCTCGCAGGGCCGCGCGCTCGACACGCCAGCTCTGCAGTTCCTGCGCGTAGACCTCCTTCTCGCTATCGGAGAGCTCGTCGTCGCTCAGCACACTCACCGGCCGGGGCCCAAGCTGCTGCATCTTCATGGAATAGTAGTCCTTCGCCCGGTGCCGCTGCTCCACGTAGAGGCGCACGACGCTGGGTGTGCGGCTGGTGACTATGCGGCCTGGCGACCGGGACGTCGCCCGGCTGCGCGGGGCACGCAGCGCCAACCCCGTCACGTCATTACCGAGGTGCCGCATGCACTCGTCGCGAGCGTCGTACAGCTCCTTGTTCAGCCGCTTCATCACGCAACTCTGATCCTCCAGCTGGGTCGACAGCTGCACAACCGTGCGCTCGCGCGCCCGCATCATATCCGCAATCGCCTTCAGGTTGCACCTCTGGTTGACCGTGTGCACCCAGTCCTCGAACTCCTCACATATGATCTCTAGTGGGGCCTTCAGCACCGGTGCTGGCGTCACAAACTTAGCGGCCTCGACGCAGTCGAGTGTCGGCGCGGTATGGCTTGACCGCTCCTCAGAGGACGGGGACGAGGAGTACGAGTACGCGGCGAGGGCGGCAGGGGCCCTCTTGTTGCCCGCCTGCATTTTCTCAGATTCCGTCGCCGGCCGCTCAGACATGGCGACTCCGTCGCCGCTGCGCCCGCTCAGCGGCGTGAACCGGCGCTTCCGATTCGTGCGACTGGCTGAGCGCGACGTATTCGGGCTGGCACTGTCGGTGCGCCACGGACGTTCGTACATCGCGCGCCGGCGCTTCTCGACCTCCTCCATCTTCTCGTCCAGCTGCTGCTTCAGCCCGTGGGCGGCGCTCTCACTGCTTGTGCGCCGGGCGCGCCGATCGGGCTCGTTGGTGGACCACGGACGGATGCTCATGTACAGGCTACGTTCCTTAAGCACCTGCTTGCGCCGCTCCTCCTCGGCCTTTTTGGAACGTCGCTGCTCCTCCGTCTCGCCAACAAACTCGATCTCGGGCTCCCTCGCATTCTCCACCTTGGGCGGCGCCACTTTATCAGCCCTGTTGTCTTTATGTTCGACGCGGAGGTGAGAGGTCGGCACGAGCGGCTTCTGCTCCGGCTCGCTTTTCTCAATGGAGAAGCGGCTGATGGTGCTGTTGCGCGTCGCGTCGTTCGTCGATTCCACCTCAAAGCACACACTCGATCTGGTTGTGGAGGTGGCGCTCTGCTTCACAGTCGCTGCCTGCGGCGGCAGGCGGAGCTGCTCGACGACGAAGTGGATGCTGCTGCCTTCCGTGATTGTTTGCAGGTTGAGGCTCTCCTCTGTGGCGTTGAATTTGTTCGTGGAGGATTCTGCCTGAAACAAGATGCTTTGGGAGTCGGTCTGCTCATCATCGACGAGGAAGTGGACGGAGGTGTCGCTCGGCGCAATGGACGCCTGCGACACCAAGTTCACACGCGGGTTATGCGGCTTTGGGATCAGCGTCGTTGACACGTCGTCTCCACGCCCGCGTGGTGTGCTGTGGCGAAACGAGGTGCGGCTTGGAAGCCTCCGCGGCGGCTGGCTTCCTTCTCGTGTCCTCCCGCGGGGTGTGTGTCCCGGTCCGCGCGTCACGGGCACTGGTGGTGCCTCGTAGATGCTCGCACCACCTTGCTGTTGATGCGCTTGTGCTGCCGCCTCGACATCCTCTGCCCTGCGAGAGCGCTGCCCAGGCGGCTCCTCGTCCGTGTGGATGGACGGGTGCGAGCTGAGCTTTGAGAGGCCGCGATTCGTCTTCGCGGCCGACGCAGGCGGGGACGCCCCCTGGGAGACGAAGGACGGGGTCTCCAAGAGCGGCGCGGTAGCCAGGACGTTACTTGTCATTCTATACAGAGATCCGCAGGGGGATGGCGCAGTGACGGAGTTGGAACGCTGTACAACAAGCTTAGCGTGACGGCGGAGCTGTCCTTTGTTGCCGCCCCGCTATTGCCCAAAGTGCGCCCTTGCTTCGAATGCCGCTGCGACTCCCAGCATATATGCGTCGCTGTGGCGCGCGCGTGTGTACGCGTAGCAAGTACGCCTGCTATGGTTGCAGCGGCGTGCACGATAGATGAGCGGGAGAGGGAGATAGCCAGCAGTGTGAGCTGCGACGAGGACGGAGACGAGGAGGAGGAGGGTGAGCCGAATGAGGCAGGAAATAATATTGTCTACCGCTCTCGTCTTTTCTTCGAACGTTTTCGTTTTGGTATCGTATGTGTTGGTGGGCTACGTGCTGATGAAGCGCGTGTGGTGAGCTACGAGGACAGGGAGGGTGGGGAGACGCCAGTGGCAACACGATGGCTTCGTGCAGAGAAGAAAGAGGCTCGCGAAGAAGGATGGGTCACAGCATTCGCCTTCAGAGGATGAATCTTCCCCCCCCCCCGCCGGGAGGGTGGTGTGTTGAGGGGGGAGGCGCACCACCAACGGCACCACCTCTTTGAGGAGGGCCTTCTGTACATGGGCTTACATCGGAAGCGTAGGGTAAGCACCATATTACGCTACGTTGATGCACAAACATAGGCGCAAGCGCAAACCTGCTGCTTCCCTACACTTTCACAATGCTCGACCACAGACTTCTTCAAGCGTTCACGCGCGGAGAAAGGACGAGGGAAGCAGGGCAGAGATGGACGGAGCAATAGGGGGTGGGTGGAGGCCAGTGAATCGAACGGGCTCCGGTACACACCTCGCGGCACTCTTCGCCCTTGTGCTGTGCCGATCACTCACAGCCTCTGCTCCCACCCGACCGACACAGCACACATCGCACCATACCGTCTTTCCACGTCGTTTCTAACTTCCTATTCTCGTGTGCGACCCCACCGAGTGTGCACTGCCAGCGCTGACTGTTTTTTTTTGCTCTCCCCCCTCCTCCCCATCCACGCTTCCTTTCCCCAGACGCTGTGCGCGACACCTGCCCGCAGCGGTGGTGATGATGCTGCTGTGCGTACTCGCGGTCCTGCCCTCCGCTTTTTTGTCATATTCCTCTTCGTCGTCTGTTGCGTCGAAGGGAGTGGGAAAGGCAAAGACACGACGGCGACACCAGAGCAGCTCTCGAAGAGAAACCGCACGCACACACGCGGAAGGAAGTCTGGCAAGGGGACGGGCGGAGGGTGTGTGTGTGTGTGTGTGGGTGGGGTGGGGTGGGGTGGGGGGAGTTGGTGGTGGCCACCACAACAAGAGATGCGTGCGCGTACAGGTACGCCTTCACAAAGCGTTCACAGACGAAATAAAACAAAGCTCCCTCCACCCCCGCAACGACGACATACCGCGCCGCACGCTTCCTCCCCTCTATGAAAGCAAAAGAAAAAAGGCGAAAGCCACCGGAGAAACACTACCCATGCCGATCAACCCCTTCCCTCCCTCCCCACAAAGCATGCGGCAATGTCTGCGTACATGTAAGCGCGCCTAATGGGGACGGAGGGACAGAGACGGCACGCGAAGAGAGGGAGAGATACAGAAAAGGGGGAGAGGACGGTACACAGCGAAGGAACGAACAAGGACACCACACCACAGATACCACCACGTAATGGCACATCCAGACACGCGCAGAGAGAACAAGACGAAGGCAACAGTCGCAACAGGAGAGAAGGAGAAGGTGAAGCAAAGAGTTGCACGCCCACGCTTACACGGAACCAGACGTGCACCGCACTCGATACAAACCCGCAGCGCCGCTGCAGCTGTCCATGCCGACATACTTCCACGCACATAAAAAAGAGCACGAGAGACTTGGAGAGGGACGCTCGGTCCTCCTCCTCACGCAACCGCGCGCGCGTGTGTGTGTGCCATTCTCTGTGCGTGCGTGAGATAGGAGGCGGAAGAGGAGGGAAGAGGGGGGGAGGAGGAGGAGGAGCGCAAAGTGGTGCATTGGGGCACAACATACACACACCGGCCCCCCGTACCATCCTTTGACAGCGAGCGCGTACGATTTGAGTAACGCACAACCAACATAAAAAATAAAATAATAAAAAAAAAGAAAACAGGAGGTGGAGAGGACCAAATAAAACCGTAAGACAAGAAAAGGTGGAGGAGGAGGGGGGGGGGGTGGGGGTAGAGGGCGCACCGATGAGCAACAAACAAGCGTGTGCTTGACTTCGAAAAAAAAACCAAAACTTTTTTTTTTGGCAACGTGCCCATATTCGAAGAGGTCAACCACACACACACACGCATTGCAACACCACAGCTCATCCACCTCTGCGGCACTACGGCTACGCCAAGCGCATCGGGCCAAGCCAACATCGCTCGGTGTGGTTTCGTCCCCCCACCACCACCACGGCGATGTCGCTGCGAGCAGCGCAGGCTGGGCCCAGGATTACGCTCGACATCGCTACAACGCAGCTAAAGCAGAAAACAGGAGGTGGATGCGAGCATTCGTTGAAGCGTCGACACAATACGCAGTGAGCTGCTCCAAGCGTGGTCATGGCCGCAGGTCTCTTCGGCACAGCACCAGCCCAGACCTGTCCGCCGACGCGAAGAGTGTGGGTATACTAGGCCCTAATACCAGGGCGAGGTGGCTGGCATCCTCAGGGCCTAAACGTCTTGGGAGCGCAAAATGATGGGGGAAGAAGAAAAAGCATAGAAGGAGGCACGGGGTCGGTACAGGGTAAGACAACACCACAGATCTCAGCGATAACCGAACGCGGCATGACCGCGAAAAGACAAAGACCGAGAGGAAGAAGAGGAAAGACGGAGAGGGCAAGGGCGGAAGCACTCCATGCGTCACCCACGAACCTTGGGTCACCATTCATCGCTCACTGCACACACACCGAAACACATGCGATCGTGGTAAAGGACACCTTTCCTTCCTCGCGCGCGCCAAACAAGGCATCGACCATATCGAACGAAGAGCCACGACAACGCCAGCAGACTACGAAGTACAAATCCAAAAAAAAAGTGTACAGGAGAGGCAAAGTCGCTGCACATACATACATATCCACATTTATGTTTTTATGTATTCATACACGGCAGCATCGAACACGGACTGGCACAGACCCCTCCACACACACCCACCCACCCACCCACACATACACACACACACATATATATATATATATATATGTATATACGCCCATCTACACAGGGCGTCATCGGGGAGGTGACACTCTTCAACGTCACGAGGGTGCTCGACCATTCGCCTCTCCAGGCCTCCCCTCTTCGGATAGGTACGCGTGCCAGCAGTCCTTCTCGCTTGCCCTTTTTTTTTTTTACCCTTTTTCGATCCTTCGAGAAACCCCACAACGTTTATCGGAGGTACAACGAGAAGACGTACGGAGGCGCGCGTGTATGGGTTCGTGTGCCACTGCACCCATGTCTGTTGTGAGAAGAACGAAGAGTTGAGAAGCAAAGGCCAGCCGTCAAGGGGAGGGGGGTGGGAAGGGTACGGAGGAGCCCGTGAACGCGCTCTCGCCATCCCACGTGGTGTATCAAGGCATGCGTGAAAAGACACGCGCAGTGTATTTCTTCGGAGGCCGGGGCTGCCTCTGCTCTTCCGTTCCGATTGGTCGATCGATCAGCCTACACGAACGGGTTGGGCGCGGGGGCCGGAACTGGATCGTCCTCGTCATCGGCAGTGTTGTACTCCGCCACTGCCTTCTGCTTCTTCTGCAGCAGTCCTTCCGCGTCTGCCGCCTCCTCGACACCTTGAGTCATGAGAATGTAGTCATCCTGATCGGCCGCGAAGCCGCTGGCGGCCACGGGTACCGCCGTCACTGCCGCCTCTTCGGAAGCTGCATCGGACGCCGAGTCCGTTCCCGGGGCGAGCGCCAGCTGCTGTGGGGAGCGGGAACGTGTGCGGTGGGAGACTGAGTGCGTGTTAGCCGTGTGATCGACTCCGTTCATGTAGCGGTGCGCGCTGGCATCGTCTGTGGGCGCTGCCGTTGCGCGCTGCTGCTGCTGTGGAGGCGCCGCCGCCGCCGCCTGGATAATCGGGCGCTTACGGAGCGCCAGGGAGACGACACCGCGCTCCACCCGCTGTGGTGGGATGTGCACCGAATTTCTGATGGACCCGCTGCGGTGAGTCGGAGCGGATGGGCTACGACTGCCGTTTATGCCAGTCACGCCGTTAGTGCCGCGGTGCGGCGTCGCAGCGGAGGTCGAGTAGCGGCTGCTGAGTGCCCCAGTACCCTCCCTGGGACCCTCCAAGTAGAGAATGCTCCCCTTGTCCATGCTACGCTCCGCGCCTGGGCGCGGCGAGCGGTAATGGTAGATCCGCGGAGTGACGAGCAGTTCAGGAAGCGCCTTGAGCCCCAACTTCTTGGTGAGTACGCGAACCGAGAGGCGAACCCTGGCCTTCTGGGCGCCTGAGGCCGCTGACCCGTTTTCGAGTTTCGTGTGTGCTCTTTTCGTCGTTCTCTTCGTCTTTGGAGCCTCCTCCGGCACGCCAGCTTGGGCTTCCCCTTCTCCTTCCTCCCCCACCTGCTGCTCATGCGCACTCGCTGCCGCCTGCGTGCCCTCGGAGGGGGCAAGGGCACCGTCGAGGCCGTACTGCGGATGCTCGCCACCATCTGTGAGGATGTCCGGCAGCGTTATTGTTGTCTCGTAGGGGTAGCTGCTCAGCTTCTCATCGACCTCGCTCGCCGTCATGCTGGGGGCATGGCCAACACTGATGTCGCAAGTGATGCCTGTCGCCGTCGCCTCCACATTCAGCACCTTCACATACTCCGACTCCACCCCTATCGCGTTCGCCGTCTCCTTGCGCACGGTTCGCTTCACCACATCGAGCGAGGATGCCACCACACTCTCCCACTTGTCGCCTGGGAAATGCCGCTTGTGCTCCGTAACGACCACGTCACGAATCCCTGCGCTTGTAGCGGCGGTCTCCGGCGTAGGTGCGCTCTCGCCACCAGAGACCAGTGGCTGCACCTCAGCATCCTGCTTCTCTTCGTTGGTCTGCTGCTGCTGAGCCGGTGGGCGGTAAGTGCTGGTTGCCGACCGGGTTCTCGGCGTGATGGGAGCGCTGGTCTGCAAGCGAGGCGTCTGCGCGGCCTTGGCGGCCCGCTGCGACAGGCGAGAGGGCGGAGGGTTGAGGGCGTAGATACCACTCCCTGGTGCTGCTGCACCTTCCTCCTGTTGCGTGGATGTCAGTTGGTCGAGGTTCGTGCGGCTGTCCTCGACCTGGTACGCCAGGCTCTTCTCCGATTTCGATGCGATGTCGTCCACCTCATGGAACTCGATGTCGTCCTTGAACGTGCTTGCGTTGGGCGCTGTGTCGATGTTGATTTCGTAGTGCAGCTCTTCAGGCTCCTCGGCTGACTCCTCCCGTATGGAGATGGAGGTGACACTCTCTTGCACCTTCATGCCCGCCTGGTGGCCTTCGCTGGGCTCCTCCCGTATGGAGATGGAGGTGACACTCTCGGCTACCTTGTCGTCCCGGTGGCCTTCGCTGGGCTCCTCCCGTATGGAGATGGAGGTGACACTCTCGGCTACCTTGTCGTCCCGGTGGCCTTCGCTGGGCTCCTCCCGTATGGAGATGGTGGCGACACTCTCGGCTACCTTGTCGTCCCGGTGGCCTTCGCTGGGCTCCTCCCGTATGGAGATGGAGGTGACACTGTCGGCTACCTTGTCGTCCCGGTGGCCTTCGCTGGGTTCCTCCTGTACGGAGATGAAGGTGATACTCTCTTGCACCTTCATGCCCGCCTGGTGGCCTTCGCTGGGCTCCTCCCGTATGGAGATGGTGGCGACACTCTCGGCTACCTTGTCGTCCCGGTGGCCTTCGCTGGGCTCCTCCCGTATGGAGATGGAGGTGACACTGTCGGCTACCTTGTCGTCCCGGTGGCCTTCGCTGGGTTCCTCCTGTACGGAGATGAAGGTGATACTCTCTTGCACCTTCATGCCCGCCTGGTGGCCTTCGCTGGGCTCCTCCCGTATGGAGATGGTGGCGACACTCTCGGCTACCTTGTCGTCCCGGTGGCCTTCGCTGGGCTCCTCCCGTATGGAGATGGAGGTGACACTGTCGGCTACCTTGTCGTCCCGGTGGCCTTCGCTAGGCTCCTCCTGTATGGAGATGGAGGTGACACTCTCGGCTACCTTGTCGTCCCGGTGGCCTTCGCTAGGCTCCTCCTGTATGGAGATGGAGGTGACACTCTCGGTTATCCTCGTGTCGTCCCGGTGTTTTTTGCTGGGCACCTCCTCGCGGAAGGCGATGGACGATGCGGCAGACAGGGGCATCGCTCCTCCGATCCGGTGACGTACGTGAGAGTGGAGCAGAGAGAGGGAGGGAGGGAGGGAAGGGGACGAGAATGCCCACGGAAGGAGGAGAGAGGAGCGGAGGTGGCTGCAATGATGAGCTGGATAAGGTGTCTGGACAGTGTGTGCCTATGTGTGGTTCAGTGCTACCCGATGTGAAGAGTTCGGTAAGGGGAGGGGGTTGGGTTGATGGTGTACACCTTCAACACACCACGACGTAGACGCACACGTGTGCGCCGGTGCGTGATTTAGAGAGAGAGAGCGAGCGGGCGACAGGGATCGAGGAGGGGTGGGGCGAGGGGACAGTCGCCAAGTTGGCGTGCGAGGACAGCTCCTTCGCAGGGAAAGGGTAGAGCGGCAATGACAGGAGCGAGGCACGCAGTCATGAAGGCGGGTCGAGGACCACAACAAGGTAGCAAAATACAGGCATACGGACCAAAGCAGCTGAGACGAGGCACCCGCTTAGGGGTGGTGGTTCCAACACATCCAGCCTTCGGCTTGTGTGCTGCCTTGGAGACACAAAAGGAGAGGGAAGAAAGGGGAGACAAGAAGACGACGACAGTGAGCACCGCCCACCACCAAATCACAGGCACCCGCTCTTCCACTCACCCACGCAATCCCACACATATGCGTGACCACCACACACACACACACACACACACACACACACACAGGCACAGAGAGGGAGCGACAGCCGCGCCCTGAGACCACGCAAGACACCACCATCGTCGCACCAGAAAAAAAACGGCAGCGAAACCACCGCCGTCTGATCCTGTAGTGACATAGGCAGGCAAAGAGATGGCTGACAGCTTGGGTGGTGAGGGGGAGGGAGTTGAGTGCTGGCCTGAGAGGGGAACGCGTCACATCGCCTCTATCCCCATCTTTTATATCTCCTCGTCTCCCTCGTCTGGCCTGCGCGTACGCGCGCACGCTTATCGTTACCGACAGCAGGCAGGACGCCAGCTAACACGCGGCTTGTGCACCATCCGCTTGAGGAGGGGTCAGGGAGAGAGGAGGCGGCGGCACATACCAACGACGGTGACTGCGGCCAAAACACCAACGTTCATGAGGCGTACAAGAAGGAAGAGTCGGGGTGCGAGACGGCTGCGGTGGCGGCAGTGATGTGGCTTACGGAGGAGCAGGCCGGAGACCTTGTCAAGCAAGTAAGACGTGGTAATAAGCCAACCAAAGCAACCTGGAAGCGAAACACCACGCTCAAAGAAGGAGAGCTGCGGAGCTGCAAACAACCGATCAGATTGATGCGGAGAGGGAAAGAGCGGGTGGCTGTGAGGGATGGAGGGGGCTGGGTAGGAGGAGTGCGCAAGGCTGATGTGCGCTGCAGAACGTATGGTAAGGGAGGAAAGAGGGACGTGTGCTCGTCCGACTTGCACGCCCTGCCTCGTCTCTGCGGCTCATCTGCGGTGCTTCTTTCAGTCTCTTCTTTCGCCCTTCATCACAGTTTGAAGTCAGTGCCGAGCACCTCCGTCAACTCCTTCTCCAGCTTCTTCACCAAGTCATGTCCGTCATGGTCCGACTTCCACGACACCTTTTCGTGGCCGTCCTGCGTCACAGTGATCATGTCGTAGTGATGAGGGCCGGAGATAGGAGAGGAGAGCCACAGCTGCACATTCGGAGCTTGCTTGTTGAGAATGAAAGTGCCCCTCTCCGTCGTCTCGAGGGTCAGAACGCCGCCATTACAGCTGACGTCCTCCACCGCCGCGCTGTCGAGAGCATCCACCTTCGTCTCAACGAGCTCAAGCAGCTCGTCGGCGGCCGTATTGAACTTGATGTCCGTGAAGCCATCCATGCCAAGCTTGGAGTAGTGGACAACCTGCGGGGTAGTGGTCGCGTCGCTGGCCCCGGTGGTGGTGGCTGCGCGACGCACAACGGACACCGCGCTTGCTGTCATGACACTCGTGCTAGCGTTCGCGAACGAGTGCGAAGAGGCAAGTGCTGGGTAGCCGGTGGTTGTCAACGCCATCGCGCGCAGTGGGATGCGCTGATGCAGTCTTGCGCAGTTCATTATGACTGCGTGTGTGAGTAAGTGTGTGTGTGTGCGCCCACCTTGTGGCCGCCCTCTCCCACTGGCTCTGTAGGCACGCCGAACAGCGATGGTCGCAGGTCGATCGGTATTGTATGCCGATGCGTTCCTTCGGATCGTAGCCTGTGCTCCTGTGTGCGAGTAGGCTGCGCGGGTGGGAGTAGGCGCAGCATGCAGATGAAGAAAGGTAAAAGAGTAAGACATGTCCATCCAGCAGAGAAGTGTGCGGTTTGGGGTGGGGAGGGAGGGAGCGTCGCCCTCCTCATCCTCCGCCCGAAGCAATGCTGCCCCCGATGCGCGTGCTTCCGCGGAGCGTTTATCCTTCCACCGCACATCGCAGCAGCCACCTCGCACCCGCACCAGCAGATGCGTACGCTCGTGTCCACCTGCGCTGATCTGCAGCCGCGTGCGCCGAATGAGGAGTTCAGAGGATGAGAGGTGCGAGCAGTTTGCCCTGCCTTTCTTTTCGCCTCACGTGCACCTCCCCCCTCGTGAGTCGCCGCACTTGCGAGTGTCGCGTTCTGTAGGCGAATGGGCCGACGGCGAGAGAAGGGCGGTATGCGGGATGAACGCGCTGTCTCGCTGTTGAGCTCCTTCTCCCCACCCCCCTTAGCCGTTTCTCTCTTTCCGCGTACACAGTGATATCATTGCCGTTGTGGTGCGTGAGGAAACTGCCCAGCACACCACAAACAACAGCAGACAAGCAAAAACAGCGGACAACGGAAAACACGTGATGCTCGCATCAGCGTGCATCTGCTGCCCCCCTTCCCCCCCCCCCCCACACACACACACGCACACGTGCGCCAAGGGGATTGGGGGGGGGGGGAGGAAAGGGGGGCAGCAGATGAGCGATACACCAATGGCCGAGGAAGCGGGTGGTGGTGTTGGTGGGGGTGGGGAGGGGACGATGAGCACCCTTGGACCGTTGCCGTGCATCGCGTCACAGTCTGGTGTGGCATCCGCGGTTTCCAATCTCTGTCCTTGTAGTTCGCTATAGGCAGCTGCGCTCCTTGAGCAGCTCCTGCGCCCAAATACCCTGCGCCACCCGATCGACCTTGGAGTCGGGCTGGCTTTGCACAGGCCGCACGCGCTTCGGCGCAGGCACCGCGCACCGTGAGCCGCCTTGCACGCCGACGGCTTCTACCCGTGCCAGTAGCGATCGCAGCAGCTCGGGGCCGGCCCCTCCGCCATGTCGCGCGTCTCGGGCAGCACCACCAGCGCTTTGCCAACGGCGGCTGGAGCGGCGCTTCGGCACACTCGGGGCGTCCGCGTCGCTGACCGTGCGAGGTCGCATACGCGCTGCGGAGCGACCAGTATGGGAGGCGTACCCTTCTGCACTTCTCAAGGCAGCACGCGAGTGATCCATCAACCGCTCATACGCGAGCGACCGCCGCACGGTGGCGGTGGCGCCGGCTGCCTCTGTTGCCACCACCTTCTCTCTTTGGCGGCGGTTGCCGCTGCTGCCACTGCTGCTGCTATGAGCTCGCTGACCCTGCTGCCGCCTCTCGCCGTCACACGCCTCGCAGCCCAGCACCTCACGAGCGCGCTCGACGCGACGGGCTGCTGCGGCCGGCGAGTAGCGGTCTGGCATGTGCAGATCACCATCAGCGCCTGTGCGGTGGCGGCCACTGCCGTTGCTCGCGATCGCCCGCAGCACACGCCGCTTTGGGCGATCAAAGGAGGGGCGTGAATCACCGTTGCCGTCGTCTGTGTTCGAGGCGGAGGCAGACTCGGTGGCACACGGGTGCGCAGCGCGGCGGCGACAGTCGCGGTCGGAGTCGTTGGTGGTGGCGGACATGCCTTCGCTGTCGTGCACGCTGTCCTTCTGCCCTGTCGTCTCATCAGCCTCCTCCCACCTTCGCAGAGGCGATCGGACGGCTTTGTGGTGCGCTTGCCGTGGTTGCTGCACTGTCGAGGCGGGACTCGACGTCTTCGAAGGGGCACCGGGGCGCTGCTTCGCTGTGGGCTGCTGATACTGATGCTCAAGAAGCAGCTGCACCAGCTGATTGACATCCACAGGCGACATGAGACCGGCTGCTTGGCCCGGCAGCCCCGTCGAGGGTGCGGTTTGCTGCGGTTCACCGTCCTGTGCCAGTTCTGCTCGCCGACGCTGCAGCGCGAGCTCCTCCTTCAGCGTCGCCTCCTTGGCTCGATGGGCCGCCTTCAGCTGCGCAATGCGGTTCTCGTAGTCCGCTTGCTGATTCGAGGACGTCTGCTCCAGCTCCACGACGCGCCGCTGGGCATCTGCAAGGGCTTCCTGCACCTCCCGGTAGGCGCGGCGCGACACCAGTGCCTCTCCTGACGATTGGATCAAGAGATTGTTCTCTCTGCTGTCTTCAATGCTGAGAGGCAGCTGACCTGGTGGTGAAAGGTCTCGCTCACCCTCAGTGGTACCTCTACCGCCGTCATTCACGACGTCAGCCCAGCCGCCAGCCTCCATCTCTGCCGATGCCGTCTGAGTGTGTGCACTGGACGGCGGCCGTATCGGACGCGGTGACATGACGTTCCACCAGTAATCTTGACTGTAGAACTGCGTGCCTGCGCCCACGCCGCCACTAGCCCCGGTGACGTGTTGGCCGAGCACTGGGGAGGGTGCTTTGGTGACACGTTCCCGCGAACGTGCCCCACCGCTGGCTGCGCCGATCGATACTCGCGTTTCCATCGGTTGGAGCCGCGCCTCCGCGCCGTGCGGCAGCAGCGACGTGTACGGGTCGTGCCGCCCAAGCAAGTGCGGCAGCTCTTCACCGACAACTTGCTGCAGCACATGCAGCTGATTGCTAAAGCTGGAGCTCAGAAGCTCAACGTACTGCTTCAGCAGCTTCATCTCGTGCTTCACTTGCCGCACGCTGCTGTACAGGTGAAACGCAACACCGTTGTGCAGGGCGTCGCTCACCTGACGCACCCGCTTCAACTCGGACGCGAGGGTGCGGTTGTGTGCGTCCAGCCGATCGTAGAGGCGGTGCATTGTGTTGAGGCGCTGTAGGGCATCGCCGTACTGCTGCTCGAGGGTAGTGACCGCCTCGGAGGCGTACTCGAAGACGGCACCGCGCTGAGCCACGTGACCATCGCTGCGATGCCTGTGACTTTCTGGAGAGCTCAGCTGCCAGTGGGCGGTGCTAGAGGTTTGCGAGGCTGCGGGGACATCAGCAGCAGGACCGGCTGCTGTTGCGCGGGTCGCAGCCTGCTGGGACGTAGATGAAGAGGCAGAGGCGGTGTCCAGCGGCACTGGCAGCAGCGGCATCGCTGTCGTGGTGGTGGGCGCCGCCTCCGTGACGTTGAAAGTGCTTTGGTGGTTCACGTAAGGCGAGCGCCGCTGCAGGGGTTGCCGAGGTGGTGCAGGCGGCGATGGTGGCAACAGCTGTTGCACCTTTGTTCGAGTTGAGTAGTGGTAGCCGCTGCTGTCGACGATACCCGTGCGCGGTGCGTGGGAGTGAGAAGAGGGGGCGGCGTGGGTCCGAAAAGCGTGAGAAAAGGCCGATGAGCTTGCTGCTTCCAGGCTCTGATTGGAGGTGGGCAGCAAAGTTGGGGGCGACGCTTCGTGGTATGAAGAAAACGGCACTGCGGGAGGTGTGGTCTGCCCAACCGCAGCGCCGGCGCTGCTCCCAGGGCTCGACGGACGGGAAGGGGAGAGTACCGCATGCTGCTGCTCACGACGCCTCAGCGAGGGAGGGGATGCCGCCTGCTTTTGCACGTGTGTCGGCGCGGGCATGAGAGCGTCCGCGTCTTCGCGCTCATCTGGCTCCGAGGCGTAGGAGTGTGCTCGGCCGTGGTGCAGCTCGTGACTCTCCGCCGCGCGTGGCATCCCAGTCGCCGCGTCGGCGGCAGCTGATTGCCGCTCCACCGGGAGGTACAGCTCCGTGGAGGTGCCCTCCGGAGGGTCTGTGGAAGAGGAGCTGGCGGACGATGGGCCTCTGTCGGTGCGACTCGCCGACAACACATGCGGCATGACCTCTTTCCGGTGTGAATTTCTTCACTCCCTCTCGCGACACGTGCGAGTGTGAGCGTGTACGTGCAGAGGGCGATGCAGGGGAAGGGGAGGGGAGGTGGGCTGTTCTACGCGTGACTCTATGCAAAAGGTGGAGTCTACAACAAGAAAGCGCAATGTAGCGGGGAGGGGGATGCCCAAGGAGGCACCAGCAGCGATACACGTGCAGCAGTTGAAAGAGGTAGCACCCGTATGTGCGGCCTGCATGTATGTGGGTGCGTGCGTGCTGTTTCTAACGTGTAAGTGACCTGCTCTATAGTGGCGTGCTTGCTCTGTTTTGGGCGAGTGCAGCACATTGTACACGCGCCAGCGAGAGAGAGAGAGGTCGATCCGTGGAAGGGAGAAGACGGAGGGGAGCGCATTCGGGATGAGATCGCAACCGGCATCAGAGGGGGGGGGGCGTGGAGGGGAGAAGGAGAGCGTGTGCCTCGAGGAGTGAGACCACAACCCCAACCCGCTCTCCATGCATTCATCGAGAGAGTACATTGTCTGCGTTCCCGTACCGTTGTGCGCCCTCCGCGAATGGCAGGCGCGTGTGTGCGTTGACCTCGCGATGGGGGTGAGCATGAACAGGTGAAAGGAAGCACCGAGACACCAAAAAAGAACAGAAAGGTGGGGCATGGTCGACAGAGAGCGCGGTCGTGCGGGGGGTGGGTGGGTGGGTGGGTGAGAGCACCGATGCAGAGGGCGAAGAGGAAGAAGACACACACACACACACACACACACACACACACACACACACAGACACAGAGATACAGAGCAAGTGGGCGAGAGACAAGCAAAAACGAGGATGGCGTGCAGTGGTGTGGTGAGGGCAGCAGCAGCAGCAGCAGCAGCAGCAGCGTGCATCTCCCACTTCACGGCGATGAAAAGAGAAGAACAGTAGGGAGGGTAAGGGGGAGGGCAACGAGAGCGGCACAAGTCGATGGCTATTTCGTTTTGAGGGTGACGGATTGGTCGTCATGATGATAGCTGTTTAAGGCGAGAGGGAGGGTGGGTGGGTGGGTGGGTGGGTGGCGGTGGTGGAAGAGACGAGAAGCAGCACAGCTAGTACTAAAAAAAGATACAAAGCACAAGCAACGGGGCGAACAAGAGGGAGAGGAAGACGCAGAGAAGCACAGCGTAGCAGCTGCAGCAGCCCTAACCGCCATCACCGCCGCGGAGCACAGAGAAGGCGGCGAGGCGTAAGATGGGGAGGGAGGGAGGGCAGGAGACCTTCGGACACCGATAAAAGATGAAGTGAGCAGAAAGGGATCTTGCGAGCTCACAGTTTATATGCTTGCTCGGCAGACTTCCTCCTGGCCAGTCCGCTCGCACGAAACATCGAGCGGCTCGCCACTCATGCAGGACTGCATCTCCTGATAGGCGCCACCGCCACCGCCGCCGGCTCCTCTGTCCCCCTCAGTCGCGTCTTCTCCCGCGCGCAGGTGCGCGTGACGGACGTTATCAGGCAGAGAGGCTTGAATCGTCGCCAGAGTGTTGCGCAGCGCCTCCAGTTCCATGGGCGGCTGGCTGTGATCGAGGGAGAGCGCGCGTCGACACCAGTTCGCCACCATCGGCGGCAGCGAGGGTGGAATACGGTACCCTTGGCTGCTGCTGCTTGGTTTCACCGGCGCTAGCGGCTCTGCTCCCGAGAGACACGACTCGGCGCCCGAGGTGTTGCCGAGCTGATGCGTAGAACCCGCGAACACCCGCTCCTCCACCTCTCGGTCTGTCTTGAGGTACGCGTAGGGCACCTGGCCCGTGAGGAGCGCAAGAAAGAGTTGCACAACGGCGTAGCTGGCGGGGGCCGTGGCGCGCGCATGCGGGCGCCACCGACTTCCGGTGGCCTGGTGTGGCGTCCACCTGCACGTCGGGCTGTAGCGCACAACGAAGTGCTTTGATCGAGGGCGCAGCGTATCTTCGGCGCTGCCGTGGTCGTCCTTTCTTCCTCCGCAGACGTACACCTCCGTCTCCCACTCACTCCGTGCCTGCACCGTATCCGCCTTGTTGGGGAGGCTCCAGTCGTCTCGGCCCACGACAGGGGCCTCTTCACGACTGCCGCCCTCGGCGAAGGGGGTGACGCTGGCCGCCCAGGTGGCACTTTCGCTATTCACCGACAAGGGCGACGACGTGTCTCTCGCATGCTGGTCGCCGCTGACACCACCCTTCCGCTGCCTTTCCTGTTGGTGCACCGGCTCTTCTTCCCCGTTCAGTCCGACCACGCGCACAACGAAGACGTTCGCAGGGTCGACGGTCAACCACGCCGTCTGCACGGCCTCCGACACCTCATGGCTGTCGCTCATGATGTACTGCAGCGCATCGGCGATCTGGGCGCAGATGTCGAGGGCCTCGTGAAGCGTGAAGTGGTGCCGCCCAAGAACAGGGAGGGACGCTGAGGAGGAAGCGGCGGAAGAAGAGGAAGTAAACAGCAAATCGTGAAGCGTGACGTAGGAGGCCTGCCCAGAGTTGGCAGCGGCGGAGAGCAATCTCGCACTCTGCAGCTCAAGGACGTACCCCAGAGCCATGATCGGCTTCCCAGTAGCGGTCGACACGGGACGCTGCCAGGGGAAGTTCGCCATGGCAGCGCTTGCCGGGTGCTCCTCTGCCGCCTTCTCGTCTACCTCGACGCGCACCGCTGACGCTTTCGAGCTCTCCGCGTCGTCGACGAACCTTTCCGTGAATCCACCGAGGCATGTGACGATGTGCGGGTGACACCACGTGGAGCGACACCCCGCGTCCAGTACGAATTCTGACGCGTGCTGCATGGCCACTTCCTGCGTTTCTGCGTCGCCCGTCCACGCCGCGCCGCAGAGGGCCTTCACGACGACAGGGACGCCGTTGTACCGGTACACGTGCGGTACGACACGGAAGCAAATGTCCTCCTCACCATCAGCGTGGTGCTCCACTGCCACCGTCGCCGCCGGAGGAGCCGATGCCGATGCGCTTCGTGGTCGGCTGGCCCCCGGTACGAGCTGATCCGTAGGTTGCAGGTCTTGATAGAGGATTCGCCACGGACTCATCTTACGCCACTGGTGGTAGGCTTGCAGGTCGCGCAGATGATGGCTGACGCTGCCGGCCTCTTCAAGGGCGGATTGATCTGCCTCTTGGCCAGAAACACCCATGGGGAAGAGCAGCTCCATCATGACCTGCTCATCCTCGGCGCAGTCCAGCGACTCTGCAACGCTGTCCTCCCGCTCCAGATCCACGTGCGAGTACATGGACCACGCCGCCCAGAGGCGTCGGTAGGCACCTTGGAAGAGCAGTTGGCTTGTGAAGTGCTGATACAGCAGCACTGGCCAGCACTGCGCCGGTCCCAGTGGATCGCCGTCGGGACCGTACAGGATCTGCAGTGCCGTGGCGGACTCCGCCGTGTTTGCCACTGCGTCACCGTCGTGTGCGCACTGACGCAGCAGCAGGCACAGAGACTGTATCGCGGTCAGCAGCGGCTGCGACGGCGCCGGCCGCGGCATCTGGCGTAGCGTGAGGGCAATCAGTCGCAGGCGACGTACAGCCAACGCGCATTGATGCTTGTTGATGTGCGCGTGTGCCTTTGCTGCAGTGGCAGCAGCGAGGACCTGATCGAGGTGCATCAGCAGAATCGGCGTGGTGTCGACTGGCTCATCGGCAACGGTGGGCTCGTGCGCATGAGATGCAGGACATCGATCGCCGGTGCTGGACGGCGGCGGCGCCACTGATGTCGCGGCGGCCGAGCCCTCTGCGAGCTGCAAAGACGACTTCGACCGCGCCACGAGGCCGGTGAACTGGTTCTCTTCTCCAATGTTCGCATACATGTTTTGGATGCTTGTGGTAGCGCTGTGCGTGTGCGCAAAATGCGAAGTGAAGCACCTTCCCCGACACGCAGAGAAGTAGAGGGCGCAAGAGACGTCGGGAGAAGCCGAGTGAGTGCCAAGCGGAGCGCATCAAGAGGTAAAGAGAGATGAAGAAGAGGGTAGGAGGGGAGGGGGAAGGAGGGGAGATGAGGCACACGTGCTAGGGCGTGCAAGCAACCGCATACAGAGAGAGAGAGAGAGATGCGATCGCTGATGAAGGTGCAGCAACACTATAAGCAGTCACTGCTGCAAGCAAGGCATATATACACAGAAGCACGGAAAGGCGCTGAGAGGCACAGCAAAAGTGGGAGGAGGAGGAGGAGGGGGGGGGGGACCATCAAGGAAGATTGAGCAGCTCTCGTGTGCATGCAACGTACACACACACACACATACACACAGATTGGTAGAACACAAAGCAGTACTACCCGCTGCCCCATCCGTCTTTGTTTGTGTGCGTGCAGCGAGGAGAGGGAGAGGAGCGGGTAGGGGGCTTTAGCTGCTGCCGCACGATAGGATGTCGTGATCACCACTTGAGAGAGGAAGACCGAGGGCACGTGAGTCATTGGGGGAGGGGGGGGGGCTTTGTTTGCTTGCGCACATGAGAAGATCCTGACGACGGGTGAGGGGCACCTCAGTGTGGTGGATCAGGGTTCAGTGCCCTTCCCTCCACTCTGTGCACGGAAGCCAGGCAGCCCCCTTATCCCTGTCAATGCCGAACAACTGCAGGTGGTGACAGAGTCAGGTCCGGGACGGCGCTGGGTCCAAGCGACCTGCTACAGTGAACACGTGTACGCCATCCGTGTGATGGGCAGAGTGTCAGCGTGACTCGCACGCATCTTACCCGACCTTCTCACTGCCCGCTGGTGTGGGGAGCCTGCGTGTCACACCCCGAATGGGATGCACCACGTGGCGACCGGCATGATGATGGGAGGAGCGACTGTGAAGCCGGGTGGTTGGGTGGAGTTTGAGGCCGAGGCCATGCTCGAATGACCGAGTCGGCGGACGGCTGTGCCAGCGTGTGCCTACGGCTGCCTCGCACCACGCGGATGTGGGGGCCTGTGGTAGGGCCGTGTGTGTCTGTGTGAAGGGGAGTGACCGTTGGCCTCATGTTGTGTGGCACAGAAATGGGCACGTCAAAACCCCCAAGAACAGCATAAAAAGCGGAAGGGAGGGTGAGAGCCGGCCGTGCATTAAAGAAAGCGGCACGGCATTGCGCTGAAGGTATCGGTAGGCGCGCGGGGGCCGCGTTGTGGCAGCCCACCAATCACCTGCACGTTGCTGTAGAATTCCGGCGTGCATGTGGAGCGCTGGGCTGACGGGGCTGCGGGAGGTCGCGACGACATGGCATGGCCGTCGACAACTGTGCTGTCAAGCTTGGTTGCACGGTGGAGGCTATCCGATGCAGGGACACTGCATCCGGTCGCCGAAGATACCTTCAACTCTTTCCTCTGCTGCACCGGCGTGGCACTCCCGAGCAGCCACTCCAGCTCTGGACTGTACATGGGCAGAGAAGGGGAGGGACACCTAAGAGATGAGGTGCACCGCGCAGACAAGTGAGGCGTCTGTCGCCGTCGTTTTTCTGTGCTGACTGTCTGCAGCTGGAAGTGCGGCGCGATCGCATGGACGCGCCAGGAGGTGACCGCACGACGCCGACAACCAAGAGCCAGTATGTGTGTGTGTGTGAGAGAGAGAAAACAAAATGCGACAAAACAAGGAGGCAGTGCGGCCCACAGAGGACAGTGAAGGGGGATAGGATCGGCATGCATGCCGCAGCGGTATACTCAAACACAGCCGTGATGGAGGAGGACAACGATTGGGGGCACAGACCCCCCCCCCCTCCCCCCAGCGGGGGATGGATGATCGTGCCCAGGCCACTCCCTACTTCTTCATGACGGTCTGCTGCTCGCGTGACACATGTCGACTTACCGTCTGTAGCGCCTTATAGATGTGTGTACGCTGCGTTGCTTAAAGCGTAGACACCCCTCATTCCCACCTCACTCACCCCCGTTTGAGAACTGCACGTGCGAGAGAGAGAGAGAGAGTCAAGATGGCCGAGGCGGGAAAGGTGGGGGAGGGGCTTCCGTCTCAGAAACAGGATGGCGAAGAACCCCGAAAAACTTGTGTGACCAACAGACACATGCACACACACCACACTCAATGGAGGTTTGGGGGGAGGGGGAGGGGGAGGGGGAGGGGGCAGCATGTCTTTTCAGTAGGCCAGGGTACACCCCCTCCTTACAGACGCCGCCAACACCGCCAACACCACCAACACCCCTTCCGCTCTCTCCAACCTTAACGAGGTGCTAGTAAAAGTCCTCCAGGGTGAAGGCTGGGGGCTGCTGCGAGGAATCCGTTGTCAGCGGCTCCGCGATTGATGCGGCTTGCGTCGTGCTGCCTTTGTCGCTGCTGCTGCTTTCGGCGGCACTGAGTGAGTCCGCCAGCGAACCGGGGTCCATCTCGATCTCCGCCGACACTGGCGGAGACGAAGCCGCTACTGCAGCCCCTGCTGCCGCTGCTGGACCGCTGCTCACCCTTCCGGTGGCGCTTCGGTCAAGAAAAGCGCCGGACGTGAGCCCGCGAGGCTGAACGCGGACCCCTTCCTCTTTCTCCATGGCGGCGGCCGCCGGGATGTAGTGGATGACGGCCGCCATATCACGGTCACCCATCCCAGATTCGACGGCGGCGCCCAGCATGCGCAGCGACGCGTCTAGCACAGGAAAGCGCTCCTCCTCAACCTCGCGCCCACCGTTGCCGTCGTCGCCCTTCTCGATCTTTGGTAAGGAGGCGTCGAGCAGCGCGAGATCCTCGAGAAGGTTGTCGATGCTGGCGCCAGAGGATGGTGCCAGCTTGTCCGGGTTGCGCACGAGGTCCTGCATCGTTGGCGCGTTGCGGCGCAGCATCGTGCTCGAGCCCCACGAGGCGTCCAAGACTTGGATGAGCTTCTGGTGGTCCTCGATGCCGAGCCGGTTCGCCATTGCCATTGCCTCCGCGGCGGCGGCATTGTGCGAGGCCACCAGCGCCTGAGAGAGCAGCTTGGCCGCCGTGCCGCTGCCGTTGGCGCCCATGTGATGGATGTTGTCCGCATACATGCGAAAGATCGGCGACACCCGCTGCACCTGCTCCGCCGGCCCACCCACCATGAGCACGAGCTGGTTGTTGAAGGCCTGCTTCGGACTACCGCTCATCGGGGCGTCGAGGAAGACGGCGCCGCGCCGCTCTGCCTCGTGGGCGCACTCGCGCGACAGCTCCATGTCCACGGTCGTGTGGTCCACGATGATCTGCCCAGGACGCGCGTTGGTGATGAGGGCCTCGCTGTCCTCCAGGAGGACCTTCCGTGAGGCGGCCCGGTGTGCCAAGGTCAGCAGGATGACGTCACACCACTTGGTCATGGTGCTGTAGCGGTCGTGGATGCGCATGGCGCAGGTGGCGCCATCGGCGCTCATGTCATCGCACACTTGGCGCGCCTTGCTGAGAGTGCGGCTGTGGATCTGCAAGTACATGGCGCTGCGTGCCTTGAAGGCGAGGTTTCGGGTAATGGGAATGCCCATGTTACCCATGCCCACCACACCCACGTTCAGCGAGCGCTTGATGGCTGACATGGATGAGGGTGCTGACGGCAGCGGCAGCGGCGGGGGGTGGGGTGGAGTAGGGCGGGATGGAGGGAGGACGGCTCGACGGAAGGATGGCACTCTTCGCAACACTGCAGAGAGGATGCTGCAAGGTGATTGATGCCGTGAAGGTGAAATAGCAGAGTTGTGGCGGAGGCGAATGCCCTCAGTTCTTCCGTTAGCGCGTCGAGAGGTGGGTGCGTGTGCTTGTGGTTCGGGGGAGTACGCCGTTGTTGCGCATTGCACACGCCACGCGGAGATGAGCTGAGAATAGCAGCACAGCAACAGAGAGGGGAGAAGAGCAGATACATGGGAAGATGGAGGGAGCTTGTAAAGGGTGAGGAAGACAGAGTCTACGCGCACACACGTGCGCGTGCGTCCAGCGTCTGCGTTGTGATGATGAGCGTGCCACTGGCATAATCTTCCGCGGCTGCAATGGGAACGGCAGTGGAGAGGAGGGGGGGGGGCAGGCGTGGAACTGCACGTGTGCCACACACACCCCCTCCCTCCCTCCCTCCCTCCCTCCCACACTCACACATGTCTCTCAGAGAGAGGGAGAAGAAGCGGAGAGATCCGTAGATTCCGGCAGCACACAGAAGAGAAGGGCTGCTCTTGCTGCCGTCCGCCACCCCAATGTTGCGTGTGTCTTCTGCGCCTTTCTTAGAACAACAGCACACCTTTTCGCCTTGTCGCCCTTGTATGTGTCTGTCCTTGGAAGAAGACACACGCCCAACGCCTCAGAGCACCATACGCCGCTACACACACGCACGAAGAACCAGAGGTGTCTGCCCCAGAGAGAGGGAGAGAGGGAGAGACCAGAAGCGTGGAGGTGGAGCGGCTGGCGGACAAAGAAGAGGATACACTACTGAGAGACACACACGCGCGCACACGCGCGCACGCACACGCACGCACGCACGCACACATGCATACACAGACGGAGTGGAAGCACCACTTTCGGCCATCACCTTGACATATACGTGTACCCACAGCCGTACGCACGCACACAGCGATGCTGTTACCGCCACTGCTGCTGTCACAAGCCCATCTGCACATGAAAGAAAGCCCAAAGAAACGAGGGTGAGCGAGGTGGGCGGCAGTGACGGTGCGTGCGTGTGCACGAGCATGAGCTCGCGCGTCTCCCCAGAAAGTATCTCTCTGTGTCTGTGCCTTTTCTATGCATGGCGGTCTCCAGCTCCCCTCTACTTGTGCATACTCTCTATTCCTCCGCTGCCTTCTCTTCCTCTTCCTGACCTTGGCACACACGCACGTGCACACATACACACCGTGCGGCGAGGTCGCACAGAAACACTACCGCCGTAGCGTCGCTGTGTACGAGCAGAAAAACGTCAAAAAGCGGAGAAAGGGGAGACAAGGCCGAGTAGTGGGAGCCAACGGATGTCGCTGGGAGCTCTTCGTGCTGGTCTTCGTAGAATGCGACGAAGCACGCGAGCGAGAGCAGCAATGAGAATTCCCCACAATCGCAGCAGGACCCAACAGTCAGCACTGGAGGTCCGAACGCCACGGCCCACCTCTCTCGCTCCTGCTTGCTTGACCATGTACTGCGTGTTTAAGTGCGCCGCAGTGCCGAACACGTAGATGTACACGTACACACGTGAGTTGCGCCTTACGCACCAAGAATGACGTTGTTGATCGGGATGAACACCAACTTAACAAAGAAGCCGAGGAAGCCCATCATGAAGAAGCCGATCAACGCTGCGATGGCAGCCGTCGTGAACTCGTTGTAGTTCGGTTTCTGGCACTTGCGTACCAGCATGCGGCTGTTCTTGGTGAAGGCCACGATGGGGTGGAACAGAATGTCATCAAGGAAGTCCATCGTTGGCGAAGGGAGAAGGGGCAGAGGCGGGCGGAGTTTGGTGGGCGGCGGAGGGGGGAGGGGCGGGAGCGGTAGTGACGGCAGTTAAGGCACTGGCAACGATGGTAGTGGTTGTGTGCTGGCGCTTCAGGGTCTCGTAGGTAGGGCTGTGGTTTCATGGCCGCGCGTGAACAGGTGGTCCAGCACAGACACAGACGGAGGGAAGGAGAAGGGACGGAGGGGGTCAGAGAGGAAGAACAAAAACGTTCGTAAGACGCGAAGGCACACTGGGGTGTCTTTTTCCTGCCAGTCATCGACGGGTGGCGGTGATAGTACCCGCCTTTACCCAGTTCGCCTACCATCTGCTACTGCTGCTGTGGCTGTCTCTGGCCCTCACACCACGTGCGCGGTCGCTCCTTGACCCTCCCTCTCCGCACTCCTTCCTTCCATGACGGCTAACGGTCACAGTGACGGCGGCATCCATGAGAGGGAGAAGCGAGAGGGTGAGAGGCTGGCTGGGTAGATCGGCGAGAGGGCGGGGCGTGATGTGTGCTTGCCACACGAGGGCAGCGTTCTGTATTCGTGTTCTCACGTCGTCTCCTCCGCGTGCGAGGAAACACGAGAAGAGAAACTGGATGGCCTCACCGCGCGCCGCGACGCCACGCACACACACACAAGAAGAGCATAAGGAAAGCCAGCCAAGGACCAGACAGACAGCCAGTAATACCACTCGTTTCCTGATGCGCCAAGACCTGCGCATGCACATACACAGACACACTTACACCTACACATACATTTTCAAACAACGACGAAGGACAGCGAGGGCCTCGCCTCGCCGACAGGGCGATGGTGGCATTGCCGACGTTTCGACCTCTATGACTTTTTCTATGGAAATTTGGCGGCTCACGCAGGCCCTCGCCCGCTGCAGGAAGGGCGAGGGCAGAGAGGCAGGGAGAGGGGTGGTGGTGGTGGGGCCTGCTGGCGTCCGCGGTCGGAAAGGAAAAGACACCCGCCGCTCCCTCTTGTAATGCCGCATACTTATGCACGAGCAGGACGTCTCTGTGTGAACCCTGCACCCCCCCCTCCCCACAGCTCACCTTCTACGTTGACGGCGTTGAGGCAGAGAAAGCGCTGCCGCTGCCGCTGCTGCACTTCCACCTATCCGTCTTACGGGGCGGGCATCATGTCACCTGCAAGGAAGCTGTCCTGCGCATCCACTGCCGGGTTGTCTTCCTGCTGCAGGAGCGGCTCGATGCGGGCATCGTGGTCGGGCAGGGCAAAGAAGACAATGCTGCAGCGGCTGCTGCCGCCCTTGGCGTTGCGCACGCGGTGGGGTGTTGCCTCGATGAGGCCGCCCGTCCACTTCTCCAGGAACAAGCCGGCGTTCACGAGAAGCGCGTCCTCGAGCACCGGGACGGCCATATAGGAGCCCTTCTCCTCGTCCCACACCTCCAGCCCCCCAAGCGAGTCCTGGGAGAGCAGGGTGATGGTGCTGAGGTCTTTGTGCGTGTCGAGGCGCACTGTCACGTCCTTGTCATCATCGCCGTCCTCGGCGCTCGCTGTCCTCACCAGAGGCTGCATCTTGGCTCCCTTGCGCCGCAGCACTTTCACGCCGTCGGGGTTGTGCGCCGACCGTTGATTTTGGATGTCGACGCCGTTCTTGAGTCGCGCCCCTTCCCCGAGCTGCGGGTAGTACTTGGCTTGCAAGTCGCAGTCGCGCTTCTGGTGGAACGACGTGAAGTACTCGAGCTCGAAGTCCATCGTCGGGTCGGGCCCGCCTTGCGGGATGGAGGGGCGGATGCCGAGGCCGCAGCTGATGTGCCGCATCACGTCCATGCTCACCGTGTAGCAGAGGTCGTAGTAGGCCATCATCATGTCCTTGAAGTCGGACATGAAGTTGTCGTTGCGGTCCATGCCCGGGCCGAGGCCGTTGCCGGATGCGGGGATTGCGTTGACGTGGTTCAGCAAGATGTCCCACGGGTTGCGGCGGCTAATCATGCTCAGGTACTCGCTCTCCTCCCAACCGGCTTGCTTGTAGTAGTCGCGCCGCAACACTGCCGGGTCAGCCACGTCGTCGCGGCCAACGGAGAAGCACTCGATAGCGTCATCGATGCCGCTCGCGCCGACGTAGCGGTAGTAGCCGCGGAACCCACTCGGGGACTTGATGCTCTCAAGTTCGTACGGGGAGAGTTGGGTGCAGTTGTAGTTGTGCAGGTTGTTGCGCTTCAGGCTGCCCTGCGCAGCAGCGTCGTGCAGGTGCAGGACATACTGCTCGAAGAAGATGCGGCAATCGCGGTGAAGCTGATCGAGTATGGTCTTCTGAATGAAGGGGTGCTGGATATAGCAGTAGCCATGGTCTTGCAGGGATTCGAGAAGGGCATTGCTGGCCGACTCCGTTACGTTGTTCGGGCCGCGGCCGATCTTTACAAGCGTGCCGCGAGCAAGAATAGTAGCGCGAAGCATGGCTAGCTGTACACACACACACACAGAGACAGGGTGGGGGGGGGGGGAGAGAGGGAAGAGTGTTTGCAACAAAGACAAAAGAAGTCCCCGCAGCGCCAGCAGCGACAGACGTAAGTGAATGTGTGTGGGTGTGGGTGTGACACAGGGGCGTGTGCGGCAACGTGATAGGAGGCTCGTGGACGGGAAGGAGAGAGGAAAGCGAAGGGCCGGAAAGACGAACACCGAGGCCGTGTGCCTTCTCTTGCCCTCTCTCTCTCTCTATGTGTGTGTGTGTTTGTGTATGCGTTTATGACGTTATTCGTGCGTATGGGTGTGCGAAGGGATGCACCACTCTCTCGCTCTCTCTCTCTCTCTCTCGCTCTATGTATGTATCTGTAGAGGTGCGCACGGTACTGTTGGCTGCCCTGACTGTCGCTGGGCTTCGTTTCGTGTGTTTGGCGTCTTGCTCTTGGTGATGGGTGGCGGAGCGAGATGTGCACGGGCAAGTGCAACAGGTGGGGGCGGTAAGAGGAAAAAAAAGGTGTGGGGTGGGGTGAGCCCGAAAGGGCGCGGATGAGGAGCGTGGCAACAGCCACAGCGACCACTGCCGTATGATGGTTCTCCTTAGCGAAGAAAAAGCGGGGGGTCGCACTTCTCCACGCTGTGTGTGTGCTTGCGCGTTTACTCCTCTCCTCCGTTCCTTGTGTTGCTCTGGCTGCACTGTCGCGTTATGTCGGTGTGCGCTGCGTTGAGAAAACTCAAGGATAGAAAACACCTCCCTCCTCCTTCGGCTTGTATGGGTGCCTGCGTTCAATGTTTCCAGCGGTACCAGGAATGTGAAGCTTTCTGGTGCGGCTGACGCTGAAGAGAGACAGGGAGCGAGGGAAGGGTGAGAGGCCTTCCACGTGTAGCTTACCCCCCGTGCTACGTCTTTTCAGAAGAGTGGCGTAGTGCGACTAGTTTTGTAGATGGAGCTCCTGGTGATGCCAACGGCGTGCTCTTTTCGACAAGAGAGAGAAATCCATTGAGAGGGGGGAGGGCAGTTGTCGACGGTCCGTTGCACACGCGCAAGCAAAAAAAAAAAGAAAAACAGTGATAGCAAGAGAGGAAGGAGGAAGAAAGTGGCGAAAATCATGAT
This sequence comes from Leishmania aethiopica, assembly GCA_003992445.1. Classification (NCBI taxonomy): domain Eukaryota; phylum Euglenozoa; class Kinetoplastea; order Trypanosomatida; family Trypanosomatidae; genus Leishmania; species Leishmania aethiopica. The sequence continues at coordinate 128,021 of RZOE01000111.1, forward strand.
AGTGCTCATCAAAGCCTCTTTTTTTTTTTTCGAGCGTTGCCACTGGAGAGAAGGGGCGCGGAGCCGTTCCGATGCGCCTCCTCAACACCAAAACGGCGTGCCGCACGAGCAAGCACTCCGTGCACGCGTGTGCATCGCTTGACTGGTCCGTTGCTGCCCCAAGCCCTTTCCACCGTGCTGCCGGCACACACGCGGCGCGCGGGGGGGGGGGGAGGGAGGGGGTACGGTGAAGAAGACCGGAAGAGAAGAGGCGCAATCAGAACAGCGGCACCGAGAAAAGACGGGCTGGCAGCTCCGTTCCTTCCTCCAGCAATGGCACCCTCCTCTTACGTCTCTTTGTGGCGGCCGTGAACGCGCGTTCTTCTGCCGCTGCCCTCCTTCTCTCAGCCCTGAAGCACTAGTGGCCCACGGCTCACAGAACGTCCCTTCAGCTTGCCTTTTACTCCGTCTTTGTTGTCTTTCCAGGTGAACACGAAAATAGTTGCGGTCGCCCCCCCCCCCCTGCACACATCTATACACACCTTCTCCACCGGCACTCCTCCAGCTGCCCCGCTGTGACGCTTAGCGGAGAGAGGGAGTAAAGCGCATCTACAGACACGTGAAGACACACACACACACGCACACACACACACAAGCGGATGGCAGCCACAAGGCCATCATAAACAAACAAAAAAAAAGGGTGAGGGGGAGGAGGCGCGAAAAGCGCAGTGCGATGCTGCACATAACGTTTACTGTACATGTTGGCCATTCGCCCTTGTATATATATACACGTGTATGCATGCATGCATGCGTGTATGTGCGCGTGTGTGTGTGTATAGATGTCTAGATAGATACATCCATCACACTTCTGGTGGCGCAGGTGTGTGCACAGGCATACAATGCCGAAAACAAACAAGCAAAAAAAAAAAAGGAATGGCGGGTACCGCAAGGCCGCCGCCTTTTTCAGAACACACACACACACACAGACGTATACGTGCATCTATGTGTGGTGGCTGTGCTTTTTTTTTTTTGATGGAGCCTCTTCTCTCCTGCTCGGCCCCCATCATCTCCCCCCGATCCCCTCAGCCACATGGTGCGAAGCCTCCTCCTTGAAGTATGGAGGGAGGGAAGGATTAAAAGAGCGATGCGGTTGCGACACTGAGCAAGCGCAGGATGACGGTGGCAAGGGGGGTGGGGGCGGGCGGGCAGAAAACGACCAAAGGCGGCCCGAGCGCGAGACGCATATATAGAAGCTCGGTGTGTGCGCCAGGCAGAAAGGCGAAGGCAAGACTCGGACGTCACGCTTGACGTGTCTTTGCACCGGATCCGTATAATAGGCCATTGGCGCCGCCCCAGCCATCTCATGTTCAACCCCCTCACGAAATCACCTTTGGCACTCTTCGGCGGTCACACCTCAACCTACCGGCGCACCTGTTCGCCTGTTACGCATTCCTGCTCGAGACGCTGCTCATCCCCGCAGCCTGTTCGAGAAGCACTTTCTTCCAATTCACGCTGGGACCCTCGTAGAAGCTGCGCTTCTGAATCGGCTTCTGGTCTGCTGCTTCGCATGCTACCTTGAAGGCCTCGTGCGATCTCAAGATGGAGGCGCCGGCTTCGCCGCCCACGTGAGCTGCGGAGCCTTCTACGAGCTTTTTGTACCGACGGGAGTAGCGGCGGAACAGGGTGCACTCCCGCTTCTCCTTTGCCTCCAGCAGTGCGCTCGGCTTTCTATAGCTCGTTGTCTTGGGATTCTCGGCGTCCCAGTACGGGCGCCCAGCAAGGATGTCAAGCTCCACGACGTCGCCATTCGCAGCGCTCGACAGCTCGAAGCGAGCGGGCGCAGTTGAGGTGAGTGCGCCTGCCTCGCCCCCGGCGCGGTTTGAGGTTGCAACTGACGACGCAGATGCTGCGGTTGCGACACTCATTGCAGGAGTGGCACAGGTGCCGTCGGGGCCCTGCTCACGCGGTGTTACGGGCCTCACCTCCTGCAATAGGCGGCGTGATACAGGCAGCAGTGAAGAAGACACGAAGACGGCCAGCTCTCCATCCACGCCACTCGCCTGCTCCACCAAGGTTCGTTCAGGCTCCTTCGCGTTCTCCCGCTCGATTTTCTTGGAGGCGTACAGATAGAGGTAGCCCCGCTGCTGCTGCGGCGGTGATCTAGTGCGGGGGACAAGAGCAGACACCCTGGCGTGGTTCTCACCACCGCGCAGAGGCCACCCGACTTCCGGCATGCCTGACACCCGTCGCTTCACAGCCCCGCAATCTGAGAGCCGCCGCTGCGCCCCTGATACCCCGTGCCTGTCCAGCACGCGTGGCAAAGACGCACTTAACGGGAGACCACCTACACCCTCTGCCACAATCGCCTGCGATTCCGCCGCACGACACACAGCATCCTCGCGCTCGCCATTGAAATGCACGTCTCCAGCTTCGTTATCGCTTCCGTGGGGGTCGGCGTGCTCCCCCGCCTCGCGCGCCGTGGCGGGGGCGATGGCGTATGCAGCTGAGGGGTTCGTGGAGTCCTGACGATAAGGGATCGGCTCATCTGCGCTCGCGTGGGTGTTTCGGGCAGGGGAGAGGCAGGCGCTGCTGGCGCCATAGGAGCTGTGCTGGCTGGCCGAGAGGTTGATGCGGTGAAGCGACGTGTCGGGCGTGTGCGCCGATGTGAGCATGTGGCAGGAGGGGAGCTCCTCAATCAGCGCTGCTGACGGTACGTTGTAGGTGAGGGGATTTGTGTCGCCCGCATTGCTTTCAGCGACACCGTGCAGAGCGGCAGGCGATTGTGCTTCTTGGGCGTTGGGGGTCTGAGTGGAGTCCTCGACGTGGCACTCCGGCGGCTCCGCGCTCTGTGACGGTCCGTGTCCTTGCTGCACCGTCTCCTCCAAGTCCGGTGCAGCGGTGCCTGAAGCGGGCGTCGCCTGCGCTGGCTGCGGTTTGCGTCGGCGTTCTCCACGGGGTAGTCCTCCGCCCCGTCATGCGCCGACTGCTCCTGCACGGGGGGTTGCACAGCCTCCGCCGACTGCTCGGCGTGCTCCCCCGCCTCGCGCGCCGTGGCGGGGGCGATGGCGTATGCAGCTGAGGGGTTCGTGGAGTCCTGACGATAAGGGATCGGCTCATCTGCGCTCGCGTGGGTGTTTCGGGCAGGGGAGAGGCAGGCGCTGCTGGCGCCATAGGAGCTGTGCTGGCTGGCCGAGAGGTTGATGCGGTGAAGCGACGTGTCGGGCGTGTGCGCCGATGTGAGCATGTGGCAGGAGGGGAGCTCCTCAATCAGCGCTGCTGACGGTACGTTGTAGGTGAGGGGATTTGTGTCGCCCGCATTGCTTTCAGCGACACCGTGCAGAGCGGCAGGCGATTGTGCTTCTTGGGCGTTGGGGGTCTGAGTGGAGTCCTCGACGTGGCACTCCGGCGGCTCCGCGCTCTGTGACGGTCCGTGTCCTTGCTGCACCGTCTCCTCCAAGTCCGGTGCAGCGGTGCCTGAAGCGGGCGTCGCCTGCGCTGGCTGCGGTTTTGCGTCGGCGTTCTCCACGGGGTAGTCCTCCGCCCCGTCATGCGCCGACTGCTCCTGCACGGGGGTTGCACAGCCTCCGCCGACTGCTCGGCGTGCTCCCCCGCCTCGCGCGCCGTGGCGGGGGCGATGGCGTATGCAGCTGAGGGGTTCGTGGAGTCCTGACGATAAGGGATCGGCTCATCTGCGCTCGCGTGGGTGTTTCGGGCAGGGGAGAGGCAGGCGCTGCTGGCGCCATAGGAGCTGTGCTGGCTGGCCGAGAGGTTGATGCGGTGAAGCGACGTGTCGGGCGTGTGCGCCGATGTGAGCATGTGGCAGGAGGGGAGCTCCTCAATCAGCGCTGCTGACGGTACGTTGTAGGTGAGGGGATTTGTGTCGCCCGCATTGCTTTCAGCGACACCGTGCAGAGCGGCAGGCGATTGTGCTTCTTGGGCGTTGGGGGTCTGAGTGGAGTCCTCGACGTGGCACTCCGGCGGCTCCGCGCTCTGTGACGGTCCGTGTCCTTGCTGCACCGTCTCCTCCAAGTCCGGTGCAGCGGTGCCTGAAGCGGGCGTCGCCTGCGCTGGCTGCGGTTTCGCGTCGGCGTTCTCCACGGGGTAGTCCTCCGCCCCGTCATGCGCCGACTGCTCCTGCACGGGGGGTTGCACAGCCTCCGCCGACTGCTCGGCGTGCTCCCCCGCCTCGCGCGCCGTGGCGGGGGCGATGGCGTATGCAGCTGAGGGGTTCGTGGAGTCCTGACGATAAGGGATCGGCTCATCTGCGCTCGCGTGGGTGTTTCGGGCAGGGGAGAGGCAGGCGCTGCTGGCGCCATAGGAGCTGTGCTGGCTGGCCGAGAGGTTGATGCGGTGAAGCGACGTGTCGGGCGTGTGCGCCGATGTGAGCATGTGGCAGGAGGGGAGCTCCTCAATCAGCGCTGCTGACGGTACGTTGTAGGTGAGGGGATTTGTGTCGCCCGCGTTGCTTTCAGCGACACCGTGCAGAGCGGCAGGCGATTGTGCTTCTTGGGCGTTGGGGGTCTGAGTGGAGTCCTCGACGTGGCACTCCGGCGGCTCCGCGCTCTGTGACGGTCCGTGTCCTTGCTGCACCGTCTCCTCCAAGTCCGGTGCAGCGGTGCCTGAAGCGGGCGTCGCCTGCGCTGGCTGCGGTTTCGCGTCGGCGTTCTCCACGGGGTAGTCCTCCGCCCGTCATGCGCCGACTGCTCCTGCACGGGGGGTTGCACAGCCTCCGCCGACTGCTCGGCGTGCTCCCCCGCCTCGCGCGCCGTGGCGGGGGCGATGGCGTATGCAGCTGAGGGGTTCGTGGAGTCCTGACGATAAGGGATCGGCTCATCTGCGCTCGCGTGGGTGTTTCGGGCAGGGGAGAGGCAGGCGCTGCTGGCGCCATAGGAGCTGTGCTGGCTGGCCGAGAGGTTGATGCGGTGAAGCGACGTGTCGGGCGTGTGCGCCGATGTGAGCATGTGGCAGGAGGGGAGCTCCTCAATCAGCGCTGCTGACGGTACGTTGTAGGTGAGGGGATTTGTGTCGCCCGCATTGCTTTCAGCGACACCGTGCAGAGCGGCAGGCGATTGTGCTTCTTGGGCGTTGGGGGTCTGAGTGGAGTCCTCGACGTGGCACTCCGGCGGCTCCGCGCTCTGTGACGGTCCGTGTCCTTGCTGCACCGTCTCCTCCAAGTCCGGTGCAGCGGTGCCTGAAGCGGGCGTCGCCTGCGCTGGCTGCGGTTTCGCGTCGGCGTTCTCCACGGGGTAGTCCTCCGCCCCGTCATGCGCCGACTGCTCCTGCACGGGGGGTTGCACAGCCTCCGCCGACTGCTCGGCGTGCTCCCCCGCCTCGCGCGCCGTGGCGGGGGCGATGGCGTATGCAGCTGAGGGGTTCGTGGAGTCCTGACGATAAGGGATCGGCTCATCTGCGCTCGCGTGGGTGTTTCGGGCAGGGGAGAGGCAGGCGCTGCTGGCGCCATAGGAGCTGTGCTGGCTGGCCGAGAGGTTGATGCGGTGAAGCGACGTGTCGGGCGTGTGCGCCGATGTGAGCATGTGGCAGGAGGGGAGCTCCTCAATCAGCGCTGCTGACGGTACGTTGTAGGTGAGGGGATTTGTGTCGCCCGCATTGCTTTCAGCGACACCGTGCAGAGCGGCAGGCGATTGTGCTTCTTGGGCGTTGGGGGTCTGAGTGGAGTCCTCGACGTGGCACTCCGGCGGCTCCGCGCTCTGTGACGGTCCGTGTCCTTGCTGCACCGTCTCCTCCAAGTCCGGTGCAGCGGTGCCTGAAGCGGGCGTCGCCTGCGCTGGCTGCGGTTTCGCGTCGGCGTTCTCCACGGGGTAGTCCTCCGCCCCGTCATGCGCCGACTGCTCCTGCACGGGGGGTTGCACAGCCTCCGCCGACTGCTCGGCGTGCTCCCCCGCCTCGCGCGCCGTGGCGGGGGCGATGGCGTATGCAGCTGAGGGGTTCGTGGAGTCCTGACGATAAGGGATCGGCTCATCTGCGCTCGCGTGGGTGTTTCGGGCAGGGGAGAGGCAGGCGCTGCTGGCGCCATAGGAGCTGTGCTGGCTGGCCGAGAGGTTGATGCGGTGAAGCGACGTGTCGGGCGTGTGCGCCGATGTGAGCATGTGGCAGGAGGGGAGCTCCTCAATCAGCGCTGCTGACGGTACGTTGTAGGTGAGGGGATTTGTGTCGCCCGCATTGCTTTCAGCGACACCGTGCAGAGCGGCAGGCGATTGTGCTTCTTGGGCGTTGGGGGTCTGAGTGGAGTCCTCGACGTGGCACTCCGGCGGCTCCGCGCTCTGTGACGGTCCGTGTCCTTGCTGCACCGTCTCCTCCAAGTCCGGTGCAGCGGTGCCTGAAGCGGGCGTCGCCTGCGCTGGCTGCGGTTTCGCGTCGGCGTTCTCCACGGGGTAGTCCTCCGCCCCGTCATGCGCCGACTGCTCCTGCACGGGGGGTTGCACAGCCTCCGCCGACTGCTCGGCGTGCTCCCCCGCCTCGCGCGCCGTGGCGGGGGCGATGGCGTATGCAGCTGAGGGGTTCGTGGAGTCCTGACGATAAGGGATCGGCTCATCTGCGCTCGCGTGGGTGTTTCGGGCAGGGGAGAGGCAGGCGCTGCTGGCGCCATAGGAGCTGTGCTGGCTGGCCGAGAGGTTGATGCGGTGAAGCGACGTGTCGGGCGTGTGCGCCGATGTGAGCATGTGGCAGGAGGGGAGCTCCTCAATCAGCGCTGCTGACGGTACGTTGTAGGTGAGGGGATTTGTGTCGCCCGCGTTGCTTTCAGCGACACCGTGCAGAGCGGCAGGCGATTGTGCTTCTTGGGCGTTGGGGGTCTGAGTGGAGTCCTCGACGTGGCACTCCGGCGGCTCCGCGCTCTGTGACGGTCCGTGTCCTTGCTGCACCGTCTCCTCCAAGTCCGGTGCAGCGGTGCCTGAAGCGGGCGTCGCCTGCGCTGGCTGCGGTTTCGCGTCGGCGTTCTCCACGGGGTAGTCCTCCGCCCCGTCATGCGCCGACTGCTCCTGCACGGGGGGTTGCACAGCCTCCGCCGACTGCTCGGCGTGCTCCCCCGCCTCGCGCGCCGTGGCGGGGGCGATGGCGTATGCAGCTGAGGGGTTCGTGGAGTCCTGACGATAAGGGATCGGCTCATCTGCGCTCGCGTGGGTGTTTCGGGCAGGGGAGAGGCAGGCGCTGCTGGCGCCATAGGAGCTGTGCTGGCTGGCCGAGAGGTTGATGCGGTGAAGCGACGTGTCGGGCGTGTGCGCCGATGTGAGCATGTGGCAGGAGGGGAGCTCCTCAATCAGCGCTGCTGACGGTACGTTGTAGGTGAGGGGATTTGTGTCGCCCGCGTTGCTTTCAGCGACACCGTGCAGAGCGGCAGGCGATTGTGCTTCTTGGGCGTTGGGGGTCTGAGTGGAGTCCTCGACGTGGCACTCCGGCGGCTCCGCGCTCTGTGACGGTCCGTGTCCTTGCTGCACCGTCTCCTCCAAGTCCGGTGCAGCGGTGCCTGAAGCGGGCGTCGCCTGCGCTGGCTGCGGTTTCGCGTCGGCGTTCTCCACGGGGTAGTCCTCCGCCCCGTCATGCGCCGACTGCTCCTGCACGGGGGGTTGCACAGCCTCCGCCGACTGCTCGGCGTGCTCCCCCGCCTCGCGCGCCGTGGCGGGGGCGATGGCGTATGCAGCTGAGGGGTTCGTGGAGTCCTGACGATAAGGGATCGGCTCATCTGCGCTCGCGTGGGTGTTTCGGGCAGGGGAGAGGCAGGCGCTGCTGGCGCCATAGGAGCTGTGCTGGCTGGCCGAGAGGTTGATGCGGTGAAGCGACGTGTCGGGCGTGTGCGCCGATGTGAGCATGTGGCAGGAGGGGAGCTCCTCAATCAGCGCTGCTGACGGTACGTTGTAGGTGAGGGGATTTGTGTCGCCCGCATTGCTTTCAGCGACACCGTGCAGAGCGGCAGGCGATTGTGCTTCTTGGGCGTTGGGGGTCTGAGTGGAGTCCTCGACGTGGCACTCCGGCGGCTCCGCGCTCTGTGACGGTCCGTGTCCTTGCTGCACCGTCTCCTCCAAGTCCGGTGCAGCGGTGCCTGAAGCGGGCGTCGCCTGCGCTGGCTGCGGTTTCGCGTCGGCGTTCTCCACGGGGTAGTCCTCCGCCCCGTCATGTGCCGACTGCTCCTGCACGGGGGGTTGCACAGCCTCCGCCGACTGCGGCACTGTGTACTGCGGCTTGTCATGGAGCTCGGCGCATTGCGCATCAGGAGTACTAACGGAGGCAGGTGCTTTTGGCTGCTGGCGGAGAGCCGTGAGGGACTGCTGGATATGATCGCTGGAGCTCTGCAGAGTGGCGAGCTGCTGACGAAGCTCTTTGGCAAGCTCGTCTGCGCCGGGACTGGTGTGCAACGAAAACATCGACCTTGTATCTGGTGTCGGTAGCACAGAGTCGGTGGTGGGGAGAGAGAGGGTATCGTGGAGGACAGGAGATGCCGGTGAGGGCAGAAGGAACAGATAACGGAAAGCGGCAGTGCTGTTGGCGAAGGTGAGGTGGGTGGATCTATCGGTTACGCGCTTCGAGAGGGCGACACACACACACACACACACACGTTGAGACCAGACGCCAGCGGGAGGGGCGAAGGAAGGGGAGGGGGAGGAGGAGGAGGAGGAAGGCAAGCAGAAAAAGCGGGAGACGACGTCGGCTGTGTCCAGCCCGCAGTGGTGAAAGAATTTGTGTGTATGTGGGGTGGTGGTGGTTGCGGTAATGGGCGAGTAACACGCGAGGTGTGTGTGTGTGTGTGTCCGATTAGGAGTGAGAGAAACTCCACAGCTCCATCAGAATACCAGCATCCGTCACGTCACGGGCGTGCCACGGGCAGTGAGGAAGATGGTCGCAGAGAAGTGAGTGTGTGCACGTGCGCAAGATGGTAAAAAAAGCGGGGGAGGGGGGGGGGGGGAGATGCCGGGCGGAGGGTTGGAGAAGGTGAAAAGGACATGATGCTCGTCCGGTCGAATCTCCGGTTCATGAGGGAGAAAGGGTATTCAAGAGACACCACGCGTCCAGACACGTGCACCGAGTGGAAGAAGCTTCAGCATACTCGCTATGCCGGACCCGTGGGCTTATGCATGTGTGTGTGTGTGTGCGATGGAGCGGAGGATCGGTAACACTAAAACAGAACCCCCCCAACTACCACACACGCAACCACGAAGGAAACCCTCTGTTGCCCTCATCGCGCCTTATCAGGCGTCAGCTTCCCTGCCGCTGACGGTCGCTGTGGTTGCTGCTCATTCTGTAGGAAGAACACCAATGTAAAGAGAAGGAGGACATGTACACACACACGCACGCACGCACGCACGCACACACGCACACGCCGACACGCTGACAGCGAGATGGGCATGAGCTGCTGCTGCAGCAAGCAAAAACAAGAAGAGAAAGGCACCGCTTCTCATGCAGCGTCACCCAAAGACAACACGACTCACCGCCGGCTGTGAGAGACTCGCCGTTACTCAAGAGACACACGCACACACGAAGGTACAGAGACCAACCCACACGCAGGGTCCCCCCACCCCTCTTCTGCATTCCTGCGATGTGCTTCTTCGACGCGAGTGCTACCACTTGCGCAACACATAGGTGTTCCAGTACTCTTTCACCATCTGCTTGTAGTTTAGCTTGCCCATCTCCAAGAAGCCCATCTTGTGAAGGTTCAGCCGCGGTTTCGCCTCCGGGAACTGGCGCTTTGCGCCGTCCGCGGCGAGAAAGCGGAACATGGCGAGACTGCGCTCACACGACTGCACTGCCACGGCGATCTGGTCCGGGTCGCGCAGTTCGGCCCCCTCGCGGAACTTCTGCCGTAGAATAATCACAAAGCGCTCGTTCATCTGCGCGTGCTCGTTCAGGTCGCACAGGGCGCTAGGTGGGCAGAGAACAGCGAGCTTGAGCCACTGCCGATAGGAGCGACACACGCGGTTCGCGTGCGGAATACCGGGTAGGTTGGTGCCGGCATCGCGGATCACCACCTCCGAGACGGGGGCGACGAGGGCTTTGCTATGGACAATACTGCCGCCCAGCGCGCAGAGGGGGGCACTAGAGCGCAGCATGACGCACGCCTGTGAGAGATGATGGACTCAGCGAAGAGGGAAGGTCGGACGGAAGGAGGTTAAGGTAGCGTCGACAACCACAACCGCCACATTAAGCGAGCACAAGCTCTTCAAAGACACGCTAGAGATAGAAAAGCCTCGCGGTGGCACCGGAGCAACAAAAGGGGAGAGGGGCGATGTGTACACGCCAGCGAATTGGTGACCGCTTTCTACTGCTTGTCACAGACTCGCCACACACGCGGAAAAGACGCGCGGTGCTGCTGCTGCTGCTGATGATGATGATGATGGTGCTGATGTTGTCCCCTATGGTGACGCGCGACTACGTCTTAGTGGGTGTAGGGATCCTTACAAAAGAAAAAAAAAACAAAGCAAGATATCTGTGAGAACAACAAGAGAGAACCGCGTAGGTGGCGGCGGCGGTGGTGGCGGTCGCGCGACTGGGTGGGGAGAGAAGATGTGAAGGGATGGAAAGAAGCTGGTGTGTATTGCTGGCGCTCCTGGCTGGCCGCATGGATCCGCTGAGCAGATTTGAGGTGAGTGGGGGCAGACCTCCTCCTCCCCTACAGCCATGTCTATCCATGTTGATGCATCAGCTCCGCATTGCGATTGGGTGCCTTTGTGTGTAGGCAAGGAGGCGAGAGAGGAAGCAACCTGGATGGGCGCATGCGCGTTCCCCGACGTCAGCTGCAGAGCCGATTGCTGTCCGGCCCGTGAAAGATTGCGGTGCGTGGGGTTGGGCGGGTGGGTGTAGCGGGACATGGCCCCATACCAGGCTAGAATTCCAAGCAGTGCCTCTTCTTCCATAACTGCGCTTACAGCCGCCCATCCTGCGGCCAGCGATGAAGGGAGAAAGAATATTGAGGGGGGCTTGTCGCTGCCCAGACCGCGTTGCAGCAATCGCGTGGGCGGCCTCCGCCGACTCGGCCTTGTGTTTGAGCCGCCGTGGCTCTCAAGGCGCCATCCTGCGTCTCCGTTCTGGCCGTCTCTATTGCGCTTTGGCCGTGTGCACCGCACCCCCACACCGTAGCCTCCGGCGGTTTCGCAGCCACCTGTGCTGTGACCCTCTCCTGCGCTCCTGATCCGCTTGACACTGTCACCCATGAATTTAGCCCCCGGTGTGGAGCACCCGGCCTTTGCACCGAGGCACCGCGGCAGGCCGGCGTGCAGGAACAGGAGGCTGATGTTGCTGCTAGCGTTGTCCTCCATTGCGGTCCGCCCGGTTCCGCTTGGACGGCCGTCGTTGCTATCTTCGCGGCGGGCCTCTGTGGTGGCAGGCGCTGTGCAACTCCTTCCATGTTCGTCGTGATCTCGGCCATTTCTTGCCCGATGACAGACATGTCTGCTGCCGCGATCTGCTAAACGTCTGCCCCCGTAGACGAGGGCGGGTTCTCCCCCCTCCCCAAGCATGCATGGTGTGCTCCTCGTGCAGAAGAGCTGTGATGTGTGACGCATGAAGGTCTCTTCCTGTGGGTCGTGGCCGCCGGTCATGGTCGGCACTGCCTCCTCGTGCAGTTGGGAAGCGCAACTGATCAAACTCCTCCTTGCCAGTAAAAAGCGCACGTGTTCTACTCGCGTAATGCTTCATTGTTCGGCAAACTCTGTGAATGGGGATGGAAAATGTGGTGATGGTGCTGGTGGGAGGGGGGGGGAGAGAGAGAGAGAGAGGCTTTCAGACTCCTTCCGTGGCGCACGCACAGTTCCATGCATCGCTTCCGGTCCGGGGCATCGTCGCCCTCCTTCACGTGAGCGTGAGCATTCGTGCTCTGCTTTGCCTGATCCTCGCTCAAAACCCGCTTGCAGGTCTGGCAACACCCCCTCACACGCACCGGTGAGACACCTGAGCTGCGAGAGACTGCGCTCACCACTTCCAAAAGCAGAATGGAGCACATAGAGTTGGCATGGTAGCCCGGTACGAGTGCCTGCGTGTGCCCCCGCCTCCCAGGAGCTGGTGGTGGTGGTGGTGGTGGTGGTGGTTATGCGGAGAGCCAATGAGGACGAAGTGAGGGAGAATCGAGTTCGTGTCGGCGTGATTGAGCGGCGCGCTGGGCTAAGAGCGATACTCGCCGCCCAAGGAGAAGGGAGGGAGGGGCGACGGTAGTGATGTACTTGTCTCACCCGTTTGTTGAACCGGAGATGAGGGTTCCAGTGGGAGAGGATGGGGAGGGGGTCGGTGCATGTGACCGAGAACAGCGCCCCCTCCTCCTTTCCCTTTCAAGACACCACCGCCTGCTTTGCCCTCCGCTGCACTGTCCAAAGTGAGAGAGAGAGAGAGGGAGGGACACAGACGTGATTGGAGGCCAGCCACCATGACCCCTTTTGCACGGCCTCTGCTGTCCGGCACATCGCATTGGCGTTGTCGTGGCTTTTACTTTTTTTTTTTTCGTTGTTTCGTGGAGGAGTGCCGTCGCAGACTTTGCTCATGTCCGCTCCCCCATATCCTTCCCCCCTCCCCCGTAGCGAGGAAGGTGCCGCGTATGTACATTGCCTCTCAGCCGTCCGATCCTTTCGCGCAGACAGGCAGACATTCACAGCTTCGCCGCATCAGCCTCCCCTTTCTCGCGACCCGCTCTCCCTCTGCACGCACCCGGCACGGGGGGAGGGGGGGCTGGGATGGGGCACAAGACCCAGAGACAGGGTGCGCTGATGTGGGTGAGGTTGTGCGCTTCTACGCGGCTGCTGCCTCTGCATTCACAAGGGCGGTGGCGGTGGGAGAGCGCTGGCAAAAGAAGTCGTGGAGAAGGATGAAGACATCGATATTGGGATGGCGGGCGGGATGTGGGGTGCCCATAGCCCCGGCGCCCTTTTCAACGTATACATTGCTTTGCGTTCCCTGTGCGTCCTGGCTTGGCCCATCGAAGGGGAGGGCCACCCCCACAGAAGGGGGGGGGAGAGGCGACCAGGCGCCTCTGTACAAGCCCTACCGAGGCAGCGCAGAATATGCAGCCATCCACAGTCAACAGTCAACAACAACAACAACGAAAAAAAAGGATCTAAGGGAGAACAACTTGGCGGTCAACCGTGCGCCTCAAGGCAGATGAGAATTCCGGGTGGTGGTGGTGGTAAGGGGGCACACGCGGCTTCTGCGTGGAGGGGGTCGGAGATGGACAAGGAGAGCACGTGAAAGGAGCACAGTAGAGAAACACGTGAAGAAGGCAAGCCTGCTGCATGAGAAGGGAGGAGCAAGGAAACACGGGGCCGACACGCATGCGCGGCATCCTCTGAAGGAGCTGGTGGACAACCCGGCACATGTGCACCAACACTCCTCGCCCTCCTCGGGCACGAGGGAGGGAGGACGACGTGACCGGCTGCTCTCGTTCTTCACCACTCACTGGAAACCCTTTTCAGTCGGTGGTGCCGAGCAGCGCAACGCCACGCATGCGCCAGTACGCGTCATCCTCGGCAACTGGCAGTCGTACGTCGAAGATCCAGTTGGTGTCGGAGCGCGTCGGGTACTTGTACACGGGGCAGCGGTAGTACTCCTGCTTCGTCTTCTTCTCCTTCACCCCGCCGGGCTTCACCGGCTGCACCGTCGCCTGCTGCGGTGCGTCCTTGTTGTAGGCGGAGATGAGCAGCATTGGCAGCTCGCGGTAGAGGTCGCCAGGCAGCGGGTCCTTGAGTCGCTTGTTCACGCGGTCCCACATGGCACCCTCGAGGAAGAGACCGTAAATCACCACCTCACCCTTCTCCGTGCGCAGATCCTCCGCCTTCGCCTCCTGGCCCGGGCGGTACTCGGAGCTGCGCACCTCTGTGCGGGCTTCGACCTTGTCCAGCGCCCACGGCACCGCCTCGTTAGCGTGGCTACGCGTGATCTCCTGTCGCACCGAGGTGAGGAAGCCCTGCGGGTTGAAGAAGCCGGGCAGCCAGTACACCGGCGGGCGACCGTTGGAAGCCCACGACTGCAGCTGCTCGTAGCGGCGAACGAGCTCCGCAATCCACAGAGAGATGTTCGGCGAGGGCCACCCGACCGCTACCCAGGCCGCCGGCACACGCGCGTCATAGAGGGAGTTGAGGGCGTCCTGCAGAGCTGGAGTGAGGATGATGGTACCAGCCACCGCCAGCTTCAGGTCTTGGCAGGTCCTGCGCACGGTGCGCATCGTCACGCTCAGGCGGTCGATCTCTTGGCCGGCGAAAATGGAGAGCGGCTGGCGATCGCCAAGGTGCGCCTTGCGGTCCACTGTCCAGTCGCTCGGAAGCAGCTTGAGGTAGCTGTCCGCCATGGAGATGACCTTCTCCTCACGCGTCACCCCGCCGGTGGTCGAGGCGCCTCGCGGCTGCACGTCGAGGATCGTGGCAAGCACCTCCTGCGCCTGCCGAGTACGGTAGGTGATGTCCTGGTTCGGGTGCATCTGGAACACCTCAGGTGTGTCGACGTCCGGGTACGTCTCCCGAATGAACTCGCGGTGCTTGTTGATATCGTCGAACAGCGGGATGCCGTAGCCGGTG
>RZOE01000111.1:152500-342500 GCA_003992445.1 Leishmania aethiopica
GACGCGCTTCTTTAGCAGGTTCAGCGACCGTGTCGTGCAGGTGAGGATGGCCTTGAACATGAGGCGGTGAAAGTGTCCCTTCAGCACCCGCACCTTCTCCTGGGTAGCGCCATCCATCGCCCCCGCAACCATCGCGGAACTGTTGGCACATGTCACCGGCACCACCTCCGTCGACGCTGGGGCACTACCGGCTTTCATGACGCCTTGCTGCGCGTTCGCTGTGTTGTAGCGCACGATCATCTCCACGACGTCGTCGACGGCGCTCTCGACCTCGCGGTTCTTGATGTTCATCAACTCGCACTGCTGGCGGATGTGGCGCTCCTGCAGCTGCACGAACTGGTCTAACGAGACGTGCTGCTCGAAGAGGTTCACCAGCAGCGTCGACGACACCGCCTTGAGGTTCGACTGGATGCGGTGCACCACCGTCTCGTTCACCTTGCTCACCAGGTGATTCAGATTGCCGATGGCGTCGCGAACGCGCTCCAGGTAGGTGTCGACGTTCATCGAGGTCCACGTCAGGGTTGTCTCGCCAGGGCGAATGATCGCGTCGAGCCGCTGGATGGCCGGCTGCAGAAGAGGGCGGGTAATGCCGATGATGGCGCAGCGCGTCGACTCGCCAGGGCGGCCAACGACACGCTCGTACTCCTTCACGAGGAACGTCAGTTCGTTGTAGAAAACCTTCAGCTTCTGCTCCTGCATGAGCAGCGACTTGGCGGCCGCCGGCACATCGACGTCGCCGAGCAGCATCAGCGAGCGCGTCTCCTTGATTAGCTGGTTAATCTCGCTGTCGAAGTTGACGTACAGTCGACCTTCGTGGCGCACAAGCAGCGTCGCGTTCATGCCCGCCTTACTCGACTCTATGGAGCGCTTCCACGCGTCCAGCCAAATCGCCTCAAACTCTAGCAGCGCGATTGAGACCTTGTTGTAGGTTCGGATCACTTTCTTGCTGTCCTTCGTGTTCGCCATGATGGTGCGGTTCGTCTTGAACTTGTCCATCGGCTCCTTGATGTGACGCAGGAGCTGGCGCGACCAGCTGATGGCGCCGGCAACCGGCGTCATGTGACGCGCCATCGGCGGGTCCTCCTTGTACCGCTCATACGTCTTCTGATCCTTCTCTAGCTCCATGCCGTAGCTGTGGAAGATGACGAGGTACTTCGATTCCAGGTCCGCCGCGAACGTCTCGGACTGCAGGATCTTCTGGTACTTCTTCAGCAGCAGCAGCGCGTTGTCGGTAGACGTGATGTTCTCGAAGGAGGAGTTGATGGCGACCTGCATCGACGTCTCCAGCTCCGACAGCCGGCTTTCGAAAATCTTGAACTCCACGTCGAACTTGTTGTTGTCGTGCACGTCGAGGATGTCCGTCGTCTTGCCGCGCAGGTGGCCGAGGTACTCGTCGAAGCGGGGCAGCAGGCTTGCCATCTGATCCACGTGGAAGCTCTTGAGCAGGCGGAACTGCTCCACCTTGCGGAAGACGGTGATGAGCTTGTCCACGCGCTTGGCGAACAAATTGAAGTGGCCGAGAAAGCGCAGCTCGTCAAAATCGAAGAGGCGGCCGCCGCTGCTGGAACTGTGGCTGAGGAAGTACTCCTGCGCCTTGCGGTACTCCCGAATGTACACCTCGTTCAGCTTCGCGCTTGCCTGCAGGCGGGCAATCAGGTCCTGCAGCGAGGCGGCGTCGTGCGTCATGTCCCAGATGCGGGAGCGTGTCCCGGACGGGTTGATGGCGCGCTTGCACGCCAGCACGATCTCATTGGTGATCTTGAAGAAGAGCGCGGTCATGTGCTCGCGGGTGGGGTAGTAGCGGGCAATGGTGTACATCATGCGAATGTTCGTGATGAGCGTCGGCATAATCGTCATGATGCGCTGCAGGTTGGACGAGTATAGTACATCGAAGTAGGTATCCAATGACTGCAGGTACTTGACGTTCTCCTGTGCCTCCACCAGCGCCTCCGTCAGGGTTGTGTCCATCTCCGTCCACTGCGCCACGAGTGGGCTGCGCGCCTCACGGAGGTACTGCACCGCCTGCGTGGCGGAGAAGCGTTGCAGCTGCTCCTCGAGCAAGCGCAGCTTGGCGAGCCTGGTCTTCCACAGCTCTTTCTCCGTCTTCGGGCCGGCGCGCTCGTCCTGCAGCTCCGCCTCGTAGTTCGGCACCTGCGCCACAGCTTCGTTCACCGTCTGAATCCAGCTCTCCACGGTCTGCGCGAGCCTGGTCACCACCGTCGTGTCGCTCATGCCGCTGCGCTTGCTGACCCCGCCGCTACGCAGGTGCTTCCATGTTGCCTGGTCCACCGGGTTCAGCGTCGCCGTGTCGTCTTGCAGCTGCTGCAGCTCATTCACGCGGTCCGCGTAATGCATCAGGGTCACGATGAACTGGTTCTTCTCGTCCACCGTGTTCTTGCCCCAGTTGCGCATCCGGTTCAAGAGCGGCGTGTACACCTCCGTCAGCAGGTGCTCGTAGCTGGTGAGCACGTTCGCCCGCATGATGCCCATCGACACCTCCTGCACCACCTGCGTCAAGTCTTTTGTGTTTATCGGCTTACCGGTGTCGGCGCGTATGACGTAGACGAAGCGCTTCGTGATGTGCTCGATGGTGCTCTTCGTGGGGTCCAGCACCTGCAGCACGTCCTCCCCGCTGCCGGCGTCGGTGGCGGCGGCAGGGGTATCCGTAGCCGCACCAGCGCCACCACCGTTCGCCGCCTTCGCGCCCGGGGATGCCGCAACGGCCGCCGCGGCCAAGGCGCTCGCCGACTGATATGTGAACAGCAGCGTGTTAGCGCCGGTGCCCTGGAGGAGATCATGGACGACCATGAAGTTCGCCGAGCCGTCCGTGAAGTTGCGGTCCAGCTGCCGCGCCAGCTCATCCGCCTTGGCAGCGTCGCCGCCGGAGAGAAAGTCCTTGACGCGCGAGAAGACGTAGTGGTGGCGAAGGTCAGAGCGGATGTGGCGGTTCATCTCGGACGCGCTGTCGGGCCGGCCAGCCACCGCCGCCACCTGTGGATCCTCCATCGTGTCTCTTTATGTGGGTGTGCGGGCCACGAAAAGGGAGAAAGCAGGGCGTACAACAGCCCTACACCAGGCTTGCACTCTTGGCGTTGGGGACGGCAGGTGGGCAGAGACGAGCAAGTTGTGTACACTCTCGCCTGGTAATCGTCTTGGTCTGGTTCGGCTTCCCCTCCAGTCTGGGGTGACGACGATGGGGGTTAGCAGACGGCGAGCGCTGCACAAAAACGCTTCACACGGCCACCGACGGCAGACACACTGCACAGAGCACTAGACAAGCGTGAAGGAAAGAAGGCACGCTAGCCTCAGCGTCGCGTGCATGCGTCCTTCTCTGTGTAGGCGATGCGGCAGAGAATCAGCGTGCGAGCGAGGGCAGCAGCGATGGCCGATAAGCCCCTCTCCCCCCGATACACAACAACAACGCAGTGGATGCGGCGCACACGAGGGGGCGCCCTGCACAGACGTCACAACACGGCAGAAGTGGAGCGAACACAAACACACACAGTGAGAGATATATCTGACGGAACGGCGAGAGGGAGGGCCACTAAGGAGACACAGTCAACGGAGGAGGGAAGGGAGGGGGGGGGCGAGCGACTGGAGACCAGCAGGTTACGCCCGACGGGTGCGGAGAGGGACAGAGAGGGAGGGTGCGTGTATATGCTGACGTGCGTTGAAGACGACACCTTTGGTTAACGTTTTTTTCTGTTTCACACATGCAGATGTATACATGTGCACGCAAGCGTGTGTGCGTGAGGTGATGTGTAGTCGTGGAAGTCGTGACGATTCGGCGTTGTTGTGCAGGCGTGTAATGCACCCGTGAGTGCAGGCGCGTGTGTGCAGGTGGGGGGGGGGTGCAGGCGACGACAGAGGGAGTGCAGGAGAGGCATCATTCGAGAAGCGGCATCATGGCAAAGTGTGCGTGTGCGTCTCCGCGTTTGTGCCGGTGCCCACATGCGAGCCGAGAAGAGGGAAAGGGAAGAGAGGGGGGGGGAGGGGCGAAGGACAGGTGGCCCTCCTTCCTTGAAGAGCAGAGGAGTTTAGTGGCCTATGCCGACGCAGTCGGATTCATCGCCTTTGTTTTGCCTCGCTTGATGACCAATACGGCCGAATCTGCTCAGCGCTGCGACGCAGACGCGGCACGCGAGCCTCACCCGTCTGCATGAACGCCGAGCTCCTCCAAGACGTAGCGGTAATCGCACAGTGTCCGGCGCATCGCTGGCGGTACCCGCGAGACGCGCGTGCGCGCCGCGGAGAGCGCCGGAGAAACGAGCGGTGGTGTGCTGCGCTGCAGCGACGGTGTGGCAGCCGGTCTCTCGAGTGGCACGCGCGAGAGGCGCACACACCCACCCACGACCCACGCTGGCGGCTCTCGACCTTCTGTCCGCCGAAACAGCTCCTCCAAGCTGGCTCGCCACACATGCTCGACGAGGAGTCCAGTGCCCGCCTCGTCGAAGGCGCGGAAGTACTCCAGAAGCGCCTCCGTGTCGCCACCACAGGCCGTCATCAGCTCGTGCGCAAGCAGCCGCTTCGCGTCCTCGTCAGCCGTCTGACCATTCGCTATGGTATGCGATGATGAGGAGACGGGAGCGCGTCCACTCGGCCCGCTGCGTACGGCCGCACGCGGCTTCACTGCCGAGCGGCTGGAGGCCGGTGAGGCGTCCTTCGTGGTCGATGTGTATGGCACCGACGACCTTGTCGCAGCCGCATCTTGCCGTTGAGGATAGCTGCGCATCCGAGTGGCGGAGGCGCGAGGCGGCGAGGTTGCCGCGGTACTGTCACCACGCCGGACGGCGCTGGCCGTCGCGCCAGACGCGGGGGTGAGAGGGGCGACGTTTGCCTCTGCCAAAATATCCTCCACGACCGCCGCGTAGTCGGCGCCACAGGCCGACCGCTGCCCTCTTGCTCGAATCCACTCTTGCACACGGAGTCGCTCTGCATCCGCCAAGGCTGGACAAGCGTCTCGCAGTACGCGCAGCCACGCGCTCGGTGGCATGCGCCCCGTGTGGCGACTGTCTAGCTGTGCACAGCGGCGCAACAGCGGCAACGCGGCACGTTGAAGCGTCTCCAGGACACGCGGCGCCAGCATCGAGGATGCCGGCCCTCTTTTGGTGGCCGACTGCGGCGACGACAGTGCCCGGGAAGTCGGCGAGAGCTGTGGCGATGCCGTCGCTGGCCAAGGCTCGGACATCCCCCCACAACCACGACGTGCGAGACCATCACCCAACTCTTCGCGCACGACGCGAGCCGAAAAGTCGCTGGTGGGACTGCGGAGAGCGACGTGGGCGCGGTGCGGTCGCGGCTGCTGCGAATGACGGCGCTCGTCGGGTGAGATCAAACCACGCGAGCTACCCGGTGACGTGGACGACGGGGAGCGAGTGGCGTTGGTGTGGCTTCGGCGCGCACCGGGGCGCCGGTCATCGTGCCAGAGAGGCACCTTGGTGCGGTTTAGCCGCGCTGTCGTGGCTGACGGCACGTGCAGTTCATTGCGCCGCTGCTCGGAAGCGGCAGTTGGCTGTGCATATCTGACAGAGGCACGGTGACCGTCATCGCTATCTTCCTCTGGCTCACTGCGTCGTGGCTCCTGCTGCGCGTGCTCAACGGCAAACTGCTGATCGGCCGAGAGCTGCCGGGCAGTCGGCGGCGCCGTGGACGACAATGCCGACGCCGCAGCGCCGCACACCTTCGCCGCACTTAATGGGCGGTGCAGGTCAGCAAAGCGGTGCGGCACGAGAGAGCGCCGCCGCCGAAGATGACGCTGCGCGGAGGAGTGCGGTCGCGTGCTCGACGAGGACACGGTAGACCGCGGCGTCGCAGGGGCGGCCGCTTCAGGGGTCATCGGTGACACCGTCACGTCTGCAATGCTGTCCCCGTCATCAACGCCCACAGCTCCGCGAGATTCAAGCCGGCCGTTGACAGGCGGAGGCTGACGGCGCCGCAGCACCTCGACACCATCGATGGATGCCGCGCCCTCCCACACACCAGGACTGCGAATGCGTTGAATGAGCGCCGGACGCAGACGAGAGACCAGCACACAGAAGTCGACGAGACTCAGCGCCCGATCCGCACCACCGGTGATGGTGGCCCGACTCGCTGTCGTTGCGGAGGCGTCCGTGCTATCCATGCCAGAGGCGTTGACCGAGGGCCAGGGATGCGGTGAGCCACGACGTATGCGCCCAGCTGTAGCGACCGATGCTCCGAAGCCGTTCTTCAGGCTCGTGTTGAAGCTGTGGTGCTGTAGCGCACTGCCATGATGTTCGATGGCCGCCGGCACCGCGGTCAGCTCCAGCGAGTCGGCCACGGCCTCCAGCTCTAGCGGATGCACACCCACCCCGCGCGTCGCCAAGGCCTCTTCCAGCTCGCTCAGCAGCACCGTGCCATCGCACGATGACCGCGGCGCCAGATGACGCTGAAAGATGTCCCGTAGCGATAGAAGGGACGTCGCGGCGGCGTCGCTATGGTAACTGCTGTGACCACTAGGGTCTACGTGACGCACGTACGAGTCACTTGCGCGGCTTGCAGTGAAGAACGCGCCCGTGTTTTCCGCCTGCGGTGCAGCGGCGCGGCTGGCACGATTGGTAGCAACAAGATAGGGCGCCGCTGCGTAGGAAGGCGACGACGCGGAGTGCAGTGCGCCAGGCAGCACACGAGCCGCACTTGAGCCGAGCTTCCCTTCACCTTCACGGGTCTCTCCTGCACCGGCACCGCCTTCTGCATCGAAACGCGACCGAGGTCTGCCGCGAATACTCACCTCGGCTGCCGCGCGCACCATGCGCTCTGCGGAGCTCTCGCGACGACGGTGCCCGATACCCACCGGTGTCGGGTCGCATGCACGCGGAGCATAGGAGTAGCAACCGGCGCCTGCGGCGTACTGTGGCGCCGACGTGGCACCGTACACGCGCGCACGCTCACCACCCTGCGCGCCCACCACCGACGAGCCCGTAAGAGGAGTGGCGCGCACATCATCGCGGCTTCGCGATCGGGACGCTGACCAGCTGACATGTGTGCCGCCCTGCGACGGCGCGCGATCGAGCCGCTGCCGCTGATGCGGCCCCGCCGCCGCTGCCGTAGCGGTTCGAAGCGCAGACTCGACAAACCATGAGGAGTGGGGAGAGGACGGACTGCGCAGCGGCCAGCACGGGGGGGTGGCACTGATGTGGCTGCGGAGGTGAGGCAGCGAGCCGTCGTTGCATGCGCTGTACGTTGCGTAGGTTGCCGTGGACGACTCCCGCGAGGCGAGCGTGGAGGCGCTGCGGCCGCCGGCGCCGGCATGGGTGACCGATCTGCAGAGGGGCGAGGATGATAATGCAGCGGGAGGGACGACATACTGACCCGCGCCCATGACGCCACGAGGAGCAGGAGCAGCGGCGCCACCACCGCCAGCGGTTGGCGAGTGGGAAGCATGCCTCGACGACGCCCCGACGCCGGTCGGCGCCGGGGGAGTCGGCAATGGGGAGCTGTTGGACGTATCAAGGGTCGGCATGGAGGGGGTGCAGTCGAGAGAGGATATCCTGAGTAGCGGGTCTGAAGTGTGTCTTGCACTGCCGTTCTCGACATCGCCATGCGCATCTGCAGTCGCTTCCGCAGAGTCGTACAGCTGCTCCAGCAGTGCCCCGTAGTACACCACCCGCTGAGCACGTGACGGCCCGGCGAACTTCTCAATCAGCGCATCCGCCTGCTCCTGCGTCCCTCCGCTGCGTAGGATGAGGTAGGCGAACTCGCTGTACGACAGCAGTCCCGTGTTTGCTGGGTCCGCGGTGCGGAAAAGCGCCTCCAGCTCCTGAACCGCAGCACGGTCTGCCCCGGCAGGAAGGACCGACATGGACGAGCCCCCTCCCTCCTTCCCCCTCACCTCCTGCCTTGTCTAAAAAAACGCCTTTTCAAAATTCTCTATGCGTATATGTGCGTGCTCCCTTTTCTCTCAATGGACGTGCGCGCCTGTGCAGCGGTGCGCGGGAGTCTCTAGTGGTTGAGCGTGTATGGGATGGAGGAGGGAGAAAGGAACGCAGCGCTCGGAGACGGGCGCGCACTCAAGACAGCCATCGGGCACGGCTGTAGCGGCGAAGCGGCCAGACGGAACGACAATGCTATCTGGCTGTTGCTGAGGAGGGAGCGGGGCGCACTTCTCAACGTCGGCGCACACATACACACACAAGTGCCTGCGTATGTGCTCATGCAAAATAAAAGCACTTACACACAGAGACCTCAGCTGACGGTGCGCCTCCTCGTGTCCTTCGGTGGTGTTTGACGGGATAGGAGTGAGGCAAGGGATCCGATGGGTGATGGTGGCGATGGTGGTCGGAGAGAGAGAGGAAGAGAGGAGGATGCTGATGAGCATAGTGAATGCAGGCTCCCCAGGCAGGTCGACGCACGCTGGGCGAGGGGTTATGCAGACCTTAGGTCACGGATTACCCAGACAAGAAAAAAACGGAAACGTGACTACAAGGGAAGAGCGTCGGCATCGACTGCTGCACGCATATGGCTATAGAGGCGCGCACACACACGTATACGAGCACAACACTGCACACTGCCCCGACGTGCCTGAATCTTGTCCAACGCACAGACACACACACACACACACACACACAGACACAGACACAGACGCAGACACACGCACACACAAACTTATAGGGCGGAGACATGGAGAGGGGGTGCAACAAGCACATCCGTCATCATCGCCGTATTTTCTCTATAGCCTGCTAAAAGACCGACAGCCACGCGCGCATGCACCCACGGTATACACGCATGCGCGTTGACAGCGCAGCAGGACTTGCACGCGTGCGCGAGAGAGGAGGTGCGTAGCTGCGTCTATGCGCATAGGAGGGGGTTAGGGAAGGGAGAGGTCAGTCGATGAGGCGCTGTGCGGTCCTATCCACGGTGCAGACTTTCGGGGAGAGGGAGATCGAGAGAGATGGGGGACAGGAGAACACGGAAAAACGCCGGGCGGCGGCTGTTGCACTACTCAGAAGTTGCGGATGTAGTCGGAGCTCTCACACGCCTTGTACTCCGCCACCAAGCTCTCCACGACGTCCCTCGCGTCGCTGAACTCGTCCAGGTTGTCCTTGGTCGGCCCATACTTTCGGTACTGGTCGAGGAAGACGCCGCGGCCGAACAGCATGTCAAACTGCTTCAACGTGCGGTGGAAGAGGGTGTGGATGCTCGTGTGGTTTGCCATGACGAGGCCGCTCACCCGGTGCCGCGTGTCCACGTACGGCGACTTCTTCGACAGAATGACCTGGATGGAGGCCGGTCCCCACGGAATGAACGTCGGTGACCGCTCGCGAATCCGCTCGAGGGAGCGGTGCACCTGCGCTGGGTCGACGTCACCCTGGATGAGGTTTAGGAGAGAGATGTAGCAGCCACTCTTCATGGATGTCGACACCATCATGTTCTTCGGCATCAGCAGCCGACGCATCACGTCGTGCACGGACGTCTTGCGCACCGAGGACTGAATGTTCGAGGTGTCGAGGGTGGTCGGGGTGTACCCGGTGCACACAAAGTGACACCGCGGCGTCGGGATGAGCGAGGCCAGCATGCTCATCAAGTCGTTGTTCATGTAGCCCGGGTAGCGCAGCGTCGCCGTCGAGGCGGCCATGACGGTGCTGACGAGCCCGTTCATCTGCTCCACCGTGGGGGAGGCGATGTGGAGGTTGTCGGTGACGATACGGTTCAGTGCGGTGTTGTCGAGGACGACGACGCAGTCGGCGTGCAGCGTCAGTCGCTTCACGGCTAGTAGGCTGTTGTACGGCTGGACAATGACGTCGCTCTCGCCGCCGCGCGACTGGTTCGGGAAGACGCTGTACGTCTGGATGAGCTTCTTGGGGAACTTATCATTCAAGTTCTCGAGTAGGTAGCTGCCCATGCCGCTTCCCGTGCCACCTGCAATGGAGTGAGTAAGAACGAATCCCTCGAGGCTGTCGCTGTTCTCGGCCTCTCGTTCGATCATGTCGAAGAGCGTCTCCTGCACCTGGTCGCCCAGCTCGTAGCCGTGAGACCAGTTGTTGCCGGCGCCACCGCCTTCCTTGTGAATGAAGATGTTCTCGCTGTTGAAGAGCTTCTGCATCGAGCCGCGCTGCACCGCGTTGATCACGCGCGGCTCAAGGTCCACGAGCAACGCACGCGGCACGTAGTGGTCGTCGTCGGCTTGATAGAAAAAAACATCTTTGCGATCCTCACCGCCGACGGCGTACGGCTCCACGACGCCGTCGAGTCGGATGCCGTGCTCGAGGCAGAGCTGCCGCCAGAACTCACTGCCTACCTGGTTGCCGCACTGGCCGGCTTGAAGGGTGATGATCTCGCGAGGCATATGGCGACCAGACGCGTCGGTGTGTATGTGTATATGGGGAGGAGAACTTCTTCGGTTCTCGTGCAAGTGGAAACACCACTTGGGTTATCACAGGGAGTGCCCGCTGCCCTTGTGACGATCCTTCCTCTGCCGTTGGGTGCCTCTGCTGTGTCTACGTCGCAGCTACCCTAGCTTGTCTGCCGATCTCTTCATGCGCACAGAGACACGCGCGAACGGAAGAGTAACCTTGACGTCTGCTTGTGCTACCCCTTTCCTCCCCTTGTTGAGTGCGCTGATGTGTGCTGTGTATCTTGATCTCCTGTGCTGCAGCCGCGACTCTCTCGCTCCACTCAATCGGGCTTGGCTCTATGTGCGTAATCTTCCCTTATCGCTCAGGCCTTGCACGTGTCGGTGTGCTTGGCAGCGAAACCACCGTTGAGCAGAGGTGCGGGGTGATGTGTGTGTGTGTGGGGGGGGGTCGTGAGTGGATGCCACTCAATGCTCTGTCTAGTTCTCTGTGTGCGTGCGTATGCGTGAGGGGGGGGGGAGGGAGGAGGAAGAGGCAGAGGATAAGAGGGTACAGAGTACAGCTGAACGTGTGCATGGTGTGGCATGCTTTAACGACATCTCCGGCAGACGTGCCTCATGGCGGCGGAGGCATCGCGGCGCATTCGTTTTCGATCCGGCTTCGCGGCTTCTGCCCAATGAAGTGTCTCTTCATCAGCGCGCGCATGTTCAGCGTCACTGCACACACGGGTGCGGCGCGTGGAATCCTCGTGTGCGTGCGCCTGCATGAGCGAACGCGTAAAGGCGAGTTACCCTGCAGCTACGCGACTGCCACCGTGCCGGCCGCGTCGATGAAGGCGAGTAAGCAGGAGGGCGGCAATGCCACACGCCACAAAAAAAACAAAGCAGTACATACTGGAGAGACACCCTGATGACTTACTGCGAGCGTCTGCGTACGACTTGTCAGCTGATTTACCGCTCGAAGAACGCAGCGTAGACAAGCGGCTTCCCGTGCAGCAGCTTCGCCTCCTCCAGCTCCGCTGTGTACTTCTTCTCCAACGCGTAGAGATTCACAAGGTCGCCGTCTTGGCGGAAGTTGTCCATCAGCCGACGCGCCTCGTGCCGGTCGTGGCGCACCATCCCCTGCGCCTCCGTCACCTCCGAGATTTGCTCGAGGAGGGCGGCAATACTGATGATAAGGCTCTCACCGCGGTGACGCTCCTCCTGGCTCAGCCGCCGATACGCGGGGCCTGTTGTGTCGAGGTAGCGCTGGTGCTGCTCCAGCTGCGCTCGCTGACGAAGTCGCGCCGCAACTGCGGCAGAGAAGCCGGGAACCAGCGGGACGGCCGCAGCCCTACTCTCTCTGCTTCCCACAGAGCTGCTAGCAGACTCGGCAGCCACGCTTTCGCACATGCGGCGGCACTTGCACAGCGATGCGTGAGAGAGCAGCCATCGGAGAGAGTCATCCGCCAGGCACGTCGCACGGGCCTCGCATTCGCCACGGCGACCGCGCTGTGTGTCAGCAACCGACAGCGCTCGCGTCATGCACGCGCCCTGGGCGTTCGTCGAGGGCGTCGAATCGGGCGCACTTAAAAAGCGATCGAGCTCCCGCTGCGCGCGCGCCGTCCAGGCGGCGGCGCACTCTCTGCGTAGCACATCCGAAGTTGCCTGAGAGGACGCCGTCGCCTGTTGCCGCTCCACGTCAGTCGCGCAGGCGAGGAGACGGTGAAGCTGCAGGCAGTTGATGTGTCGCGCCCACACCGCCTCTCGGTCGGTGAAGCCTTGGGCTGACTGAAAAAGCTTGAGCAGCTGCTGATAAGCGTCTTGATAGCGCCTCGAGGCATCTGCAGAACGCTCCACGACCGATGTATCCCATACGGAGGCGACGCAACGGAGCTCATCGAGGCGATCCGCAATCTGCTGCTGGCCATGCCGTTGCCGCCGGCCTTCCGCATCATCGCTTGGCCCGGGTGCATGCGTCTCACCGAGACTTTCAAAGAACATGTAACGGGTGCCCTCTGCTGTCAGTGTGCACCCCATCCAGGCAGCTAACCGAAGCACGTAGACGAGCGGGGCAACGCCGTTGACCCACGCTGCGCTTGTGGCAGAGAAGGAGGTGTAGCGCGGCTCAGCCGGGTGTTGCAAGCGGTTAGAGAGCAGCCTCTCGATGATGTCGAAGGCTCGACGCACCTCTGCGAGAGGGGCGGAGAAAGCAGACGCGTGCAGGCACGTGATCAAGAGCGGCACCGATTCTGCACTCGCTTCTGCTGTGGCGGGGATCTGGACAGCAGCGGAGCTCATCTTGTGTGCGGGTAACGGAGAGAAAAGAGGGGCGAGGCAGGAAGCAACAAGTTCGTTCACAAGATGCGCTTCTCCCTCGGCTCTCTCTCTCTCCTGCTGTTGAGATGCGGCCAGACGACTTCGTTCCAAAACACACGCACGAGACACGCACCTCGGTGGAGGGCGGGATGATGCTCCGCAGCAGCGGCGGCAATCATCCGTGTGAGTGAGGATGGTAGGAACGAAGGAGAGGAGGGCAGGCGGGTGGCGGTGGGGGTGGTGGTGAAGTAGAACTGTAGTACATCGGAGCGGCGGGTGCACACAAAATTGGGGGCGCCTCCGGAGACTAAGTGTAGACGGTGCGGCCCTTCCTCTCCTTTACTTCCTTCCGTCCTGCCCTCACCGACGGCCGCGATCTGTGACTGTGGCGACGGCGCTTCCGCTTCTTCACAAGACATACGCGGACGCACACACACACACACATGCAGCAGGCAAAAGGTCGGTAGGAGAGAGCCACAGGTGTGTGTGTGGGGGGGGGAGGGGGAGGGGGGGGAACTGATGCAAGTAGAAGCAGGCGCGTCGCTGCATCGCTCAATACGCACACACCCACAGAGGTGCACAGTCGGCAGCCATGGATGTGGTGTGAATGGGGCTTACTCGCATGCCACACTTCACTGCCCCTGCTGCATCTCCGACTCGCTTTTAGCGTTGCGTAGACATGCACACGTGCTTCAGTCCATCGGATGCTGGCGCTTCCACTGGATGCGCATCTCCTTCGCACGCGAAACGAGAAAGGCGTATGGATCGCGGCAGTCGTGGCGCAGCTTCCCACTGCTCATCACGTAGCGTGCGTACCCTTTTCGCTCCTCCGGCGTCATCGGAGACACGACAGCCAACGCGCTTTCCGGTACGTGCGCCTCTACTTGAAGAACTGGCAGAGAGGGCACCTCGGAGCAGGCGAGAGAGGGTACGCCACCACTGCTGACAGGTGCGTTGCTGGAGACAGCCGAGAAGAGGTCCGGCTGAACGGCACTGGCCGCGGTTGCAGACCTCGCTGAGGCGGGGGACGCGCCACCGACCGTCGGTCGTCGCGAGCTGCGCCGCCGCTTTTCTCGGTAGAAGCGCCACGGTGTCCACTGGAATCCGCCGATGACAGCGCTGTCAGGCGCGAGGTGAGTGGCACTCGTCGGCAACGGCCGCGGGCCTCCTGTGAAGGCGGGCGGCGCCTCCACCCAATGCCATTCTGGCGGCTGGAACTCATCTTCATCCGCAGCTTTTTCCTCACCAGCGCTACTATCATCATCGCCGTCGCCATCTCGGCGCCGTGCTGCAGCGGTTGGCCAGCTCGATGAGGCTTTGCGACCACCCTTGTTGAAGGAGTAGCGCTGCCGCTTGCGCTGCATGCTGTTCTGGGTGCGGCGGACGGCAAGGTCGTCCTCGTAGCGGCACCACGCGCCGTGTACATAGGCTTTGTCCTCGCACAGTGCCTTCAGCAGCGGCAGGAGTGGTTCGGGGCTGAGGCGGTGGGACAGGGAAGAGGACAGAAACGGCGTTGGAGCGGTGCGCACCGGCTGGGATGGCGCATCCTTTACGTTCCTCGCACCAGCGGCTTCGGTGCCACTCCGGAGGTCCCGCTCCTTGGCGAGACACCGCTCCCATTCGGCGCCCCGGAGTAGCTCAGGGGGGAAAACGCTGAGTAAGGTGTGGCGCAGCTGGCGCTCCTGGGCATCGATGGCCGCCTGCACCGCCGCCTCCCACACCTCCTCCTCTTCCTGCTTGGCACCGAGCGCAGACAGCGACGACGCAGAGGCGGGGTGGAGTACCGTCGGGGTGTGTGGCGCCGTCGAGTGCGAGCGAGACCGACTGCCGCAAGCCTCGTGGAGGCGCGCATCATCGAACAGCTCCTCAGACCCCTCAAGCTTGCTCGCTGCCGTGTCGCTGGCCCCGTCAGGGCGCGACTTCTCTTGCTGCAGCGCTGCGGCGTCCTCCGCTTTTTCCGTCATGGCGCGGCGCGTCAGCACGCCTTCCACGGTCGGCAAGTTTTGCTCTGGCCCTTCACCCCCTCGTCGCGCCTCGTCTCTCCGTTTGCTCAGCAAATCGGACTCGTCTTGGCTGCTGCTGTGGGTGCCGGCGGTGCCGTGCTCCGCGGAGTGCGCTGGCATGGCTGCCACCAGGGTAGACTCTTCAGCCGGCTCTGGCCTGACTTTGCGCCCCGCTGTCCCCCGTGGTGCGGTGGCGCCCCGCTTCTTCTTGCTCCTGGCGCTTCCTTTGACCTTCGGGCCTGTCGCCGGCGTGCTCGCCGTGGTCGTCGTGTTCGGCGAGTGTGTCGCGTTCTCCGATTCTTCTGCCAGCGAGTCTATGTCGTCAGGTGCGTCGATGGGGGCTGCCGTCGCTGTCTGTCGCTCTGGCATAGTCGCACTCAAGAGCGGCAGAGGACTCGCGATGCTTCCGCGATCGACCTTGTCGACACTGCTTTCGTTGGAGACGGCGTCGTCCTCCATGCGCGCTTGCCACGCGCCACAACGCGAGTGATCTGCCGGGATGAGTGGCGACGGTAGCGAGCGTGGCAAGACACAGTGGTTGACGAGTGAGAGGAGGGTGGGTGGGTGGGTGGGTGGGTGGAGAGTATACAGGCAACTCGAGAATCGAGTATGTACACGCGGTTTGGGGGAGAGAAGGAAGCATAGTGGGTGTCTTTATGTGTGTGTGGTGTATGCCCGCCTTCTCGGCTCTGCGCATGGGGTGGGTGGGCATCACGACAGACCTTGGCGCTACGGGAGGGCACGCAGACGGAGAGGGATAGAGAGCTGAGGGGTGGCAGACAGGCCCCAGGTCAAACATGAGTCTACACGCAGCAGGTGTGCCGGCGCACATGGGTGGGCTTATCATATTGAGAGGAGACGTGACAGCAAAAGCGCTCTATGAGACATCGGTGAACCAACGAAAAGAAGAAGCGAAGCACGCGCGCCAACGTGGACACACAATGGTTGAGCCATGGAGATGCGCGCAAGGGGGAGGGACAAGGGAGCAGCAGCAGCAGCAGCAGCACCGCCGTTAGCCACACATCCAAACATCGGAGACGGACCATTCTACTTGCACGCGGCACTGCCTCATGTCGCCGCCACGCGCGAGGCCTCGGCGAGGTTCTCGCTGAGAAGTTTGTTGACCGCGCACAAACGCTCTCGCTGCGGAACGGTTTTGGCGATTTCGATGTAATCCTCGGCGCTGCACTGCGTCGTGGGGAACACGTCTGCGGCGCTGGCACCGGCCCCGCTCGGCGCCACCGCCAGATTTAGCAGCAGCTGCACAATCTGCAGGTACCCGCACAGCGCCGCCAGATCCACGGCGGTGAGGCCGTACGAGTCCCGCTGGTACGGATCCGCGGCGCAGGTGACAAGTAGATAGCGAACCACGTCCACTTGCCCGGACAGAGCCGCCAGCATCAGCGGCGTGCGCCCGGTGGCCGAGTGCACGGCGTTCACGAGGCGCTGCGCGCCAGGGCGCCACGTCAGCAGCGAAGGCGACGCCGACGGCGAAGAGGAGGTGGGGGTGTGTGCGCCTGTGGCGCGAGCACGAGCACCAGCCGAAGAGGCGAGGGCCGACATGGGGGTAGTGAAGAGTACCATGTGAATGACCGACACGTCGGCACTCCACACGGCACGGTGCAAGATCGTGAACCCCTGCCGGTCCACCTGTGCCAGCGAGGCGCCGCGACTGAGCAGCAGCTGTGTCGTCGGAAGACGACCGAGAGCAACGGCCCACATCACCAGCGATAGGCGGTAGTGAGGATCTGTGTAGTTGACGTTCGACGGAGTGACGTTCTCCATCAAGGCGGAGAGGTCGCCTTGGATGACGGCCTGCGTGAGACCCGTAAGCTGGAGCGACGGCGCTAGCGACATGAGGGAGGCTGATCAGTGGACACAAACCTCAAAGTGCCGAGGAGGCGAGAGGAGGGAAGAAGAGGCCGCAGGAGAGCCTCGTGGCCCGCTGGTTGCCCCGTTGTATGTGCGTATGCGTGCGTGTGCCTGCGCGTGTGAATGAGGTGCAGGTGTGCAGCCGTAGACCTTCACTTCAAAAGGGGAGAAGGGGGCTACGTGATTGCCGGTGAGCAGCCGATGAGGCGGATCGATTAGATCAGAGGGGAGATCGGCCGAGTTGCAGAGAAACGAGAGCCGGTAGAAACCGCCACCGCATCTAGCAAGTATGTGTTCGTGCAAAGAGAGAGAGGAGAGATACGCGCGCGCACGCACACATATGTGGCGGTAGCACGATCGGGAGGGGGAGGCGTGCACGCACATGCGCAGAGAAGGCAGCCCTTTACACCCCATACACGCTGGCATGGGTCGTCTTCAAGCACACGAACATCTCCCGCTCTCCATCATACACGCTGTCACGTCTGCGCGCGCGCAACTCTTGCATTGCTGTTCGCCTTCACGTGTGCGTGTGTGTGACTTCTGTTGTGCCTTGTCGCTAGAACCATCGTGTCGGAGGAGGAGGAACGCAGACGCACACATGTGAGGATGTGCGCATGCATGCCATTCATGTGGGCCAGCGCCATCATCCCACGACAGTAAAGAGGGTGCATGTCGTAGGTGGGGACAGACATCCGCAACACACACAACGGGTGATGATGTACCCGCGTCAGCGCGCCGCTGCGCGAAAGGCGAAAAGATGGAGGCCGTGAAGGAGCGCAGCAACGACCGTCTGATATGGGAAGATAGTACGCCGAGCGGGGAGGAGAAGGAGAAAGGGAGGGAGGGAGGGGGGGGGGGGCGGAAAGAAGCAAACAATACGGAGGAGGGCGCCTCATCGAGAGACGCGTCATGGACAGCCTCCTTCGGCGCTTGCCCTCTCCTCTCCCCAACCCTACACACAACGACATCAGCCAGAGAAGGAGGAAAAGAGAGGGCTTTCGTTTTTTTTTTTTCGCCCTCTCTGTATGTCTATGGGTGTGTGTCTGCATGTATCACCACATCCCTTCCCCATCCCTCACTTGGCGCTATACACGCTGGGCGCGCGTGCGGCCACCTTGCGCCAATGCCGTGGCTCACCGTCCACCTGTGTCTCTGTCTGACTCCCGTCGTCACTAAATATGTCCGATGGCTCTCTAAGGGGCGGCACCCACATGCAGGTACGCCACGACCTCCGTCGCAGCCCCATCCACTTCCCCAGAATGCCACGCGGCACACACGCATACACGCGTGAAGAAGGAAAAGGGCCGAGTAAAGGAGGTCTTTGTCGTTGTTGCGGGGCGTTCCGCACCTCCCCCCCCCCGGCTGGATGATGTCGACCACGGGAGGGAAGGGGTGAGTGGGCTGTGGGAGAAGGCGCCTCTGTCTAGATCTCGATCGCTCAGAAAGAGTGCGTGCATGTCCATGTATATCTATATGTGCTTGTGTGTGTGTGTGTGCGCGCGCGCGCGCGCGTTTTACGCTCTGCGTGTGCCTTGCCGCGTCGATGGAAAGCGAAAAGAAGAGCCCAAACCAAACGCCGGTCGAGGGGGATGAGAGGAGCGCGGTGCACCATCCATGTTTGCATGTGCGTAGATGCATGCGCGCGGTGGTCTGCCTGTTCTCCTCCGTCTCCCGCTTCCCGCGGTCGCACTCGGACGCGATGATGTTTTGCTTCACCCGTTCCGTTTATGTGCGTGCGGGCGAGGAGAGCGGGCTGTAATGGAGGAAAAGGGACACACACACACACAGGCGTGCGCAGACGGCGTGCCCGTCCCCCTCTTCCCTCCGACTCTTATGGGCTACACGCGGTTCACTGCCTCTTCCCCCTCCTACTCGTCGCCATCGAAGACAAGAGGGACCACTGGCGCATCCTCGACCTCCCGAGTCGGCCTCGGCTTGCCCAACGGTGTGCCGTGCGGTGTCTCGTCTTGCTGCAGTGCCCCCACGACCACCGGCCGCGACTCTGTCGTCACCTCCGCGATGATGCCCGTGCCGAAGAGCGTTCGTTCAGGAGTGACCGCCAATGCGGACTGGCTTTTCTCCAGACGTGCAGCGTCGGCAGCGGCATCGAAGGCAGAGAATGGCTGCCGTAGCGGTGCTGGCGCTGCCGCTGCTGCTCTGGTGTCTGCGGCAAGCGGCTTCGTGGCCACTGACACATCACCACTGGCGACTTCTGCGCTGTGGAGGCGTTCGGCGGACTGTCGCTCGCCGAGTCGTACCTCATTGGGCGAGGTGGAGAGTCGCGCGACAAACCGCGGCACCGTCTGCGGCGTCGCCGCGCCGCCGCCGGTAGCGACGGCCCTGCTGCTACGACGGTGCCCGTCTCGCGGACACGACCTGCCGGCTACAGTTGCGGCGGAGCGCGGCATCGTTACGAAGGCGTCTTGCCGCGCCTCGGACTGGCGATACTGGCTGTGACTGCTGCCATGGTGCGCGGTGAAGGTGCCGCCGCCTCCAATCCGCTCAACAACCGGCGGTGTCAGCATCTGCCAGTACAGAGGGGAGGTGACCACCGCCGCCGCTGCCATAGAATCCGTGGGATGGCTCATGTACGGCATCGCACCAGGGAGCTGCATGGACGGCGGCATCATGGCAGCACTGGTGCCGCCTATGGCGACTGGGTTTACGTGCTGTGGCGGCACCTGGGCCGGCACCAGGACTCCGCGGCGGCTACCGGCGGTACCGGCACACATGCCTCCATACGGCGCACCAGTGATGGCCGGCGCTGGGAGATCGATACAATGACCGCAGTGACTGCACCACGGCATCAGCGGCTGCGCGGTCGCTGCTGTGGTGGCTCCTGCTGCTGCTGCCGGTGTTGGCGATACAGCCACTCCGAGCATCCACATGTTCGGCACGATGCAAGGTGTAGGGCCGGCAAACGGCGGGGGCGGCGCCAGCACCGCAGCTGTTGCCGACATGCCCGGCAAACCCAGTGAAGCACCCTGCACCGGTGCTGAGCTGCCCGAGAGAGAGAGGGCGCGAGGCTGACTGGCCGAGATCCCCGGGGCTGTCTCAGCGCTGCCGAATGCTGTGGACGCTGGGGCTGCGGTCTTGCGCGGGAGTGGGCTGCAGCAGAGCTGCCGATGCGGCGTCGTCTCGCACACCTTCTGCGGTGGAGAGGGGCACGAGACATGCGATGGCGACGATGAGGACGGCAGCGGCAGCGGTGGGCGACGCGGACTTGGTGAGAGCTCGACAGGTCGCTCAGCAGCCGCGCACTCAACCGTTGCGCCAAGCACTCGTGGGGCGCTCGGCACGTGTAAGCCCGTCTCCACACCTTTCGGTGCCACCTCTGTTGCCAGCGCCTGCTGTTGCTGCTGTTGCTGGTGAAGGGAGGAGAGTCGCTGCTGCATTTCGAGTTGCGCCTGCTGCCGCTGCAGCACCGCAGCCGACGGCGCAATGTGGATCTTGATGCCCGCCTCGAGGGGGCTGATATCGGTGCCCTTGGTCAGCGACGACGCACTCTGCGGTACGACGCTGCGGACGGACTCGTAGCAGTCGTCGCTTCGCAGGATGCACCGCAGGTCTTCCTCGATGGGGATTCTGCTCGGCACGGCAGAGGAGCGCTGGACGCCGCGCAGGGTGTCGAGGTCGATCTTCAGCCGCGCCTCACGCGGCATCTCGTTGAATGCCTCGCTTACCCACTGCCGTCGCTGCTCCTCTAGCACCTTCGTCCGCGTCTCCGGGTGATCGTCGCCATCGATGAACACGTAGTCGAACATGTGCAGTGCTCGACGCCACTTGCGGAGTTGAATGTCCCACAGGCGCTTGCTCCCCTTGACAACGTCCGGTGGCGAAAGCGGGAGGATGCCGCCGCTCCTCAGCAGCGGATCGTGCGCGATGAGCCGCTTCATGTTTGTGTAGCCGTCCGTGACGTACCCGAACTGAATCTGTTTCGCACGCTGGCTGCGACGGCGGTCCTTGTCGGGTGAGTTTCCCGACGGTGACAGCTTGCGCGGACGAGTATTGCCGCCAAAAGGAGAGGCCTTGCTGTTCGAAGGCACCGTTCGCTGCCACCAGTCGTTGGGGGCGCCACTGCCGCTGACGCCACGCTCGCCGTCGCCTCGATGGCTGCGTGGGTTGTAGCCTGGGCTCCGCTGCTGCTGTTGCTTGTGCGGATGGCGTCGTTGAGGCGCATGAGACGGTTCGCGAGGCTGCGAGGATGGCGGGCGACGGTCCTTCAATGGGGTGCCGGCGAGGTGGTAATCCTGCTGCGACTGCTGGCGCGCAGAGGGGATATGTCATCGCTGGGGAAGCACGGCGCCGGCGACAGCGATCGACTGCCCTTTAGAAGTACCCTGCAGCTCTCTGGTGTTTGTCCAACACACGCTTCGACGTGGCT
Source organism: Leishmania aethiopica (assembly GCA_003992445.1). Taxonomy (NCBI): domain Eukaryota; phylum Euglenozoa; class Kinetoplastea; order Trypanosomatida; family Trypanosomatidae; genus Leishmania; species Leishmania aethiopica. The sequence continues at coordinate 173,367 of RZOE01000111.1, forward strand.
GTCACTACCACCATCGCGCGGCGCGCGCTGCAGCGTCGTAAAACTCAGCTGCTGCTTCTGCATTGGGAGACCGATTTCGGTGGCGTTATCTGAGAAACGGGAGGGTCAATAGAAGAGGCGGGGGGGGGGACAGAGCGGAAAAGACACGGAGGTGGAGGGAGCGAAATCTGATCTATGGACGTGCGGTGAGCCTCACGAAGGGAAGCGCAGCAGAAAAAACAAACAAAAAAGAAAGAAACAACGTACACTCGCTCAGAGGCAGAAAGACACACACACATGCACACACATGCACGCACATGCGCGTACTGGTTGCCGCTTGGATGTGGCGTCGTCTTTTCCCTCGCTTTTCGGGTACGCAGACGGTGTACGGGCTCGTGTGTGTGTCTCTCTCGGTCTGGGACGAGTGCGTGCGTATATCTATCTGTGTGAGGGAAGGGTAGCTTTAGGCGTGTCTGGCAGGATATGTGCGTCTATGGTGAGTTATGGCCGATGATGCGCTACTCGTGCGCGAGCAACGGAAATCAGTACCGAAGGGCACGTGAATGTGGGTGGGATGGTAAAGAAGGTGTGCAGTAGGAACGGCGGTGCCACAGGCCTTTGCAGTCTATCCGCGCCGCACATGAAGGTGACAGCATTCATATAGGTTGTGAAAGAAGAGAAGGTGGGGAGGTGAGGAGGGGGGCAGGTGTTCAGCCGAGTGGATACGAAGTGGGCGAGGAAGACGCGGAGAGGGGTGAGGCAGACAAAGAACGGCATCGTCTAGCTCGAAATCATCAGCACAGAGCAGCGTGGCATGAGCACCACCACCAGCAGCAGCGTTGCGTGGGCGAAGGGAGGGAGGGTGGAGGCGCCGCCTACGCGAATCATTCGAACCGTGCGAGTGTGCTGTAGGGGATGAGGACGGGAGTGCTGCCGCGAAGGCGGTGTACGCACAGGCTCGATGAACAGCAGCCAGAGTCGCCCCGCTAAGCATTCCCTCTTCTGCGGCGCTCTCTCTTCTTTTTCTGTTTCTCTATACGGACGAGGAGGAGAGCGAGAGATGCGGTGCATCTGCCGTGATCACCGGAACATACCTGCACACAAACACAGACACACACACACACACACACACAGGCAGCCACAGACAGCAGCTCATTCACAAACATGTCCGTATATGCGCGGCACGAATCCGAAAAAAAAAGTTGTGTGTGGTGGTGGTGGCATGTGCCTTTCTCATGTTCTCATTTTCTTTTGTGAAACATAACTTTTTCGTTCTTTTCGGCATCTTTAAGAGGCTGTGTGGTGGTGGTGGTGGTGGTGATGGTGGTGGGTGTCAGGGAATCCTGAAGGCTGAACAGCGAGAGAGGGGGGAGAGGCAAGGGGGAAGAGGACACTAGCCACAGAGTAGCAGCAGTGGAGAGTCATTCAAGACGCGTCCCATCCTTCCCCCCCCCTCCTTGTTTTTTCTTCACGCGCCTAGACACACCCGTTTCGCACCCAGGCCGCCTCCTACACACCCAGGCGTATGTAGAGACACAGAGTGATGTTGGCAGAGAGAGGCGTAGGTGTCCCCCCCCCCAGTAGATCGGTGCGTGAGTCTGCGTGGCCGTTTATGTGCTGAAAGCACATACGTGGTAAGAGGTAACCGAGCCCATTCATGCAGACAGACACGGAGAGGCGTGCGGACACGCAACCTCCACGCCGGGATTCCCCCTTTTCTCCTTCCCCCCTTCACACAACATGCGGCGACGAGGACGACCACCACCACCAAAGAAAAAGATAAAGGAATGGCTCCCTTTCCTGTCCTCGCCTCCCGCCCTTCTCTCCTGCGGCACGTGAGGTGTGCTGCTCGCTCTTGACCGAGCGCGAGACAGACGGGCCCGCAGAAACATAGACACAGACACGCGTGGCCAACGGGGGGGGGGGGGGAAGAGGTGGGGGAGGGGGAAGAGAAAGCAAGCAAGACAGGAAATCACCAGCGAAAGGGAGAGAGAAAAAATCATCAAGAGATACTCAAATACAAGGAAAAGAGGCTGTAGAGACTATAGAGGGGAGAGGGCAGAGCGTGAGAGGGAAGGGGTAAGGGGAGGGGAGGCACGACGAAATCGACCCCCTCTCCAGACACACACACACACAGAAACCGAAACAGTGAAAATCGGGACACATACGATCTTGATCAAGCGAAGAGGGAGACAAGGAGAAGGTTGATGTGGCCGTGGTGTCAGGGGTGGGTGTGGGAACGGAGGAGGCAAGGTTCGGTAGGCGGGAGGTTAGTGGGGATCTGCGTGTGTTTGTGTATGTGTGTTACCAGAACGTTCGGGATGCACGGACACACACCCGGCGACACGCCTCGATCCCCTCCGACCACTCCCCTCGTACACCCGGACAGATGGGAGCTCATCGTCTGCTTCCCCACTCCCTAGTCTTCTTCTTCGCCTTCATGAACGAGGACGTGCTGTCCTTCACCCCCGCCCCTTCTTCCTTCTCAGTTTCGCCTCTCCTCGGCCTACGTCAAAGTCCTCCGTTAAAGCTGCCCGCAGGCAGACACGCGCACGGGCTTCGAGGTGGTGCCGCTGCGGCTGCCGACGGCCTCCATAGCCTTGACGACTTCATAGCCCTCCAGCACCTGGCCGAACACGACATGCTTGCCGTCCAGCCAGCTCGTGGGCGCTGTGCACAGGAAGAACTGAGAGCCGTTCGTGTTGGGGCCGGCATTGGCCATCGACAGCGTGCCTGGGCCGAAGTGCTTGCCGGCCTTGCCGCGAAAGGACTCATCGGCAAACTTGGAGCCGTAGATGGACTTGCCGCCAGTGCCATTGCCGTTGGTGAAGTCGCCACCCTGGCACATGAAATCCGGGATCACACGGTGGAACGGGCAGTTGGCGTAGCCGAAGCCCTTCTCGCCCGTGCACAGCGCGCGGAAGTTCTCGGCCGTCTGGGGAACGGCGTCCTTGAAGAGCTCCATCGTCACGCGGCCGGCGGGCTTGCCACCGATTTCGATTTCCATCCAAACCTTGGGGTTGGATTCAACGACGGGGTAGTGCGGCGTGTAAGACATTATGCTTGAAGGGAGACGAGGGTTAGTGTTTGTTTTGGAACGAGTGAAGACGAGGGGAGGTGGGAGACTGAGAAGGCGCCAAGGAATCCTGTGCGCATGTGTGTGTGTGCACGCGCGCGCGGATGCGTGCGTATCGCGGCAAGGCGAAAAAGCAGAGAAAAAGGTGGTCACGAAACAGTGGGTGGTCGAGGGAGGGGAGGGGGAGGGGCGGGAGGCGAGCGAGACACACGAGGGGAGAGAGAGGGAGGGCGAGCGTGAGTGCATGGAAAGTGCAGCCTTGACATGCAAACATGTCTGTGTCTTTGTGTCTGCGTGTGCGCGTAAAGGTGTTGAATGTGGGCTCGCAGGGAATGTCGGCGGACGGGGTCTCTGACGGTGCCACACCGCCTCGTGGCGCTCACAACACTTCGGTGCCGATATCCAGTTCCCCGTACGGCGGCAAGGCGCGTCGCGGCAACTCGTGTGAGGATGCGGCATCCATGCCCACCCACACCTTCATACAATGTGCACTCACGTACATCTTGCACGTGCTCTTCATACACATACATGTACATTGCGTACCGCATGCAGTAATCAAGTCCACAGCCCGGCGCAGACACGCCCATCTGCTCGCAACAACAGGAATGATGGCAGCGACAGGAGGAACACGGTGACGCCGAAAAGACAACGACGTTCCTACTGATACTTCTTCGCCTCTACAGGAGCTGCGCACGGTTGCCCCGCGCCTGCTGCCGGGTTTGCCAAGGTTGCCGGAGCGCTCGCCCATCGGCCGGCGGCCGGAGCACCGTTGCTGCGGCCACCACGGCCCCTAACACTACCGCTGGCGGCGGCTGACGTTGACAGCGCCGGCGCCGGTGCCGAGGTAGGGCCGACATCGAATAGCATGACGCCCCACATCGACAGAGCAAAGCCGGCGAAGTTCAACATCAGTAGGCTGAGTCGACGCACCCCGGTGAACGGCGCCTCGGAGGAGATGGGCGTGCTGTCGGGGTGGAGACGGACGCCGCCGTCGCCTGTGGGACTCTCGGGGCCGACGGCGATGATGGCCAGCACGTCGACCAAGGCCTCCAGCAGCATCCACCCGAGTTCTACATACGAGAGAGGCTCACCAGCATGCGCCGAGTCAATGCCGCAAGTGCCTGGCTCGCCACTGACCTTCTCGGCAGCAGCACGACTCAGCTCACGCCGCTCCCCGTTACGTGGGGGCGCTGCTGCACCAGCGACAGCGATGGCGCCAGGGGTGTGGTTCACCTCCACCTGATACGGTCGGGACTCCTTCTGCTTGCGCGTGTGCGCCGCGGCGGCCTTAGGGGAGGCGAAGGAGCCCTGCTGCTCCAGCCGTCCTTGTAGGGTCACACACCCGTAGACGAGTATGTACATGGCAGCGCTCGCCAGAAGCAACGCGCAGCCGAGCGCCATTTTCACGTCGGACTTGTAGCCGAACAGAAACAGCGTAAGACAGATGAGATGCATAACGTGGAAAAGCGCTACAAGTACGTACTCGGCCCCGCCCGACTCGACGAGGGCGACGCCGTTGACGTCAGCACTGCCGTCGCTGTGCCTCTTGGTCTCCTCTAGCACCTCGACGAAGCTGCGGTGCACCCCCCATTTCGACCACAGGTAGACTGCCGTGAGAATCACCACGAGGGCCGAGTAAGCCATGAGGCACACCCGACAGAGCGCCTTGGAGCCGGTCATGGTGATCAAAACTTACCCACACACCACCCACCCACACACACACACATTCAAAGAAGGGGTCTGTTGTGCGTGTGTCCTAAAATCGTACTGCAGAAGGGAGGAGATGGGAGAGGTGGGGGCGCTGGAAGTGACACACGGGCCAAGATCGCTTCAACCCTTCTCAATGTAGCTACCCGGTCGGCATGGGCACGCACCACAACCGCACACGCAGAGAGCAGGACGCGGACAGAGGGAGGGAGAGAGGAGCATGACAAGAGAGAGAGAGGGCAAGGGTTTGCGAGTGTGTGCGACTGTATGGAGCAAGAGAGGTGCTGATGGGAGTGGTGGCGACGATGGCCACCGCCACCACCATTTCTTCGCCACCACGACTCTACTCCTGTGTCTCTCTGCCTGTCGCTGGGGGGGGGGGGCGAAGAATGACGCGTGCGCGCACACACGCAGATGCAGGAAGACGCGTACTTTCGATGTCTTCTGTCCTGCCATGTGAACGCACTGCAGTGCTGCTGCGTGCGCTGCTTTTCTTTGTTTCTGGTTAGCGTAAAGTACAAGTTTGTGACCCGGAACAATGACATCCACACCTCCCTCCCTCCCAAACACACACACACACACAGGGAGAGAGAGAGAGACACCACGAAAAAACAGAGCTCGACCGCCACCGATTCCGAGTGCTTCTTCCCGTACAACAGTAGCTGCACTCGCCAGCTGCTATCCCTCGGCGGCAGCAGAGAACGAGATGGACACGCCCACTTTCAGAAGCGCACTGGCGCCTTACGTGATTTGCGCTGTCGGCTTGTTGTCCGGGGTATCCTCGGTACCCTTGATCTGCTTGAACACAATGGACACCGGCGAGTCGAGCTCGACCACCGCCACCTTGTAGTCCGGCAGGCTCTTGATCTCGCCCACCTCGTTCTTGAAGCGCCGCCCGCGCATGTTGCGCACACTGATGCGGACGACATTGTCGATGTTGTAGATGTTCTTGAGGTAGTTCACGAGCTCCTGCTTCGACATGTCCTGTGGGATGTGAAAGATAGGTCGCGTCGTCTCGTTGTTCAGGACGCTGTCCAGCACCAGCCGCACTTCGACGTCAGGGAAGTACCGGCTGAAGAAGAAGGGGAAGTACTCTGGCGACCGCCGCAGGCCCGTCGGCGGTGGCCGTTGATGTGGCCACCCCCACTCCTCTGCCTTGCGGTTGACAAGGCCGATCTTGCCGGCAATCGGGTTCCAGATGCGCGAGCGACCAAAGTAGTTGTTCACCGCCGGCTCCGGGAACGGCCGTGGGTCGGGTATGACGTCGCGGTTGTACTCCCACGTCGTCCACCCCTTGTGGAGACGACCCATGCGGGAGCGCCACAGGTTGATACCCTGGTTCACCAGCGGGCGGTAGAATCGTCCTCGCTTGGCCGTGAAGAGGGGCGAGGTCGCCGTGCAGGAGCTGCCGCCGCCCACCACGTCGCCAAATCGCGTGCTAGCGGCGGTGGCGCTCGCGGCGCCACAGACAATGGCGTGGTGGCTGCTGAGACGCTTCATGTCGGATGCGCCACAGCGGGGGCGGCAGAGGCGAAGCGCGCGAGGAGGCGCACGCGTGCAAACGGCTCGAGTGCTTTTCGCGTCCGTTTCTTCGCTTGCTGCTTCGACTACCGTACCAACACGGGGCCGAAGCGCTTGGTGATCTGTGTGGGGAGAAGGGGGTGGGGGCGAGACGATGTGCGTGCGCGTCTCGACAGGCCTCGCACACTTGACGGAGGCTGCTGAACACCTGCCGCGGTACGTGACACGAAGAGGAGGGAAGGACCACATAAGAAAGGGGAGAGAACGTCAAGCCAAAGCAGAGGCGAGCGATAAAACAGCGCGGGAGAGGGGCAGGAGGGAAGATGCGTCCCGAGTATCAAGTCAGCGCTGCATGTGCATGCATGCATGTGTGGGTGCGTGTGGCTGGCGGCATGCTTGAGGAAGTCGTCAACCGCCGAGCTCCCCTCCCCCGCTGTGAGGACACGCATGAGCGCCGCCAAAGGGTAGGCCATGCCCCATCGACGGCGAATTCGCCTTCCCACCTCACCTGTCCTCATTTTGATCGATTCATGTGCTACTTCCAGTGCGGTCTCGCGTCTTGCGTGGGTGTCTCCGCGCAGCGCGCATAAGCGGGCACCAGCGCCAGCAAACGCATGCGAAACACAGCAAGGACGTGGAAAGACAGATAAGCTGTGCCGTCATTCAGCACCTACACACACACGCGCACGCACAGCCTCATCCTCCTCCCTTCCCACCCGACCATCTCGTGCGGCTAGAGCGCGTTGTTCGTCATCAAGTGTGAAAGCACTTCGAAGGTGGCCTTCTGCTTTGCGCGGGTCGCCTCTTGGACTTCCTGCACCTGCCGCTGCGCTGTATCGAGCTTCGCCTGCAGCTGCGTGATCTGCTCCCTAGCGCTCGCGTGCGCACTGGAGAGGAGCTGGTGGGACTCGTACAGCCGCACCAGCTGCTCTCGCGCGATGGTAAGAGCGTGCACCAGCGCCTTCTTCTCCAGCTGATGCTGGTGGGCCTCGGCGTTGCGGGTGGCAAGCAGCTCGGAAAGCTCACGCTGCTTCCGCTCTACGTCTGGCACCTGCTCCACCTGCTGCTGAGTCACCGCCTTGCACCGCTCCTTCGCGTCGGCCAGTTCCTGCTGCAGGCGTGCCACCGTCGCCTGCGCTGACTCCAGCTGTCCGCGCGTGGACACGTTCACCTCTGTTGCGCGCGCCTGTTGCGTTGTGAGCGCCTCCACGGCGTCCTCGAGCTCGGCGATGCGGTGGCGCTTCTCGTTCAGTTTCGCGTGCGCCTCCTCCTCCAGCGCATCCAAGGCGGCGTCCTTCCGCTCCATGTCAGCTCGTAATGTGTGCAGCGTGCGCAGCAAGTTGTCCCGCTCCTGGACGGCAGCCTCAGAAGTGGAGTGGTGGGCTGCCAGCGCCTCCTCCTTCTCCGCCTCCAGTGCCTCGACGTGGCTCAGCAGACGCGTGTTCTCCGCCGCCATGGACTGCTGGGTGCGAGTGGCAACGTGCAGGGCAGCATCCACGCGATGCAGCCGCGCTTCGACACGCGCGCACGCGCACCTCCAGTAAGCGATCAGAGTACCGCTGTCATTCACGCCAGCTACCTGCTTCAGCTCATTGGAAGCAGCCCAGCATTCCGCACCTGCGTCGCAGCCACTGTCCTCGCCCTCGGCCACACGTAGAGACTCGGTGGTAGAGGTTGACACCAGGGCACTGCCATCTGCAGCTGTCCTCTCCACCGCCGGCGGCAACCGCTCTTTCCTGTCGTCCCTTTCTGTGGCATCGGCTTGTGCACTGACGACCTGGTTGTTGTTGATTTGGTCGCTAAGCGCGAGCGGCTCGTGCTGCCGGGCTGGCACGCCTGCAAGCGTCGGAGATGGGATCGTGGCCAAGGACAGCGGCGGCGCCTCGGGCAGGGCAGGCAATGCACATGTCGGTGGAAGCGGTGACAAGTAAGCTGCTCCGTGCCGCCCCGCGACAGCATGGCGCACTTCGGACGCAGCATGGCGCATAGCGTCCTCGTACGCGGCCACCTGCGCCCTCCACGTGGCCTGCTGCTCTCGCAGCGCCTCCTCCGCGCGCGCTCGGCCTCGTTCAGCCTCGCGCAGCGACTCTGTATGAAGGTGCACGGCTGCGTCGGAGAAGGAGCGACACAGTTGAGCAAGTGAGGCCACCGCCGCGGCTTCCAGCGTGCGCCGCTTCTCCGCCTCGGCGAGCAGCAGCCCAGTCCGCGCAGCCCAGTGGCGCTGCTGCGTAACAAGGCGGCCTCGTATTGCCTGCATCTCCGCCTCCATGGCGTGTGTCTGCCGCTCGAGCGTCGCAAGCTGCGCAGACTTCACAGCGACCGTCTGCTGCATATGCAGCTCCTGTTCCTCGGCACGTGCTAGACGCACCTCCCACGCGGCCGTCGCCTCCTCATACGCCTCGGCGCTGTGCTGCTCTGCCGCCTCGAGTCGTCGCGCCCACTCCACTTTGACAGAGTCGACGGCTCGATTCAGTTGCGCCTGCTGCTTGCGCTGCAGTATTGTCGCCTCCTCGGCCCGCCGCGCCAGCTCGTCCTTCAGCGCGGATACCTGACTGCGGAGCTGCTGCTGCCGCTGCTGTGCCTCACGCTGCCCCTCGACGTACTGCGTCCGGGTGAGGTCGAGGTGCCGACGCAGATCGCTGATGGTTGCGGTACGGAGCGCAAGCTGCTCCTGCAACTGATCCACCTTTGCCGTTCGCTCCGCATCATGCGACACCGTCGATAGCGTCTCTGCGCCCTGCTCCGTGCAGGTCCCGCGGGACACCTGCTTCGGCTTCCACCGCAGCGCCGCGGCTGAGCCGACGCCCGTAAGAGGCGGCGGCGGATCGAGAGTCGCCCGATCCTTGGAAGCGACACGCATGACAGTTCCACTGCCTGTGGTAGTGGCAAGGCTGTCGTCCTTCTGGTAACTCTCGCCGTCGCTGCCGCGATGCTCACATTGCCCACGCGTTGCCGCGGCAGGCGGCGAGATGTCGCTGGTATCGGTGACACCAGCGGGGGAAGGGGACATCAGAGGAAGAGCCAGGTCGGAGCTCTTGTCGGCAGACGGCATCCGCGGCCCCGTTGATGGGGTTGCAGAGGGTGTGCAAAACGCCTCTGTGGCCGACGTCAGTGTCGCTACCTCGCAGCGGAGCTTGCGCGAATGCGAAGTCGCTCTGCTCGATGACGACACTACTGTCTTCGGCTCGCGCTCGCGATAACGCTCTTGCTGTGCCGACGGTGACGCTGCGAGCGGAGAGGAAGCAGCGCCGGAGAGTGGCGATACAGCGAGAGACGAGGCGTTTGACGACGAGCGACGGCGCAGAGAAGCGCGGCGCGGCTTCGCGGCGGCGGCCCGTCGGCCATGTCGGAGTGGCGCCTCCTTCGTGCTTGCAGCGCCAGCCGCAACGACGCTTTCTTCGCCCACCTCTCGGGGTTTCGAGGTGCTGCTTGCGGGTCCTGCTGCGGGGGCAGTGGGTTCGCTGCAGCAGGCGCTGCTGACTTGAATGAAGGCAGCATCCAGCCCGCGTCCTGCTCCGCTCGGGCCGCCGCCGCGGGTGCAGCCGCTGCACAATGGCCATGCCGAGAAGACTCTCGAGGGGGAGAAGAGGAGGATGAAGAAGAGCGGCCACGGTGCCGCGATGACCTGCGCGTTCGATGCCTGCTGTCAGTGCGATGGCGGTTGCGACTGCGGCGCCGCTTCTTCGGGCCCCCCGACGAAGCCGACGATCGCGATCGCGATGACGAAGACGACCCCCGCAGGTGTGGCAGTGGTCTCCTCAGCAGTCGTGCAAATGCCTCGCTGACGGGTGTGCCGTCGGCAAGTCTCTCCACCCCTGCCGGTGGGCTCTCCGCACCGCCCGCGCGGAGCGGAGAACGGCCCCACGCGCTCTTGTCCGCGTTGCACAGCGACGCGAAGGGCGACGCATCTGCCACAGCAACCGTGGCATCAGCTGCGCTCGTCCCCACCTCCTGAACTTCCGGCTCCTGAGAGCGTCGTTGCTGGCGAAGGGCGTGCAACGGGTCCACGCCGTAGGAGACGCCGTTCACGACGAGCAGGCGCGGGAAGTATGACAGGAGCCGCTCCACGTAGTTGGCCGCAGAAGGCGAACAGCCGACGGCGCCGTGAACTCGGCTGTTGCCCTGCCCAGCAGCAGCCCCGCCACTGATTTCTACGCTACCGCTGCCCGCGTTCTGCGTGTCAGGGCCCGTGGCGAGGCAGCATGGGTTCTCTTCGATGGGCCAGTAGGCCGCTGCACCGTCCTGACTGTCGTTGAGAGACATGTTCATCGTGGTGGGCGTAGAAAAGGCGCCGCTGCCTGCCCCCGCTGTCGTCATGGAAGATCGCGACGATGGCGACTCCAGCCGCAGCTCCTGCAGATGCGTTCTGTGGGGCCTGAGGGCGTCTATGACCTCGTCCAGCGTCGCGATACGGTTGGCGCACAGGTCCACATAGGCCAGCGGCGCGGACGCCGGCACCGAGCGCAGCCCTGCTAAATCGATGATACTGTTAAAGCCGAGGGAAAGCCACTGCAGCGAGGCGAGAGAGCCGAAGGCGGCCGGACCGAGGCGGGTCAGCTGGTTGCTGGACAGGTTCAGGCGCTCGAGATGTCCAAGCCCGTCCCAGCACCCCGGCGGTATCTCTCGCAGTTCATTCGCGCTCAAGTCAAGTTCCACCAAGTGCCGCAGCGTGCGCAGGCACCCACTCTCGAGTTCCTTGATGCTGTTCATGTGGACGCTGAGGAAGCGCAGCGACAACATGTCGGGCAGGTGTTGGATGTGCCGCAGAGAGAGGAGGCCACGGCCGCAGAGAAAGAGGGAGCGGGTTTGCCGCAACTCGCGGGTGTCGGTTTCACCTTCGTCATTCGCGAAAGATGCAGTACGTCGTGCGTGCTGCGGCGGTGGCTGAGGTCGCCGAGGGCTTTGCCGCGGAGCAGGGGCGCTGCCCGTGTCTCGCATGGATGCAGACACGGTGGCACTGCTACCACTGCCGGAACGGCAGTGGCCGCTGACTTTGTCCGCGGCAGCCTCCCCCTCTACAATGGTGGTGATCACCGTCGTGGTGGTGAGCGGCCCGTGCACGATGCTCTGACATGGCGGAAACGGGGCAGACAACGTGGCGCGTGCAGCCGGGTCGGCTGCAGGACGCAGCGAAGCAGACATCCTCTGCGGCGAGATGCGGTGCGGCTGTGACTTCATTCAGCTCAAATCTTGGGCAAGAACGAAAAGCGAAAATGGGAGCAGAGCACAGCAATTACAGGGGAGGGGGAGGGGGCGGTGCCGCTGCTTCCTCGTGGTGGCGGGCTTCTTATCTTCTATGTAAGCAGCGCCCACGTGTATGCGACTCTATGTGGGGAGGCGTAGGAGGGGGAGGGGGAGGGGGAAGTGCCTCTATTGCCCCTGCATGCATGTGCAATCTTTGGGCGCCGCCAGTGAGAAAAAAGATGATCCTCCAGACGCCTCCCCCGCCAAGCGTTCCTCTCGGCGCGTGCGAGCGGCCCACCCACACCAGCAGCCAGATGAGAGAGAAACGAAATAAAACGAAAGGGGGTCGACCTGGCGCAGCGCGGCTACTCGGCATGCCAGCAGGCGAGGCGGCAGTGACCGTTGTGAGGGAAGGAGGAGGAGGAGGAGGCGGGGGAGGCGGGGACCCCCTTTGCACGTCACGCGCGTGCCCCCGGTGGCGTGTGTGCCGGCGTTGCTCCCCCGACTCGATGCGCGGGGCACTTTTGTACGACAGGGAAGAATAAAAAGATAAAAAAAAATGTTTGTCTTTCCTGCTTTACTGTCCTCCTTTGTTTGCTGTTTTGCCAGCGGAGGTGCAGAGGAGCGAAGCAACGGATGCAACAGAGGGCGAGTAGTGGTGGTGGTGGTGGTGGCGCACGTGCCACATAGGAGGTGCGTGGGCGAGCGCGCTGCGACTGGCGCACAGGCACGGAGTCTCGAACATATCACGGATAGCCTTGCAGTGGGGTATACGCGCCCATCACGCGAGCAGCGCATCGGCACTCGTACACCTGCAACGAATCGCACAGAGAGAGCAAGGGAGAGAGAGAGAGGCACACGCGAAACGCATCAAGGGCCCAAGCAGGGCCGTGTGGCGACGGTCATGAGGGATGCGCCGGATGCGGAGGGAGGGGCACGGCTTCTACCGCATTGTTTTCTTTATAGTTATTCGCTCTTTTACAGGAATACTAGCCGACCATGGTGCGCTTGCGCCCACGCGCGCGCACCGCCTCCAGTCGCTGCAGCGCCTCCTCTCCCTTCTTTGGGTCAGCGGCGCTGCGATAGCCTTCAAGAATAATGTCGCTGGCAAAGGCGGAGAGGTACGGGTGGGTCGAAGCGATGGCGCGCTCCAGCACGTAGAGGTCCACCGCGCGCTCCTCTGTGCTGTACTTCTCGGAGATGAGCCCAAAGTCGAGAACAACAATGTCCTCCGCTGTTGGCAGCACCGGCGAACTCGACGCGAGGGCGTCCGCGCCATCCGCACCGGGCGCCGCCGCCTCTAGCCCGTCGCACGTGCAGATGAAGTTGGAGGTCGTGAGGTCGCCGTGGACGATGTTCGCGTTGTGCAACCGCGCCACCACGACACCAATACTCTGCAGAAGGGCCGCAGCCACCGGCGACGGGGCAGCGCTGCCCAACGCCGAGGGCGACGGTGTGGTCTGCGGTTGCTGCTGCTGCGCAGACGTACTCTTACCCTTCGACACTTGCTGCATGTAGGCGGCGTGCTCGATGTCGAGCGCCTCCTTCACGGTTGGGCCAGCCTCATAGGACATGACAAGAAAAGTGTTGATGTAGTCAGCACCTAACAGACGCGGTGCACGGATGCCCTTCTTCACGCAACGTTCCAGGGCGCGTGCCTCGCGACGCGTACGTTGCGTACGCAGACGCTCATCGAGGCTTGGGTCGCGGTACCGCTTCACAAAACGATGCTTGCATAAAGCCGGTGCGCCGTAGAAGCTGCAGTAATACACCTTCGACTCCGCACCTTGGAAGATAAGGCGGCCCAGTTCGATGGAGTGCGTGCTCCCGCCGGGCCCTAGCTCTGCCTGCGCGTTGCTCCATGACATTCTCGCAGTGCGCTTTACTGTTGTGTGTGAGTGTGTGTGTGTGTGTGTATGTGTACCTGGGGGAGAAGGGGGGGGGTGAAGATACAGTACAAACACAGAGGAAAGTCGCATGCGAAAACACACGCACGCGCACGAGCACCCTACGGGACTAACGCCGCTTTACCGTTTCTCGTGAGTGCGGGCGCCTTTACGTCGAAGTGCGACAGCCGCTTGGGCTGGAAGTCGGCGGAGGACACCGGAAGAGGGAGGAGCGGGGATCAAAAACTGAAAAGACGCTAGAGAGAGAGAGAGCGTACGCGTGCGCGCACGAGTGCACAACTCTGCATTGCTTCGCAGCGAGCACGCTGCATGCGTAAGAGGTGCATATGGGTGCGCTTGTGCATGGCGACAGAGGGGAGGGAAGGGGGCCGGTAGCCCTCTCCGCCCCACACGACTGTACGCGAGGACTGCTCAGTGGCGAGCCGTCGTGATATCGCTGCTTATTTTTTCCATATTCTTCTGCGGTTCAGCACTACAAGCAGATCGAGAGACTAATAGGGAGGAGGGTGGATGGGTTGGCAAAGACTCAGGCCTCGCTGCTGGCAACGCATACCGCCTCACCTTTCGTCTTCCCTCATCTCCCTTCCTCCACGAGACACACACGCGCATCTTGAGACGCGCCCGGCGAGCGCCGCTCGTTGCCCCTCCCTCCACTCCCTTTCGCCTTTTCAACTCGCAACAGCGCATCAAGGGGAAGCGCAGCGTGGCGTCGATAAAAACGGGAAGAAGGGGCGGGTCCATATCACAGGACGCGGCTGCCGCGCATTCGGCATCCACACAAGACCAGCGAACTCTCGCGCACCCACACATAGACATATACGCACACGCACATACACACACACACACCGACAGACACGCACGCGCACGCCACTTCTCCGTCATCTGTGCCCCTCTTTTCATCACCACCCCTCACTTTCTCAGATGACATGCTCAGTCACAGTCCTTCTCCGCATCTTGGCTTTCCTTGACACTTTCCGTCCCATCACCAACACACCACAGGACCCTTCCTATCATCGCCGTCCGCTTCCCGCCCCCTCTCCACACGAGACGGGTACACACACACACATACACACGAGCGTACTTCCCACCAGCTAGCCCCTTCTCACCCGATTCTCTCGCACCACCTCTTCACCGCACCATCATCACCGGGCCTCATGCTCACCCACCCTCCCTCTTCGTCTCGTACGCGGCGTGACACATCAAGGGCAGCCGTGGCCCCTCCACCACTCGTTCCGACCCCCTCCGTCTCAAGCACGCAAGAACACCGCAAACACACAGACACTGCACAGACCAACACACACGCTTGCCGACCCGGATACGCCGGGCAGTGCGATGCGACAGGCAAGTGGACACAGCAAACACCTCCCACCTCCCCTGTTCGCTAAGGTGGCTTGACATGCACACAGACACACACACACACACAAGGCACGCGGCACGCGTGCGCACCGGCCTCTGAAAACGCTTCCCCGACCCCTCTCTCTTGCGTCACGTGAACCTTCCCCACTTCCACCTCCTCCCTGTCCCTTGCATGCAACATCGCACCGATGCAGATGTAGGCAGAGAGAGAGAGAAAAGCACAAGAGAGAGAGAGAGCGCAAAGTGCGCGACACTGGAGAGGCGGAGGATCGCGCTACGAAGTCGGTGCACGCGCGTGTGCACGTGCACGTGCACGTGTATGTGTGCATGCCGGAGTGGCCGTGCTAGCTCTCACAGTCCATGGTGGCGCACCACACGCACGCACGCACGCACGCACACACATAACACCCTCACCGACAGCGAGAAGCCCAGCATGCTGAAAAGCAAACGAGAGAGGGAGAAGGCGGGCTGCGCCGTTGCCCCACCGCGACTGCAGCGAGAGGCCGCACCGCCTGCAATCACGCGTGGGGTCTGATTCTGCGTGACGGTGTGTGCTTGGGCGTGCTTACGCGCTCCTGAGGGCACAGGTGCGAAACGGAAAAAGAGCCGTGGAGCGATGAAGAGCGGGCACACAGTGTGCACGCACGCGCGTGCTGCGACGAAGGACAGACATGCAAGCACACAGAGTCGTGATGGTGGCGAGGCGCAGTGGTGGAGGGACAGCGAGACAGAGACGGAAAACGAAAGCAGACGCATGCATGCATACATCAGAAGTGAAGCGGATCGCGTCGCGAAAAGCCGCCGGATGGGTGAGAGAGCACGGAATACTTTCACTGCGGGAGATGCACACGTACGCGCACACACGCATACATACGAACGAGCAGCAGCCAGAGCCATCATCAACCAGACGCAATCTCCCGTGTGGTGCTTGTCTGCATGTGTGCAGACGTAGATGCCTGCAACGTGAAATGCACCACCACACACGCACACACACGCCACACGCACACGCGCACGCACAGGCGCACGCACAGGCACACAGACAGACAGACACGCACACGGGGCCAACTCTGCCTTCCTCTTCTCTCCGACTCCCACTCATCCTTTCTTCACAGTCACTGATCCCTTCTACCACCTCCGCCGCCATCACCACCGCCATCACCGCCACGCACAGGTAATGGACTCGGGGCGATGACGGTGACGAGGCGAAGGCAGAGAAACAGAGACAGAGAGGGAGGAGCGAGAGGGAGAAAGAGAAGCGAGGAAGGCGAGCGATGCGGCACCTGTGACCGCACGAGGAACACAGGTGTCCGACGATGTCCTAGGGTTAGGGTACAAGAGGGCTGTGTTGACGGACCAGAGAGAGAGATGGTCTGTCAAACTGAAGAGGGAAGGGGCGGTGAGTGAGAGACAGGGGAGGAAGGAAGAGGGAGGGCGGTGAGAGATGCAGGCTCACACACACACACACACACATACGCGGGCGCGCACATGAGCTTACTGATTCCATCCACGAGTTCCTTCATCCTTCCAGACATCGCACAGCCTCCGCGGCTGTGTGAGAGAGAGAGGGTGCGGTGTAGGGGGAAAGAACCGACTATGGCCCGCGTGTGTGCGGCTGTATGCCTTTGTCCTCCTTTCCTTCCCTCCCTTCCCCTCCCCCAATGCAGCCGTCCGCTCTCAGCCTTTCTCCCTCTCACTCGAATCCTTCCATTCAGTGGCATTGATGACGGCTCCGACTACGCTGTCGCGCGCTGCATCTCGGCAATGATGAAAGCAAGAGGCACTCACTCAGAAACCCCGTCCATGCCTTCCACACTCGTCCTGCGCTCAACTGTTGCTTTTTTTTTTTTGGGGGGGGGAGGGGGGGGGGGCCGTGACACACATACACGCACAGAGAACGTTGAACGCAAGGAAGAGACGTGTGTTTGTGTGTGTGCGTGCGTGCGCGCCAGATCGATCCAGGTATGGTGGGGTGTGGGAGGTCAGTGGTGCTCGGGAAAGAGGGGAAGCAGAAGCGACACAGAGAAAGAGAGACAAGCGCTCTGATGCTGCTGCGGAACGCGCTGTGCCGTGCAGGACGGCAGGAGCAGACTCCGCCATGCAAACACGCATGCACAGCTCAAGGAGGCAGGGTAACGTTGAATCTGGTCATCATCGCATGTCATCTCCCTCAAAGAGGGTGCAGAGAGTTGGGGAGGGGGGGGTGGGCGGGCGGGCGGGGGAGAGGACTGGCATCAGGAGAGCAGCATCCAATGTATCCAGAGGCAAAGCATAGAGAGAGGCACGCCCACACATGCATCCGCGTGTATCGGATACGTGCACCATCACCTGCAGGCTGCGCACACAAGCTCGTCGGCTTCACAAGCCACAATCGGCCTTTTCTCCCTACGCTCTTCCCTTCTTCCGCGAGACGCAGAGCAGCAACGCACGCACACACACAACGCGGCTGTGGGCACGACAGAGGAAGAGAAAGAGCCGCGGCTTCGACTAGGAGGGAGGCGGACGAGGTGCATTTTGATGGGTGCAGGGGACGCTCGACTGTGATCTCGTGGAGGCCCCAGCATGCTTTCGTCGAGATGGCGAAGGCATAGCTGCAGCGAGTGAGATGGCGCGCGGTTGGACCGAGAGGAAAGGGGAGATGGGAAGGGTAAGATGCGCAACAAGAGAGAGAAGTGGCCGAGACGGTGGATGTCAGCGGGAGTGCTTTTACGTGTAGTAGTGTGGCTGAGAAACTAGCGCAGCCATCCACACCCATCATCAGCCTCATCAACGCTTGCAAAAACGGAGGCTGAGAGGCGAGTCCAGTGCATGCCACGAAAAGAATGTGAAGAGAGGGCGAGGGCTTGATGGTCCCCCGCCTACGCGTGGGAGTCACGCTTACCTTGCCATCTGCCCTTCCCCATTCACGACTCATCTGAGCGATGGCTTCGCCCCGCTGGCGCTATGCTGTGTGCAACGGCTTTACTTAGCGCATTCAGCTTGTGCTGTTGTTTGCGTCGAGTCTCCTCTTTCTGAGCCCCTCGCTCTCTTGAGAGGACGAGACGGCGGGAGTGGGATCCGGAGATGTGATCTCGCGAGCGAAACAGGTGGGGTGCACGCGCTTCCACAAAGGTAATGCATGCCCCTTTCACATGGCCCTCTGTCCAGTCGCCATGTCCTCAAGCCCCGCACCACTACCGCCCCGCATTGTGGAAGGCAAGTGGGCGTTCAGTTGGCTGCCGATTCAGCTTAGCGCCTTCGAAGCAGCCACACACACACACACACACAGAGAGAGAGAGAGACGCCTCTATGCATATGCCTTTCTCGCAGCGGTCGCACCAGCCGCCGCAGTAGAAGCGATGGTCACGCGATTGCGTTGGTGCTGCGTGTCGAGTCGCTCCAGAGCGATCTCCAGCTGATCCAGCATTGCTCGCTCTTCATCGGTTAGCAAAACTGTGTTGCTCGCCATGGCTGCCGCGTCCCCGTGGCTGGCGTGAGGCCCGGCAGAGACGACAGCGGCCTTAGCAGCCGTCGGAGACGGCATGGTGCGCGGCGAGAGAGCGGCGAACGATGAGCTGACTGTTGTGCTGCGATCGGCACGGATCGCTCGTGCCGCGGAAGCTGCAGAGCTTAACGACCTCGTCGCGGCAGGATGAATGCGCGAAGGGTACGTGACCGTGGAAGCTGGTGGGTCAACTGGGGAGAACGCCCTGGGCAGCTGGAGGCCATCAGCAGGGCGCGCACCACAGCGCATCTCTTGCGTGTTTGCGAGGAAGAGCACCTCTGGCGCAGCACACGCACGCGATGAGAGATCGACCGAGTTGGCCGTCATCTGCCGTGGCTCGATCAAGTCACCATCACGACCGCGTGCCTGGCGTCGGCGCAGCTCCGCATCGATGGAGTCACTGGTGGCATCCACTGGAGACGATGATAATGCAAAGGCGGCGTGTGCTGCGCATGCGCTATTGGTGGGCTTTCGAGGCGATGGAGTGCGCTGCACACGCGGGTAGATGCGCGGGTAGTGGTCGCGCCAGCAGCTGTCTCGCCGTTGCGACGCTGCCGCGGCCTCCTGCTGTGCCTCCACCCACAGCTGATTGCCGTGCAACTGTGCCACGTATGGGTGATGGAGGTAGGGCCCGTCGCGCGACGAGCGAGGCCGGCTCTCCTCCACCTCCCGTTCCCCCTTGTTCTGCCCCCGCTGCTGCACTCGACTTGCGGGCGAGTTACTACGGCGTCCCTTTGCCGCCACCCGCCGGCATGGTGAGAGCGGAGATGTTCGTTGTCCGGCAGATGGACGGAGGTGCAGTGAATGAGAACGACTGCTGCTGCTGCTGCTGCTGCTGCCGCGGCGCTGTGACACAACGTTGTTGCAGGACGGGGACAACAAAAGGCTGTCCGCCAACACACGGGCAGCGGAGACGCCGGTGGAGACCGACGTGCGAGATGGCATCGAGGAAGGCTCTTGGCGCGTCTGTGTCGTGCACCGAGCCTCAGCATTGCCATCGTCTTCGCCTTCGGGCGGTGTGGGCCTCTGCACAGAACTGCGGTGCTGAGGCTGCGGGGGAGACAGGCTCACTTCCTCCAGTGGATACATGTACGCCTGCGACGGTGGCGGCACCAGCTCCGGCAGCAGTTGCGCACTGCGGGCAGTGCTTTTCACCGGCCGATACTGCTGCTGCAGGTGCTGGGAGCGCCCAGACGCATTTTCGATTCGCTTGACGCCACCGTCGCCATTGTCAGCGTGCCCCGCATCCTCGTCACGTCTTTCAGGCGAAGGGTGACGGCTGCAGCACACCAGCTTCACCGCCTCCAGGGTGGCCTGCAGCAGCGCATACGCATCCACCCCGCCCTCGCGGTCAAACGACACGCGCTGCAGATCAACCCCACCTGCAGCCTCAGGCCACGCGTCGTCTGCCGTGTCGGCCGCTTCGTACGGCCCCACCGCACCGCAGCCGCGCTCACAAGTGCCCTTGCGAGCCGCCTCTTCCACCCAACCAAGCACCGCCTTCTTGACCCTGCGGATCTCGTCAAGAGTGAGATGCCGCCGTTGCGGCACCCACTTTGTGCGGGCGGGAGGCTCACGGGCGTAACGATACTGTACACGCACCCGGGGCTGACGAGACATCGACACATCACCTGGCGCAGCGCGGCTGGCGGCTCCACCGTCTGCCCCGACGACGATGCAGGGTGCGCAGTCCATCAGCACTACAGACTGCAGCATGCGTTGCAGTCGATCACCCACCTCCCGTTCGTCGATGTAGCGGCGCGACACGATGGTATGCACGCTAGCAGCGGTGGCAGTCGCGAGCGCCACACGCCGCGTCTCTACCGTGGAGCAGTGCTGAATATCGCCAGCCGCGTAGAGACGACAGAACAAGTGGAAGTCGGCGAGGTTTTCTGCGTCGACATGGATGAAGTACTCGCGGAACACCGCGCACGTGGGGCTGAGTAGGCGATAGCGGTGCAGGCAGGCCGCAAACTCGTGCAGTATGGGGCGCCGCTGCAGCGCCCCGTAGCGTGAGGACAAGAAGGTCGCAGTGAGGTCGGCGACAGTGGCTGCGGTGGTGGCGTCGCGACCACCGGCGGTCGCTCTCCGGCCCAAAGCATTTGCCGCACCGTAGAGCGGCAGAATGGTTGGCGCCGTCGCCGCCGACTCTTGCTGCACCGCCACCTGTGCTACAAAGTCCTCGAT
This sequence comes from Leishmania aethiopica, assembly GCA_003992445.1. Classification (NCBI taxonomy): domain Eukaryota; phylum Euglenozoa; class Kinetoplastea; order Trypanosomatida; family Trypanosomatidae; genus Leishmania; species Leishmania aethiopica. The sequence continues at coordinate 193,765 of RZOE01000111.1, forward strand.
CAGCTTCACCGCCCAGTGCGCCGTGCGCGGCGGCGGCGGATGCTTGCCCGCGGTGGATGTCGCTGGAGCTGTAATGCGCGAGGGAAACGATCGAGGCCGTTGCCGCAGGAGCTGTCGCTGAAGCTGGCGCCGCGTCGCACCGCCGCGACTATGTGGCGGATCATCTGCTGTGACAGCCCCGGTTGCGTTCGACGATGGCGCCGCCGTCGACGACCGCGACTGCGTTGGCGTGAACTGAGAGGCTTCCCACGCGGATGCGGATCGCTTCACCGCACTCGTTGACTGGACATCACCGAGCCCCTGAACTGAAGACGAACGCAATGCTTCTCCAGCCGTCACCGCTGATGCGTTGGGTGCGCTCAGCTCATTCGCTTCAGTGCACCCCTCCGTGGCGGACCCACGCTGTCCGCTAGAGCCTACGGCGGGGTTGTCTAACGCTGGGCCGCCGCTACCGCCGCCTCGCTTCGCTCCGTGCAGCAGAGACCCGCTCTCGCGCGCACTGGGAAGAGGGTGGCCACGCGAGTCTGTGTAGCGCAGTTCGGAGAAGGGCACACTCCTGACAGCAGCACCAGAGCCACCGGTGGCTGGTGTGCTAGAACTTGGCGCCGACACCGCCGCGGGGATGATGCTCGCTGCGCCATAGAGGTGCTGCGCTGCTAGCTGTTGGTAACGACGTGAGGCAGCCGTGGACGGCACTGCTGCGGCTACCGAGGAGGACGGCGGTACCTCATCGGCGTGGTACTGATGCCCGAGTGGGCTGCTGTACGCGCTAGCGCCGTGAAGGCGATTCCACGAGATGCCGCACGGCGGCGGTGATGTCTGAGGGTCATCCGCTGACGAAGAGCCCATGCCCCCAATCCGATTCCAAACGTTGCTGGTTGGGCGTTGCAGTGCCGGGTAGGTGCCGAAGTCGCCTGCGGCGGAGTCGGCCGCCTTCTCTATGAGCTGTTGACCGTCACTGGCCGGCGCAGGCACCACTCGCGGGCGGTAAGGCCCACTGAGCATTGTGGGGGTGGTGGGGGTGGTGGGGCGGGAGGGGTTGAGGGGAAGGCAGACGAGAGGGGAGATGGCGTGGATGTGCGTGTGTCTGCGTGCGCTGGCTGCAGCGTCATCTATGCGTTGAGGAACCCAAAAACAAGGCAAGAAAACGAGCGGTGTACAGCACAGCGAGAGAGAGGGATGAAGAGGAGCGGAGACCGGCTGTGCAATGGCGCGGCACCGTTGCGCACGCGTCTGCGGAGTCCGCTTGCTCTCTCCCGGTCCTCTTCCCCGCGCTCCCCCCTCCTCTGGTTCCCAGCGCTGATAGAGGGGGCGACGGCGGAGCGCAAGACGGTGGCCAACCTCAGGTGGGCGAGAGGCCACGCGCCGGTCGTGATGGCCGGAGGTTCACTGCACCCCTGCTTTGCGGATGAGAGCAAGGGCGAGTCGAGCGATGTGTGGGTCTATGTGAGTGCCTTCCGGTGCACACGCACCCGCTGTAGAAAAAGGAGAAAGCAAAGTGGTAGTGCACGAAAGCACGGAGACAGCGCGCACACGCGGATCACTTTCTTAGCCCATGCATCCGGACAGCCTGTGCATGGGCGACCACCCGTGCACACAAACACACGCCAGCGTTGAGGGGGTGGGAGGAGGTGCGAGGCAGACAAGAATGACCCACACGTATGCATGTGCGTTTCTGTGTCTGCATGCTTGCGTGTTGTCCGTCTGCGTCGACTTGCCTCTCGCATGATGGGTCACGCGCCTGCACGTACGCACGCAAGCGCAAGATGCACGCTGTGAGGCGCGCCGGTGCAAGAACGGGCTACTGCACGTCACGTGCGCGTGTTTCATCCATCAGCAGCGCGTCTCGCAGCCGCGCGCTCTCTTGTTGGGACGCCGTCAGCTGCATTTGCAGGTGCGTCTTCACATCGCGCAAGCCCTCCAGCTCATTCCCCACGGACATCAGTCGTGCACGAGCGAGACGCAGCTCTTTCGCCTGCGCGAGCTGCTGATGCTGCAGCTCCGCACATTGCGCCTGTAACTCGGACGCTTGTGCGGACGACTGGTGAGCGTGAACAAACTGCTTCGACTCGAGCGTGCGCACCAGATGGCGCAACGTCGCCAGCTCCTGCTCCAGCTCGATCAAAGGCTGTGCGGCCGCAGCGCCGGCGGTGGCACTGGTGAGCACAGTCAGCCTTGTGAGGGGGTTAGTGAGGCCGGAGCTCACGAGGCCTTCCTGACCTTGCAGAGGAGCAGGAAGATACGCATGCCCAGTGCCAGCCACGCGGCTGCTCTCAGCCGCTGGTGGCGAGAGCAGCGACTCGCCCGGGAGGCCCGCGTGCGCGGCACCACCACTGCACAACACACGCGTCGCCTCGACACGCATCGCTGAATCGGCGGACTCCGTTCGAGAGGAGGGAAAGGCGCGGCATGCTTCAGCCCCCTGGTGGGGCGTGTGGGGCTGCTGGCTCACTGGGCCGTGTCCAGACCAACACTCGGTGATGGAGGAGTTGGCGCTCAAGACGGCCGCGCCCTTTCGCGCCTGATGCGGCGTCTCGGCGCGTGGCTGCGGCAGGCGCGGTAGTGCATGCCGATCACTCGAAAGCTGAGTGCATCCGGCTTAAACGCAGGCACGTGTGGCGACGACAGAGCCGCTGCTTCGGCCTCGGTAATCGCCGGCGTCTTGCCGTGCGAGTGCCACTGCGCCGCCTTGAGAGACTCGATGAGGCTCTCGGGGGACGTCCAACCCATTTCGCGCGCGCAAGCCATCACGTTTTCAAGGCGACGATCAACGAAGCTGCCTGAGCAGCCCTTGCCGCCTGCGGCGGTCCGGCCAACAAGCTCTGCGGTTTGCGGCGGCGAAAGGGCGGCGGCGGCATCTCTTGCAGGAGTCGTCTTCAGCGCTGCCAGAAAGCGCTGCTTAGCGACCATGAGAGCTGTAAGAAGCGGCTGTTCCGCCTGCGCACGGAAGGCCGTTGCCGGCAGCGGTGCAGCGGTCCTCTGTGCCAAGGGGGGAGGCAGCAGGGCTACCGCAGGTGTGGGCGTTGCGGCGCCGCCGCATTTCGGCAATAGGTGGGGCTCATCTCGTTGGGAAGAGGTGGAGGTTAGCGGAACGCGATGTGGGGGCGATAGCTGCGGTGGTCGTGGCGGCACCGGCGCCAGGGACGCACTGACATTGTCGATGGGGGTATCTTGTGGAGAGCCGCTCTCCCCGATTGGGGAGCGTGAATGGGTGCCGCCGCCGTCGTCGTCATGGCTGCGGATGCTGGCTGTCGCGGGCAGCGAAGACTCGCTGAACCGCTGCAAGGCACAGCGCAGATCCTCGGCTTCCGCCTCCACCGCCGCCGGGTCTTCGAGCGCAGATGGGTACTGAGCGGAGTTGAGCCTGCTCATGGAGAGAGCAGTGAGATCTGGGCGGTTCGACAGCACACTAGGGCGCTGCACGTTCTCGTCCCCTGAGGGAGGCATCAGTTGCGTGGCGCTACGCTGAGCGACGTGGCGACGGTGCTCAGATGCAACGGAGCTGCTGCTCTCGCTGACGGAAGAAGTACCCTTCAAGAAAGGCGTCTCGCTGGAGGCCATAAAGCGCTCCTTTCGATCTGGTTGCGGATGAGACACTGCCGCGGCTTCAGTCTTCGAAGAGCCCTGCTGTGGGACAGGTGAAGCGCGGTGCATGTCCTCCGTTGGTTGGGCGGCAGCTGGGATGGCGCGAGCCGCCGCGGCCGGAGGGTGGCGCTCACTCTCGCTGTCGTCTTCCTCACTGCCAGTGGCGCTGGAAGACGACGTGGGCGGTCGCCGCATCCCACCACCTGCAGCGGCAGGTGTCGTCGATGGAGTTGGCGCCTTGACAACAACTTCCACGGCGGCGCATACAGCTGGTTTTGCTTCCGCGAGTTGACTGTGCGTAGCGGTTTCTCCACCCCCAGCAGCAGCGACTCCCTTCGATCCACTCCCGCCCTTTATGCTGTTGCCGCTGCGTCTGCCATCCTCTCCCGGTACTTTCCCACGCACCATGGCAGCAGCAGCAGCAGCAGCAGCAGACGTTGATGATACAGCCACTGACGTTCGCGGAGGCCAAAACATGTGCGCCTCAGGGTCGCAAGCGTGGGCAACCTCCCGTGTCGTCTGGGGGAGGCTCGGCTCCCGCACGATCGCCTTCGCCACGGCCTCCACCTCGTCCCCGGTCAACTCGGCGCGGTGCTCATGGACGAGGTCGAGGACATAGCAAAACGTGATGTATGCAACCACGTCGGTTGATATGAACGACTCCGAAACCACTCGGCGCACCGCCGCGTATGTCGCGTGGGCGGTTGACGTAGGGGCGGTGGCGGCAGCAGACCTGCTTGGGGGCGCGCCAGCGAAGGGCTCGAGACGACGACTGCACAAGGATGGCATCAGAGGCTCGGGAAGCGCACCCATAAATCGACAGAGCACCGCGCACCACATCGATGGTGTCACAGCGCTCCTGGAATTGGCCGCTGAAGAAGAGCGCGCGGCAGCACCAGCGGCAGCGCTGTGCGATGTGGTCAGCGAGCGGCCCAGTTCAGCATATGACTTGAACAAGGTGCGAAACACACGCGGCTCAGGCGCACCGTGCTCACCGTCGCTCCTGACCTCGCCACCTCGTCCTACTGCTGATGCCACTGCAGGGTGGCGGACTCTCGCGCCAGTCGCTGCTGCCTTCCTCGCACGCCGCAGCGCCTTCTTGTATCGCCGCGAGCTCACATAGGCGTATAGGAGCTGTGCGGTGCGGGTTTTCCACGCTGCCATCTGCTCTGCACTCAGCGCAGACGGCCTGCCAGCATTACTGGTTTTACCCTGACGCTCTTCTGCTGCACTGCTGCACCATTCCCAGGCAAGCTCCTGCAGCAGCACCGGCACTCCATCCTGGTAAGCAGTCTCCCCCGCCACCACCTCTTTATCCTTGTGCGCGTGACGGTGGTGTTGCCTCCGTTCATGCTGCTGTCGCAACGCTTTTTGCACGTCGATGCAAACCCGAAGCAGAGGACGTCGTGGAGGCTGTGACGCGGTTGCCGGACCGTTCCCACCCGTCGGCGTGGAAGCGATGTTGCGTACCAGCGCTATCTCTGTAGTCGTTTCCGCGCTGCGTCTGAGATGGCTGAGATCGTGCGACAGGCGCAGCGCCGCACGCTCGTAGGCGACCACTGCATCTAACGGTGCGCCGGCGTACGTGGACAGCTGCGTGGCGGCGCCTGTCGCAGCCGCAGTATCGTGGGCATCCGTGCAGAGAGTGCGTGACGTGTGGCACCCCATGCACAACTAAGACAGACACACACGTGCGCGTGTGCCTGTGTGGGGTGGGTGGGTGAGTGGCTGTGACGACTATTAACTTCCCTCTATGCGATACCAAAGCCTGAGAGCCGTGTCTCACCGTCTCTCGCACTTTTTTTTCTTTTTTGTTATTTTTCTCGTCTCGTCGTCTCCGCGTTATCTACCCGCATATGCGTTCACGCGCGGACGTCGGGACGCGTCTGTCAATTTCTCAGCGCGTGCGTGCAGGTCGAACAACGTCGTCAGAGTGTTTCCTTGCGGTTTCTGGTCGTGCGGTTGCTTCGCCGGGAGGCGCCCAGAGCGCATGCTACAAAAGCCACCGACCGTTCCACGCACTTTTTTCTTCTATTTTATTTCTCGCTGCGTGCCCCACCCCGTCTCCTCCTCATACACACGTATACGCGACTGCGTAGGCGTATGGGTGCGGCTTGCGTGGAGGGGCGGGGCGAGCGGAGCAGAGAGCCCAGCAACAGCAAAAAAAAAAAGGGTGAGAATGCACACTCCAGACGAAACCGTAAAGCCTGACCCAAGACAATGGATACGGTGATGAGGAAGGAGAGGACAGGTGTAGGTGCGACGGTTGGCGCATGCGATAAGCAGACTTCATCGACTCATCAACCGGGTACATATCTATGCCATCACCGTTGCTTCAAGCAATGAAGCTGTTCTGCAATGGCGGCAGACTGTGGGTAAGGGAAGAATGGAGAGGGGGACGGGGTGGTGCGCGACAACTACACACATGCAGACACCGCCAAACGTGCGAGGCACCACGTGGGCTTCCCTCGCCGTGGTCCTCTTGCTGACTCACGCACCTCCTTGCGTTGATTGTTGCTCTCTTTTCTGTCCTTCATGCCTTGCGCGTGCCGTTGCTGTTTCCTCTGTCGGTGATGACTTCATGGTTGGCTGGCTTGGCTTGTGAGCGTGTTCTCCGTCTACCTCGAGCTGGAGCAGTCACCTCTGACGCTCTCGACCACGCGGAGGTGCATGAAAGAAAAAAAAATAATAATAATACGACAGCGTCAACCAGTGAGGTGAGGGCGTGAAGGCTGCACGAGATCCGACGTTGAAGCTCTTGTGCGTGCTCATGCAGAGTCCACGTCCTTCCAGCGCGTATACGTGCGTGCGGGATGCAAGATCCTTGGTCACGCAAGCACACTCACACATGCACCCACGCTTAGTGAGCAGCAGCGCACAGGTTTAGGGAAAGAGAGACAGAACAGAAGAAAGCCCCCCCCCCCCCATGCAGAGGCAAGACAAAGTAAAACGTGTCAATATGCGCGTAGAAGACATGGAAGAGGGGCGGTGGTGGTGGTGAAGGGAAGAGGGAATGGGGAGCCGGCAAGCAGAGAGGGGCTGAGCGAGGACCGCCGCCGAGAGGGAGGCCAGCAAGAGAGACGGAAAGCACCGAAAAAAAAAGGAAAAGCATCGACTAGGGAGCAAGTGAAGAGATCAGCGAGACACACGCACACATGCACACGCAAGAGCAACGGATGCCCGCAGGGGATGGGTAGAGGAGAGATGGAGAAAGAGATCGGGAAAAGCGGGCAAGGAGACATTGACCCCAGGCTGACACACACACACACACACACATGCAGACATACAACACACCGTCCAAGCACACACGGTGGCACACAACAGAAGAAACGAAGGGAAAAAGAGAGGAATACCAACGTGCGAGACGAGGACCCCTCAAAGACATGCAGGTGCACGCGTCTGCGTACGGATTACCTTCAAGAGGGAGGGGATGGGGAGAAGCAGCCTCGTAGTCGTGCATGCATCGATCACTTCCCATGCTGCTGTCCCTCAACCGCCGCTTTCTCATCGCTTGTTTTTTTGTTTCTGCACACCATACCCTTTCGGCCTTTTCTTCGCTCTGTACTCTCCTGGTGCGCGTGCGTGAAAGCGTACGTGGTGCGGGTAAAAAGGGCCGACGAGTGGAAGAGAGGAGCGGGAGGGGGGGGGGGGGGGGGATGCACACACAAGACCACACACGCGCAGAAAACCGCAAAGAGCAAAGAGCATTGGAGAACAAGAGAGGGGCGACGACCATGACAGTACCGGCGAGGTGTGAGGCAGCAGATGAGAGCGTGGCTCATATACTGCATCACCGCCAGAAATGCGTAGGGGCAAGTGAGATGACGATGATGCAGCGTAGGCCTTACACAATACACTTGGGTGCGCACACACACATACACGTATGCGTATATCGGCATATACACGCGTCATTAGCCTTTTTCCACGGAGAGGTAGACGCGAACAGAGAAAAGACAATGAAGAACAAGAGGCAGGGTGGGGAGAGAAGGGCAGAAGACGGGCACACCACACTTGCACACACTCGCCTGGAAAGATACGGCGCATACGCAAGGGCAACAGCTCATGAGGCGACATGCATAGGCCAGGCCAACGCGCAGAGAGAGAGAGACGGAGACAGACTCACACAAACTCATGCACGAGCAGGGCGAGAAAGCGACATCGGAGAGGAGGCACACAGGGTTGGTGATGAGAAGAGGAGCCATTTAAAGACACTGGTGGAGTGGAAGGTGTGTGTGTGTGTGTGTATAGGAAGTGCGAGGAGCAGAAAGGGTCCTTTTCGTGTCGCAACAGAGGTGCACACACGCATACACATATACATGCACACATTGATGCAAGCGTGCGGTAAAATGAATGCGTATGTGCATCTGCCGGTGCACGTGTTGGCTTTGTTTCGAGGGAGGAGAAGGGAGCAGAGAGGAGGGGAGGGAGGACGTATATGCCCTCGTGTACCGCTCGTACACAGCAACATCCTCCCTCTCCTTTTTCTCTCGCCCTTCCCCTCCCCCGCAAGCCCTGTCCAGGCCGGGGTGGGGTGGGGTGCTATGCTACCAAACACATAAATCGATGACGAAAAAGCAGAAGCGAACAGAACATACATAAATGATAATAATAAGGGGCTAAGCTAGGCAGGTCACCGTCCCAACTCCTCTGCGTCCTTCGCTTTCGTTCCGCTCACCTCACCGTTCGCCATCTACTCCGAGCGGGGGCACCGTCGCCTTTCTTCCTCGCCCACACCCGCCGCGCTCCCATGTCGCCTTACCTTCGCCTTTTTCAGTCCCTCCGAACTGCGCTCCTGCGGCAGGAGAATCCCGACACACAGGCGAATGCATCACACGCACACACCTTCATGCGCAGAGACACGCGCGAGATGACGAATTCACCGCCCGCTTGAGCGGCGCGGGAGGGAGCACTAGGGCAGCAGAGGAGGCAGCAGCTTCGCAGTTCGTCTGTCGTGCTGCCGAGCGAACGGCAAACAAGCGCTTACGAGCCACACCAGAGAGAAAACAGCGCACCTGGGAATATCATCACGAAAATGAAAGCGTTAACACGAAACAAACAACAACAGCAACAGCGCATACTAAACGACACGAGTGCCATACACACGCACATGTGCCCACACAGAGACGCACGCTTTTGTTTTTCCTTGGTAGCGCGCCTGCTCCTCTGAGATAGAGCATCCGCCTGGGCCTCGCTCCACCACGCCGGTCGCAGGCCCCCATCGCGTGGGGCGAGGCAGCTTTAGGCACGCTGTGTTACAGCAATGTGCCGACTCAGTGGCCTGCGCACGGCATCCGCCCCGCACTCTGCCCACCCATCCGCTGGGCAGGGCGGCCTCACAGCCGCTCCCAGTCAGGCCGGTCGCCACCTGGTGCACACACCCCTCGGGGGTGGCGCTCGGGCTGCCTCCACCAGTGGGCAGTGCGAGGGCCGGGCGAGAGGCACATTCCGGTCACGCCGGACCCTTTGCCCAGCATGTGAATGGCACCAGCATGCTCACTGCCGCACGTCGCTCCGACGCCACGTCATCCAGGACCTGACCGCCGACATCAGCAGCGATGCAGCGCTCTGACCCGCCCTGCGTCGTAGGTGCATGACTCTGTCACCACCAGAGGTGGTTCAGCATTGGCAGGGGATAGAGGGGCTCTGCCTGGCCTTTTCTCACACCGAGTAAGCGCACTGAAGCCCCTGTGATACTGCGCGCTGAGGTGTCACCCTCTCCTCCCGTCTTTCGTGAGACGCACACGCTCACGAACAGCCTTCCCCCGCCCCGAAAAAAAAAACATCGGAGACGCACAAGATACGAAGAGGTGCCACCCGCCTGAAGGGATCGCGCTGGAGCAGAAAAGGGTGTGGGTGGGTGGGTGGAACACAGCAAGCATACGGCCCGTAGGAACCCGGACACTAGCACACCCGACGGCACGCTGTGTCGGTGCAGCGCGACACGTCGGCTCCATAAACAAACAACAACATGAACAGAAAGGGCCACACTTGACAGGAGAAAGAAGCGTGTCTTTTAGAAATAACAGCAGACGACAACAACTCCAGAACGGAGGAGACGTCGACACCCACACCCACACACCCACACCCACACACACCCACACACACGCAGACGCCTGTGTGGAGCAGAGGATGTGTGTGTGCGAGGGTGGGAACAGACAGAGAGCAAAGAAAAAAAATATATAAAGGCATCAAAAAGACGAAGGCGCACCTTGCCCCAGCCCCTAGTGAGAGTCCTCTGCCCACCGTCGGCGCACGCTGGGGTGAGGGAGGGGATCAAGGGAGAGTGGAGGGGCTTCTACATACTCCACACGTAGGAGAGCAACCCAAAGGCAGCCAACGTGGTCAACAGCCAACGGGCAGAGTCAATAAAGGTACGGTGCCGTTCTCCTCAGCGACGACGTTCCACATGGCAGGAAGGCGGACAGAGATGAGACAACGAGGAAGCAGAAACAGCGGAGGAGAGAGACAGAGATACCTTATCGCTCCGAATATGAGTGGCGCATAGTTTGCCTTCTTCCGCCTTTGAAGGCACACGCACAGCCTGTGTTGCTGCTTGTCAGCTCTTCAGGCTCGAGTAGGCAGCGGCGCCACCGTTCTCTAGTTTCGGGTGCTTGCGCACTTCCTTGCCCCCACTGCCAGCGCCGTCACCACCGACGAGGAGGCTAGGGAAGAAGCATCGACTAACCGACTGCTTTGAGCTCTCTCTCATGCTCAGGTCGTTGGCAGCGCCCTCGGCCCTGTTGATGTGCGTTGCGTGTGGGTGCGCCGCGCCGGAGCTGCGCACGGCCATCCCTACGTTAGCGGTTGCGGCAACGCCACATTTGGGTATAATTGTGTCTTTGTGGCGCGGGGGATGCTTCTCCTCAGACTCGGGCACCGCCGGGGACAGTTCCTCGAACAGAGAGGAAACGACTCTGCGGTACTCTTCCTTGCTCTTGTCCTGCATTTTGGCGATGCTCGCGGACGCGGTGCTCTCAGAGATCCCGCACAGCGAGCGCACGCGATCCACGGCGGTGGTGAAGAGCCGTCGACGCTCGCCCTCGTCCCAGTCGAGGCACAAGCGGCGGACCTTCACATGCTCGTCGACGGTGCACGGGTCGGGGTCGAGGTAGAAGGTGACCGTGCTCGGCAGCATCGATTCGCGCTTCTCAGTCAGCCGCCTGTAGTTGAGGTCGATCGGCTGCGGGCGGCCGGCCTGTAACGGATGGCCCGTTGGCACAATCCTCGACGCGCTGCCCTCGTGCACGTACAGGGGCAAATAGGTGGTCCACATGATGTAATCCTGCGGCGAGGAAGTACGGAACAGCAGCAGGTATCGCTTGCGGTGCTCCTCGAAGCTGAGCCCAAAGTAGTAGTAAGTACACTTGTTGCCGTTGCTCGTCAGGTCGCGCACGGAGGCGGTGCTGCTGCCTCCCTCAGCCAGGGACACGGTCTCGCTACAGATGCCGTTGTGGCTCTTCTGCGGCGCCTCGGGGTGCCGCGCGGCACTGACGTCGTCGACAACGTACACCGGCTGCAGTTCCACCTCGCCATTCCGCTTCTTCGCAAACGGAATAAACGACTTGGCATGCAGTATCTTTAGTGGGCGTCCAGCGAGGACGCTGACTTTGTCGCGCGGGTTTGCGTGGCACAGACCGAGCCCCTCATGAGTCGCGAACGCGTAGCGGCGGCGCCACCCCTTCTTGGTGAACATGCCGCGGCACAGCGCGAACTTCTCCAGCCAGCCCTCGCACAGTGGAGGCGCCGGCGGTGGAAGTGCGCAATTCCCTGTCCCAGTTTTGGCGGCATCGGCGGGGCAGCTCATTGCGTGCCTCCGGCTCGTGTGCACGCGGCGCGAACGACTCCGCACTCCACTTGGAAGCGCAAGAAGGTTTACCAAGGGCGCTTGATACTCGGCACCGCCGGGGACTGCGTGTTGCTCTGCTCCGCTTCACAAGCTCGCTACGCGCGCTTCGCACACACACACACACTCACGCACACGAAAGGGCGCCCTGTAGCGCTGCACACGAGTGCGCGCCTGATGATAGAGTTGTTTGTCGTGGGAGGAGGGGAGGGGGTGGGGGTGAACTGGTCCACTGTGTGGATCTGCCCCCCCCCACTCTCTCCCTTGCTCAGCGCGAGAGCGCGAATCGGTGGGGCGCAGAACAGCGGCACAAGGACGCGCGCGCAGCGTGGAGTCAACCTATGCGTGCTTGGCTCAGTAAGTTGCGTGTGCGCGTATATCGGGAGAGGGGCCTTGAGATATCCGTGAAACGCAGATACGGCGAACAGCGCAGAGGTGATGTGAGGAAAGATGAGAAAGACGAAAAACGCGGCAACGACGACGATACAGGACAACAACGTGATAAGCCGCCGGAGCGACTGGATCGATAAGTACGCGCGCGCACTTGACGCAGGCGCCGTGTGTCAGGTAACGATTTTTTTCTGCTTTCGCTCTTGCCCGAGCAATCAGCAGGGGTGCGCAGAGGGGGGAGGGGGGAAGAGCTCGAGTCCGTCAGTCACGTGGTCGGATGGAAAAAGAAAAACGAGAAGGAGCAATGTGTGTAGACGTACGTGAAATCAACCGCAGACGACAATGACGACAGCAAGACCACCGTACACGCACATATAAAAGGCAAATAATCTTCGAGGCGCTGTGACTGGAGAGGAAGCGCTTCGATACACACACACACACACACACAGGGTTACAGATACAGACACGTGCGAGGAGGAGCGCAGTACCAACACCGTGAGCTTTCCAACGTGTTGTGTTGTGTTGTGTGCGGAGGGGAGAGGAAGGAAAGAAGGTGATGGCGGGTGGCACGTAGGGCGTGCGGGTGTGTGTTGGTGAGGCGTGCGGAGAGGGGTTCGGTGAATGCACCGGTTTGCAGCCGCTCTGCAGGGGGGGGGGTGGAGGAGGGGGAGGTGGGGGAGGGGGGGGGGGGGGTAGGCAGCAAGGGGCGAGCCGCCCGGGTGGCAGGGGTGGTAGGAGCGCCACGCGTAGAGGAGGAGGGAGAAGGGAGAGAAGGGAGGAGAGAGTGAGAGAGTGAGAGAGCGCATCACGTGGTCGAAGCGTGGCGATGGTGGAAGAGCGGCATCCCTGCCGGCGTTTTCATTTTTTTGTTGCTGTTTGTTGGCTTCCCGTTTTCGTCGTTGAAGGCGTCTATCATCACAACCGCCATCCTCGCAGGTAGGGCACGACACATGTTGCGAGGGAAGCAAGGGAAGGGTGGGGAGGGGGGGGGTCTGGCGGATGGGCGGACGCGGCTGTGAGCGGTGGTGTGTGTGTGCAATGGAGCGAGAGACGGAGGTAAACAAAATGCGACACGTAGAGAGAGGGAAGGGAAAGAAGGAGCACTACCACAGAAAAAATCAGGAAGAGAAGACGACAACAGGACAACAACGCAGCGTGAAGAACAAATCACGTGCCTGCCTGCGTGTGTGCACGTAACTGCAGGGATCGTGGGAGGAGTTGGCCACTCATCTCGTCTCACTCCTTACCCTCCCATCCAGATCCTGTGCCCACACACACGCACACACACACACACCTTCGCCGCCGCGTCAAGAAGAGCTCTCTCGGGACGTGCCTATTTCCCTTTGCGCAGGGCACCGTAGCGACACGTGCTGCGACGGAAAAGAGGAGGGACGGGGACAGCGAGCACGGCGAGCAAAAAAAAAAAATCACCATCGGCAACGACCGCATCAAGAAGCGCGCGTCACGGCGGCAGCCTCAGCACCACCATCCGAGATAGAGGGAGAGAGAAAAAGGAGAACACGTACGCACACACACATACACAGACACACACCAGAATGCCAACTGGCAGCAGCAGCAGCAGACGAAAATATGTGCGGCACACGAGGAGTGTGCGTGATACAGCCGGGCAATGGGGGAGGGGGTCAATAGCTCAAGGAATCCGCCACCATCACTATACGGAAGCAGCGCTACCCTTCCGCTAGTGCGGCTACCACCGCGTCATCAAGAAGGACATGAGGGATACCAACATCGCATCCGCGCCAGGGTAGAGCGTAATCTCGGCCGCGCAGTACCCCTTGGCCACCATGCCGTAGAGCACCGGGTTCACTTTCACCTCGGCGACAATGTCGGCGCCGCCGTTCGTCGTGGCCGGGGAGGTGCTGCCGACGACAGCGCCGCCGCTGACGCGCTGTGAGCGCCAGATACTATAGTACTCCGGCTTGCCAGACGCCATGGAGACTGAGGTCGAAGTGCCGTTGAACGCGGTCTCTAAAGATGGCTTACCCGGAGAAGGGTGGAGAGCGGCATTCGGAGAGTAAAGAGTTGCCTTCGCGATCCCTCCCGTGGTCATCGGCAAGGTGAGCATGCCCAGCCCACCAGAGCTGCCGCCGGTCTTCGACGATGCTGCGTCTGCGGCCGTGGCGCACCTTGTCGCACCGACGCCGACGTTGTTAGCACCCTCCACGATGCCAGTGGCCGCATCGGACTCCACACCAAGCGCGGCGGGCGCTGGACTGCCGCCGCTGCGGAGGGTACTCCCGTTTCCGCACCCGAACCCTGTCGAAATGGCCGTGGCCGTCACAACGGTGGCCCCGGCACGCGCGGACGGCGTGGCAAAGTCGCCGGCGGGTGGCACACGCTTGCGCGCCGAGTACAGCACATCGTCGCCGCCCTTGGCCGCGCCTCCCTTCGTGGTCCCGCCGCCGCCGCCGCTACTCGTCAGCGAGAGGGTGAACTGAGTCTGGTTGTTCGTCGCCACACAGCTGGCAAAGGTTCGGCCGACGGGGGTGGAGATGTAGAGCGTGTTGCTGAAGGGAATCCAGCTCTCTTTGATGATGTACTGCAGGCACCGCTTGTCGCCAAAGTACACGTAGCCCGTTACCTTCGTCTGCGCATCCGCCGAAAAGCACAGGATGTGTTTCTGCATGTCGCTCTCATCAGATATAGAGAACTCTTCCTGATCGGCGAGGCGGCCGTCGAAGACGAGCTTCCACGTGACTGGCTGCATGTCCCGCACAATCCACGGCGAGCTGTACCGGTCGGAAGCGACACAGTAGTCCGGGTAGGAGCGCCGCCCAGTGCCGTAGAACATCGGCGGCGGCAGGTTGTTCACCAACTCCCGGTAGCGGTGGCTGACGCAGCTCAGCTTTTTGAGCGTCGCGGCACCAACGTACTCGAGCGCAGGCGCCAGCTCCACACTGCGCAGCCGCACAGCTAGCACTTCGGAGAGCGAGAAGGCGATGCCCTGAGTGCCGTTCAAACGCGCCGTGGCCTTGATCGGACGCCTCGACGCGGACGCTGCGGTGTGCGATGCGATCCAGATTCCAGACGGCGGCGTGCGAATCGCAGCCCGCGCTGCGTTCATGCTAGCCAACGTCGTCGCGAGCGGCGTCGTCGCGCCGCGGATGGACACATTGCCCCCGATGCGGGCGCCGTTGTCTCCACCCGCCGCACCGCTGTTGGTGTGCGGCGGTGATTCGATGGCCGACGACGTTGTGCCGCCCTCGATGCCGTAGATACCCGTCTCCTTGTACATCTCCGCGAAGGCGCGGCGCAGGTCAGAGGCGCGGTGCTCAACGAAGCGCACACCGTATTTGAGCGAGCCCAGCAGAGGGCATTCGAAGTAAAAGAAGCAGCTCAACTGTTCGTGCAGCTCGTAGCATACGCAGCCAGAGTATCCGCCCCACCCGCGTGGGTGCAGCATCGAGACGCCGCAGTGCGTCTTGGCGATGACGTCGGGAAAGCTGAAGGCGTCGTGATAGAGCCCGTCTGGGGCCATGACGCCAATGAAGCGTAGCGGCACACTCAAGTTGTTCTCTATGGAGATGATGAGACCACCACGAACGCTTGCGATGCGCCGGTCCAGGAGCGTCACGGTTGCCCCCAGCAGCGTCGACGGCACGGTGTGCGACTGGCGCATCGCAAGCAGCGCCCGCGACTCATTGGAGAGACGGCGCCACATGGCCAGCTCGTTCAAAGACATACCACACTGCAGCAGGTCACGCACATAATTCCCGGCGCCGGCGGCGCCGCCGTCAGCGCTGCTCTCGCCTGTGAAGGAAAGAGCTGTTGCGGAGTCGTTCAGTGAGGTCGGCAGCTCGAGCACCGAGCCGGTGATGCCGGCAAACGACGACTCGAAGCCGTGCCCGTGCCCACGCCAACTGCTGCCGCTTATCACCGGGCTCAGTGGATCGGTGCGTGCCCGGCCAAGCGGGCTTAGCGGGGGATGTCCGAGGTCGACAGACTATCACGGTGCGCGGCCCGCTCCTGCAGCTCGTACTCTCGCCGCGTGATGCCGAGCTCCCGCACCTCGGCCATTTGATAGCCGCGCTCGGCCCAGAAGTCCTCCTCCGACGCCGTCTCCTGGATCCACCCATCCACAACGTTCCTGCCAGCCGCAACGGCCTGCTGCATGGAGTGCAGCAGCGCCTCTGCTGTGTCGAACGCACTAGCGGACTCCACAATGTTGAACTGCCGGCGCTGCTCTCGGCCAACCGCGAAGTACGCCTCCGCGGACTGGCCTTCCGACACCTCGACGGCGTTCAGTGCATCCTGCAATGCGCGGTTGTGCTGCTTCATGGCGCTGTAGGCCTCGCAGCGGATGAGCAGCAGCCGCAGAACCTGCGTCCGATTAAAGTAGTGGTGCTTGCTCAGGCACTCTGCGCTCCCAGCAGGCAGTGACGCAATGGCGGTGGCGCTGGCGATGGAAGTTGGCAAAGGCGCAGAAGCGCCGATGCTCCCGGCAGTGAGCCACTGCATCGACGCCGCCTGCGTTGCACGGGACATGCTCGAGGACCCACCGAGACGAGGTCGGAATGCGCTGTGGTCGTAGCCGTTCTCGCTCATGCTGCTCAGAGTGGAAGCGCCAACGACAGAAGCGGTGGCGTCACGGACACGTGACACGACGCCGTCGCTGCGCGACAAAACCGCTCGCGGCGTGCTTGGTGGGGTGTTGCCATTGAGGTCCTTGCCTGACTTCAGCAGCGGCAGCCCCTCCGCGTTGGCGAAAGCGTGTGTAACGATGGTGATAGCGCCTTGCGCATTGTTGTGCAGGCGCAGCTCATCAAAGGCACGCCGGATCACCTCATGCATGACCCCAGCGGGCTTCTCATACTGCATGACGACCACACAAAAGGAGGGGGCACGGAAGGGACGCGAAAAAAAAAAGGGAGGGAAAGCACGCAAGGCGCACCACAAGTAAGGGGTGTGGGTGGGTGGAGGGGGGTGAGGGCAAGAGGCAGCTTTCGTGGGGCGGACAAGGGAAGCACACAAGCGCACGAACTTACGCCGTGTGTGTGTGTGTGTGTGCGATCGAGAAAACGCAAAGAATTCAAAATGGCCCTGAGTGCATACAAGCAAACACACGGGGACAAGAAAGTTGGACAGGTGAACACAACAGCACACCAATCACACGCGACTTGGAGGAAGACGGAGAGGGAGAGACAGACGGACGGCTTCTGCGGGCACTCTCACAAGCCAGTGAGTTGGTAAGAATAGTGGGCTTAGGCTTGTCTCTCGTTGAGCTCATCCATCGAAGAATATAAAGAGTTCAAAGACGTTGACGTGTGCACCGGTGCGGGTGTGCGATTAGTAACGCTGTCACCATCAACAGCGACACCAACAAAACCAACGACGACAGCGGCAACCTCTTAGATACTGCGGCTCTCGGCGACACTGACAAGAGCCCTCCCCTCCCCCGGCGCTAACGCCCCGCGGATGCCGCAGCAGAAAGTAAAGAAGGAAAAGGGTGTACCAAGCAAGTTGCGTATTCCAGAGGCCCTGTGACGGAGAGCAAAGGAGAGCGTGGCAACGAAAAAGACGCGGAGCGCTAAGGGCAGACAGCAAGCTTGGAGCTCACCTTTCCTTGCGCGTGTGCAGCAGGACAGCAGAGAAGACCAGGAGAGCGGTGCGCGGAATACAACGACCTTTGACGACGGCGGGGGCGATAAGTGACGAGAAAGAGAGAGGTGGTGGTAATGGTGGAGAGAGAGACGCACAAAGACAAGGAAAGGGGTGGGGGGAGCGGGAGGTTGGATCGAGGCGGCGGTGGCAGCAACAAGCCACCACAGGCACAGCAGGGAATGAAAGGGGGAAAACAACCCAACACGCAAACACACACGCACACGCACACAAACGTAGAGTTACACCATAGACAGCGCGCGCACACATACGAGGTTGTCGCAAGAACGGGCCGGGGCAGGGGGAGAGAGAGCGGGGCAGACAGTGCGATCGGCCGAGAGATGCGGGCAAACAATCAGCGAGAGCAGAAATCAGAGAAGACGAGTAGGGGGAGAAGGGAAGGAGGGGATATGATATAGAGGAATAGAAACATCAAAAAAGGCAAGAGAGACCAGAAGAAAGAGAAAGCGGCAGAAGAACTACGCGCACTGTGCCTGGTCCCTTTTTATGCTCCCCTTGCCTTCTTTCGTATCCGCTTCGATCGTTGGTTGGTAGTGTGAAGTGGTCTAACACACCTCCCGGCACAGTTACTCTTGTAGACCTTCCGACTTTGTGGTCACAGGCACGCGCGGCCCCTCACACGCGATTCCCTCGTGCGCCCTCGATCAGACTCCTGAGCACCTTTGTCGTTTCTGCCGTCGCTCTCCCTTGATATGCATATATCGCCTTTTCTTCCGTCACGGGCGGACCGGCAGCGGAGAAGATGTCGCCGCGTCCCTTTCCCGTGTCGCGGCTTTCCTTAGCGTTTCGTTCGTGCTTCTGCCGTTGATGTAGAAGTCGCGTTACGGTGTTTGGGGGGTCTCTGTGTGTGCAAGGTTGAGTGGAAGCAGGGGTGGGGAGGACGGCCCGCTTCCTTGTGCGCTGTCGTCTGTGCTTGCGTGAAGGGGTTCGAGGCACGCACGATACTTGCCCAGACGAGAGGCCGTTGTGGGGAAGGGGGAGGGGGTGAAGAGGTTTGCTTTCAACCAGCAATACTAAACAACGAAGGAGAGGAAGCGGCAAAGACAAGACAGGAGAGCGCGCTCCATTCGCTCAAGGTGCGGCCCATCAGGCGCGAGAGCACACACACACACACACGCACGCGCGCATGGTAAGAGGGAGGCAGAGAGAAGGGAAAGGATTGGGCAGTAGCAGGACCATAGTGAAAAAAAAAGGAAAACGGCAGAGAGAGAGATGGACGGGCACCACAGTGATCCTCGTACGGTCGCATGTTGCACATGGTTCCCTAAAGTCCGCATACTTGTGGTGGATGTAGTGCGGCTGGAAAGGAGGAAGAGACGGCTGGAGGTGGCGGTGGGGTGGGGGAGGGTAGCCCCTCACGCTATAGGGCAAAACACGTCACCTCAAAGCAGCGACCAAAAACGAGCGAGAGGGAGAGCGGCTGCAACCCTTTTCGTTGATCTGGCTGCCACACATCGTTCTCCCTCATCGCCCGTTTTTTTCTTTGTTCGTTCCTGGGCGTGCGTTCGCACCGCCTCCTCGCCACCTCGCCCCTACCGCGTCTCTCCTGCTGCCCCGCCACCACCACTGCCGTGCCAGCACCAAGGCATCCTCTGTCCCACTTGTGCATTCCAGCAAGCGTGTGCGAGGGGACGCGAAAGCCGCGTACGGCCCTTGGGTGCACACACACACACACACACACACACACTCCACGCACTCGCACAGGAAAGCGCCTCTGCTTGACCGGCGACTTCCTCTTGCATATTTCCTTTTTTCTTGTTCGTTCTTCTTCGAGGGAGATACGGAGGGCGAGAGAGAGAGATTTACACCCCGTCCGTGCATCGACGACTTCCATGCATGCACAGCCACAGCAAGCTCACACATACACGTGCACTAGGCCAACGAGTCCATGACTATGCGTGCAAACTTTCATCCGTCACTCACTCACGCAGGCACTGGTAGGAGGGGGGTCCATGTCGACGACGAGAGAAGGCCGCTCCGCAATGACACACGCATGCACACACGGAGAGGGTATGAGTTTATAACCACCTATGCCGTCGAGCGAGAGGGGTGATCGGAGATAGAGGGAGAAGAATAGGTCACAGAACGGGGTGATGACGGCGGGGAGGGGAAGGGAGGGGGGCACAATGCAGACATCCTCATTCTTCATGGGTGCCGCTGCTTTTTTTTTTTTTGCCTTCATCTTCACCTCTCTTTAGAGCTCCCCGTTGTTCTCTCTCTCGCTGATCCTATGCACAGACTTTCGCCAACAGCATTCATGCAGTGAGGCCCTGCCGCTGGGTTACCATCCTCGACTACTTTTCCTCGAGGTAAATCTGCGAGCCGAACTTGGCGTAGAGCTGCGCCTTGAGCTGCGTCAGGGCCACGTCCAGATCCTTCAGCTCCGTCTCTACCTCTTCCTTCTCCGACTCAATGCGCTGCTTCTCCTCATCGAGTAGGTCTACGGCCTGATCGCACTCGACGTCCACAAAAGCCTCACCAAAGACGTACTTTACCTCGTCGCAGATCATGGCCTCGGTGCTGGCGTCGTCGAGCTTCTCAATGTCATCTCTCAGAAGCTTCAGGCGGCGATTCAGCGTCTGCACACGTCGGTGCAACCGGGAGAAGATGCAGATGTTGCGCTGATCCTCCCATGTGACGTCGATCGGGACGTCATTCTTCTTGGCCGTGGTGGTCATGACGAAGTGTAGCGTGAAGGG
The DNA here is from genome assembly GCA_003992445.1 of Leishmania aethiopica. Classification (NCBI taxonomy): domain Eukaryota; phylum Euglenozoa; class Kinetoplastea; order Trypanosomatida; family Trypanosomatidae; genus Leishmania; species Leishmania aethiopica. The sequence goes on from RZOE01000111.1 coordinate 213,922, forward strand.
ATATAGAAAGGAGAGCAAACCTTCACATGTTGGAGATGATGGAGGAGAGAGGGATGTGGGGCGCAACGCGTGTATGCGCGCATGCGTTCCAGGAGCATGATCGGGGGTATTTCGCATGAGCAGCCCGCAACGATAACAACGGATTGGAGGATGGGCAGTGCGCGTAGCCGCCATATTTGCGGTGGTGGAGGTAAGAGAAAAAGATTGGGGAGGGGGAGCGGGGTTGAGAGAGCGGAGGGAGGGGGAGGGGAGGATTATGGTAGAATGCCCGCATCTCTTCACCGTAGTGAAGCCGGTCAACCTAACGTGACGGCACAGTACAGTACTCCCCACCCCTTCCCCGGGTTTGAGGGGGGTAAGCTAGGCGTCAGCAACTGACACGCGTCGGTGTGTGTTTTGCTGAGGTGAAGCACCGGCAGGCAGGCGAAACGTGCAGAGCCGTCGTGAAGGAGCCTGCCTCCAAGATCTATGCTTTCACTTCCCCATTGTTATGCGTGTGGATGCAAGAAACGCCTTCAGGCGCCATCTTGTGTCTCTCTTTCTCGAGCACTGGTGCTGCGGCACAGCATCCGTTCGGTGGAGGTGGTTCAGAAGGTAGAAAAACGAATGCGTGCATGCAAAGGCACGCAGACAGAGGAGAGAGAGAGCGCGCGATGCGTGAATTTTCTGGACATGACAGCGCCACAGACTTCACTGGTGCTTTCCATGCCGCCACGCCGGGACATGCCGAGGCGGGGAGAAGGAGAGGGTGTCGGCCCTGTCGCCTACCTGGCCTTGAAGGCACACCTGTCCGTCGAGCACAGACGGCGGCGAGAGAACGCAAAAAGGAAAAAAGAGGCGCGCACGCACACACACGCATGCGCGCACATTCGGAGGGAAGGGTGACAGCTTTTCGTTCTGTTTTTCTTTGATGGTGCACCCGCTACTCCTCCATCCCTCGCACGCACGCCGATGCGAGAGAGAGAAAGGGGGAGGGGGAGAAGTCGACCCTTTACAGCGCACTCTTGTGCGGACGCCCCACGTTGCGCGCATAATCCACAGATCCGTCCCCTCTGAATATATATATATATATATATGAGCAACCAAAGCACACAAAAGACCATCACAACGGCAACAACCGCCAGCGCACAAGATTAAGGGCGCCACACAGAGAGAACCGGACGTGCGTGCGCGGACACCTACGCATACAGCACAACAACACAAAACAAAACAGGTAGGCAACACACAATGAGCGAGGTGGAAGGATGAGGGGGGAGGGAGGGGCGTCACACACCACACACACATATATATATATACAGAGACCACCTCGATTCACGCCAATACAAGAGCAAACCTTCTATGGTGCATACAAGACAGCGCCACACACATAAATATATACGGACAGACAGAGACGCCCCTCTCTGTGCGTGTGTCGCTCTGTTGCAACGCAGCGCGCATACCCATACATATATACATATATATATACATACATGTATATATACATACATATACATATGTATATATGTATGTATATGTATGTATGTATGGGTATATACTTTAGGCTTCCTCTTATGCCGCCTACAGCCCTGATCGCCGGGGAACACCTCGGTGTGTCGTAGCCGTCTCCAGCGCCCACTCTGCAGGAAGCCCAGGCAGAGCCCCTCTATCCCCTGCCAATGCTGAACCACCTCTGGTGGTGACAGAGTCATGCACCTACGACGCAGGGCGGGTCAGAGGGCTGCATCGCTGCTGATGTCGGCGGTCAGGTCCTGGATGACGTGGCGTCGGAGCGACGTGCGGCAGTGAGCATGCTGGTGCCATTCACATGCTGGGCAAAGGGTCCGGCGTGACCGGAATGTGCCTCTCGCCCGGCCCTCGCACTGCCCACTGGTGGAGGCAGCCCGAGCGCCACCCCCGAGGGGTGTGTGCACCAGGTGGCGACCGGCCTGACTGGGAGCGGCTGTGAGGCCGCCCTGCCCAGCGGATGGGTGGGCAGAGTGCGGGGCGGATGCCGTGCGCAGGCCACTGAGTCGGCACATTGCTGTAACACAGCGTGCCTAAAGCCGCCTCGCCCCACGCGATGGGGGCCTGCGACCGGCGTGGTGGAGCGAGGCCCAGGCGGATGCTCTATCTCAGAGGAGCAGGCGCGCTACCAAGGAAAAACAAAAGGGTGGAGGAGACCGTCTATCAAGGAGGTGTCTGGGATACGCCGCTCACGCACGCAGACACAGACAGACACACGCGTGCAGGTACCGCACATTACCTTCAAAGAACCAGAAAGAACAACAACTATAAACGCCGTGGAAAGAAATGTGTACATCAAGTAAAAGAGGAATGCGGTAACACGCTGGATGCACGCCACAAAACGCCCACGTCTTGTGCGTACTGCAAACCCGCACAACACGACGGATGTGCACATGCAACACTGATGCAGGACAGGGCGTGGCATCGGCGCGGCCACCTGTCAAAAAGCGGAGAAGGGTCAAGTGCATTCATGCATTACACGCCATCCCGGAAGAGAGGCTGATAGCGGTGCAGCAGCACTGGCGGGCAGCTCTCGCGGCTCCTGTGGTGTATTGCCTTCGCCTGAGCAATGATGCGGCCGAACATGTCAATCGCACGCGCGCTCGCGGGACGCACACGTGGCGACGCAGCAGAGGTTGAAGGCGCTCCTCGTCGAGCTGCCCCTCTACGTGACAGCGCGCCCGTGTAGGGATGGGTGGGACACGGCCATGACCCGGCCACTGCTGCCGCGCCGCAGCTGCCAGCGCCGACCTGCTCTCTTCTACTTCCAGATTGGTCGAGGTGGGCGTGGCACCAGCGGCCGGCACACTCGCCAGAGGCGGCGGCCCCTGCAGGCCGCTGTCGTCAGAGAGTCGACTCAGCTCTTGCTCCAGAAGTAGTGACAGCTCCACCAGTACCTTGTAGTGGTCATCTGTGGCGCCTGCCGTGAGGCGCAACCCGGTCGACGCCTCGTTGTGTCTTGCATCAGCGCCGGCGCCACGTCCCAGCACGTTCGACTCCTCCATCGCCACGTCACATGTGCTCATGTTCTGGTCTCTCCGGTGCGACGCGGCCATGACACGCCCAGAACTGCTACTACCAACGTCGCTGCTGCCGTCGACCGGGGCTTCGCGCAGTCGTGCTTGCATGGGGGCTGGCACAAGGCGCAGCATCGGTGCAGGAAGCGGCACGCGCAGCTGCTCGGCTGCTATCACGAGCGCCGCGGCGGCGACGAGCACGGGCGAGAACTGGAGAACATTGAAGCCCCCGTCCGGCAACCTGCTTTCTTCCTCGGCCGCCATCCTGCTGCTAACGCCGCCGCCGCGGTGGCGCGGGGTGCTGTCGCTAGCTGACGACGCCGACGCGGACGACGATGCGGCAGAGCCACCAGCGTTGGCGCGAATGACCTCGTCGCAGATGAAACACGTAAAGAGGCGCAACCGCAGCCAATCATTGATGGCGCGCCGGTCTGCCGGCGTCAGCGCGGCGGCGCGTAAGGCCGGGTGCGGCTGCGCGCTTCCCGCCACCGCTGCTGCCTCTTCCTCCTCGGCCTCTTCCTGCATGAGCCGGTCAACGTCGTCGACGAGGTGGCCGCGGTCTTGGTGCTCCTCCAGCAGCCGTCGCGTCGTGTGGGACGCTGTGAGAGTGCCGTACAGGGCATCGCTGGTCGAGAAGGTGAGCAGTGCGCCGACAGCCTCGAAGAGAGTGACCGGGTGCACAGGAAAGCCAAGCGTGAGCAGGACGTGGAACTCGAGGATCACGAAGTCCTCCTCGCTGATCGGGGCCGTGTCCTCGACGCAGCCCATCAAGCTGCGAATGCGCGGGGGGTAGAGGTCGACCGTCTTGCTACCGAGCATGATGCACACCACGATGACCTGCGTCAGAAAGCTGCAGATTTCGCGCGCCTGCACGCCACCGTCGAGACCGCTGTCGTACAGCTGCTCTGCACGGAGCTCAGCGGCGATGGGCGGGTTGGTGGGCCTCGTGCCGTACATCGCCAGCATTCGGCAGTCCATCTCCTGCCGCGAGCGACCCCGCTGGAGCTGGCGTTTGTAGGCGAAGAAGTTGGCGAGGGGGTCCACCGTCACCGCGATGAACCGATCGAGAAATGCGACTGCCGTGTAGAAGGCGAGACGGCTGCCGTGGATGTAGCGGACGATGCCGTCAAGAGAGTCGACCACGAGGGGGCGGCACAGAATGCCACTTGACGCGTAGCGCCAGCGCCGCCACCCGGCCGGCACCTGCTCATCGTAGAAGGACGTGTCGAGAAGTCGACGGAGCGCCATGGCTCGCCACCGCTGCGATGGCGGAAGACGCTCCTCCAGTATGCTTTCTCCATCTTGGTGCATGTCCTCGTGGTGACGCGCTGCAGAGAGCGAGTCACCACGCTGCTCATCCATGCGACCCATCGCGAACAGCGGCCGCGCCGGCGTCGACGGCGCTGACCGGGGGTCCTCACTGAAGCCAGCGCCAGAGGCGCTCGTCGTGCCGCCGCCGCCGCCCTCCACCACGCGCACCGCAGAGGTACTGCGGTCACGCGATTGCGTCGCGGACTCGAAGTATGTCGTGTGCCCGCCATCGGAGAGTGCGCCAGAGGTGTTGGCTGCCTCGGTCGTCGAGCAAGACTGGTGACGTGAGCTGAACTTTAGCCGGCTCAACGCCGTCGCTGTCATGGCCCACGACTGGCAGCGTTCCTCGTCTGCCGCACTCAGCAGTGCCGTCGCGGCGAAGCAGAAGGTGTACTGAAGGGAGGTCGGCACCAAGTGGAGAACGTAGTCCGCCAGCGGTGGCGGCGGCGCGAGCGTATCGTTGCCGACACCGCGCGACCGCGCTGCGCGTGGCGGCGCCTCCGCACCGCTACTGCAGAAACATCGGCAGAGGCAGGCAATACGCCGCAGGGTGCGTAGCTCGGTGACACTGATGGACGCCGAGTCCGCTGCCGTCGTCGCACGCACCAAAACATTAGACGCTGCGTCACGGCCGCTGTCTTTCGACGGCGGCGCCAGCAGCAGATATCGCTCGTACACAGCGGAGGTGCCCACCAGTTCGTAGCGCGAGGCCAGCAAATACATATGCGGAGCTGCGCCGTTGGTGCGCACCACGGCGCACAGATGACTCATGGGGCAGAGCTGCCAGCCGCGGATGGTCTGCGGCCAGTCGGCCCACACCTCCTGTGTTGACAGCGTCTTGTGGAGGTCATCCTCGGCGTTCGTCACGCGGAGTGCATGCACCGTCGCCCCCGGGAACGCCAGCTGCGCTGCAGACAACTCTGCTGGCCACCCTTGTAATAAACTTGTGCGACTGCTTGAGGTGAGAGCCGCGCCGGCACCGGGTCCGGAGTTGCCGTCTGCCGCGCCGCTGGCGAGCTGCTGCGCTCCCCGTGGCTCGTAGAAGAACACGATCGGCTTCTTCTGCCCGTACAGCACACACTCCTCGTCTGTCGGCAGGAGCATCTGCGGTGGTGCCATCTCGAAAGCAGATGAGGTCCCTTGCTCGCCGGCACTGGTCACCCCAGCGAGCTTAGTGAACAGTTCGAAGACGGCGGTAGACATCGTGGCGGTGTCTCGTTTTGGGCTTCCCGTTTTCTGTTTTTCGCTGGTGGGGTGGGGGTGGAGCGGGTGGGTGCCACAAACTCGTCACACACCAGTCCGCTCTCTGTTCGGATTCCTTCCCTTTCTCTCTACCGGCGTGTCTGCGTCTGCGTGGGAGGGGGGTCGGCGGAACAAAGAGAGCAAGCTATCACGAAGTGGTGGGGGGGGGGGGGGGGGGGAGCCGGAGGGGTACACAACACAACAAGCAAATAGATGTATATATATATATATATATATACGTGTATGTGTGTATGTGTATGTATACGGGCACAGAGGAAAAAAAAACGAAAACGACTCCGAGACGAAGGCGTGTTGATGAACACAATCTGCGCCTTGCTGGCCCCGTGCGACCCTCTCTCGCTGACTCGCTCCCTGCTTCTCGTTTTTTTTTTTCGCTGCGCGTAGCGCTGCGTTGCGTCCCTCTGTCTCGACCTTGTCAGAACGCTGGAGAGCAGCGCTGTCGTACGGCGACGCGCACACGCACACACACACACACACGTGCTTACACAGCCAAAAAGGAAATTCAGGCGACGGGTGGCTTGAGGAAGAGAAGCAGAGAAGGAGGTTGCGAGATGAAGATGGTGTGCGCACGGAAAGACGGCCCAGCGTTTGGGGGAGGGGGAAGGTAAGAAGGGAAAAGCGGGCCTCGTAAAACGATGCTGGCAGGTGTCTTTTGGATACGCGAGGATGCACGTGTACTTGTGTGCCTGCCAGTGGTGCCAGAATACAAATCTACTGAAAGTGCGGATAAGACGATGCACGACAGCGCATACACACACACGCGCATACATACACACGCCGGCACACCTCCACAAACCGAGATCGACAACAACGAGATGACCACCACCACCACCACCACCACCACCACCACCCCCGAGAACAAAACAAAAAAGGCGGGAAGAGGCAAACCAACAAAGAATGCGCGAACACAAGGACGCAGGGAGAAGAAATAAGGGCGGGGGTAGGTGTGTGTGTGTGTGGGGGGGGGGAGGGGGCGGAGGGGAACAGGGAGCTTAGTTACAGCTCTGGAAATAAAACCACTAAGCGTGCACGCAAACGGGCAGAACAGGCACTTCTCTCCTTTACGGTTGCTGCTTTACACGCCTACACAAGAGCGTCAGCTGTTGGACGAAGGAGGGATGCGGTGGAGGGGGGGGGGGTGAGTGAAGGGACGGAAGCCAAGGACGAATTGAGTTCCGAGAGCCGGTCCAACCACGGCGAGCAAGGACGGACGGATAGACGACCTTAATGATGATGCGCTAGGCGAGGTGCTCCTCCTTGTTGCTCTTTCTATCGTGCCGCCGCTGCCCACCGTTGCTTCTACTTGTTACTGAGAACGCGCTCCCGTCTTCCCTCTTTGGCTTTTCGTTTTTTGTTGCTTCTGCTGCCTCGCCACTTGTGTGGCGAACACAGAGCACGTGTGATCTTGGGGCGATGGCGGCTGCTGTTTTCGTATCTATGCAATATGAGCTCAAGCTCAGTTGAGCACAGGGAAAAAGAGGGGAGGGGAGGGGGTGTGCGTGAAGGCTGGAGTAGTCACGCCCTACAGCGAGAGAGAAAGTGAATTATCAGATCGGGCGGCGAGAGGGAGCGCCGAGCGCACACGCAGACGGACGGAGGGGAAGGGCGCAAAAAAGTACACGCGAAATGCAAAAAAAAAGACAGAGAACCAGAAGTGCACCGCCACAAGAGCATAAGACGCAGGAGAAGGCGATGCAACGATGAATGGGGCGGATGTCCGTCGGCGTGCTACAGGGTAAAGCGCCCCAAAACGAAAAGGGTGGGTGGGGTGAAGAAGACACAACAGTTAGTACCAGCGGCAGTGCCTACGTGCGCACGATGCGTCTGCCTGTGCGCGCGCGATTGACGTGAGGAGATCCAAAGAAAGGAACAAGACAACAAAAAGGGTAATCAGTAAAGATGCATGTACAAGGGAGGGCACAACGACGGCAGCTTGGACGGAGAGGCGGAACGTCGTGCACGCTGGCGCTCCGTGGATGTACGAAAAGGTAACCGCACACCGGGGACAGAGGGAAAGCAAAAAAGAAACCACAACAACAACAAAAAAAAGAAGCGCCGTTTTTTGAGGTCTTGATGGAAGGGGTTGTCGCCGTCGCGACCAGTGGAGGGAATGGTGGCAAGCTGCTCGCTACGGATGATGCCTTTGGCGCTTCCGGCGTGCTTCTGTAGGGCTGTCCTTCGCGTGTCTGTATCTGTGTCTCTGTCTGTGTGCAGGCACGCGAGTGCGTGGCGTGGAGGAGGAGGGGGGGGCAGGGGTCGGAAGGAGAGGCAGGAGTAGGGCAGACACAAGTGCTGCTCAATGACACAACACAGACACACACACAAGCACGCACGCACACACACAGGCACAGGAAGAGATGACGAAGGACTCGCGTGCGTGTGCACGTGTGTGTATATGGGTGACCTGTGGCACACAATCAAAACGAAAAAGGGGTACGGTTCTATTATCGTCTTCAATGGCGTGTTGCAAGACACGTGATGAAGGCCGAATGTGGAGGGAGAGGGGGGAGGGGGGGGAGGCTGTTTCCTAAGCAAGAATGGCGGACAGAGAAAGGAGAAGTGGATGGGGCTCAGTTGCGGACTACTACTTTTCGTCTTGTCTTTCCTTTGATGATCGCGGCGCGTGGAGACACACGCGTAAACCACAGCTCACGAAAGAGGAAGAGATAGTATGTGCGTGTCTGTGTATGCGCAAGCAACGGCACCTGTCTGCGACGTCGGCCTCTCGCTCTTTTCCTTTTTCGTTCCGGTCTGCCTTATTCTTCTGGCGTGCTTGCAGTGAAGCTGCTTCTTGACGAGAGACGGTCACGCACGTGGGTTGGGGACAAAGCCGCACTGACGTGGTGTGCGCGTGGAGTACGTGATCGGGGGGGGGGGGGGAGTAGAGAGGTGGAAGACGGTGGAGGCGAAGAGGGAAAAGAGACGAACGTGTGCACATGGCAAAGAGGAGCTTTCAAGGTCATCAGTGGTAAGTGTGTGTGCGCGTGTTTGTGTGTGCTTGAGGGTTGGGGGGGTGGGTAGCGGACTTGCAAGTCGCAGCGGAGGAAACCTAAGGACACCTCATCACGAGGCAGCACACGCCACACACAATGGGCAGCATGTGTGCGGCTAAGCCCATGCTTGGCTGTGTTGTGGGGACGCTGACCTGGCACTCCCGTTTCGAGTCGCCAAAATCGCTTGCTTTCGACGCTGCTTTGTTGCTTACAGGCACACACACACACACACACACACCGACATGTTGACGAGGACTCTCTCCTACTGTGCGACGTCTGGGTCGCATCACAATGTTTTCCTGCTCATGTTCGTGTTGTGCAACCTCTTAGGACCTCGCGAGTGTCGTATCGGTTCCACAACGCATACACCCGGATACCCTCCACAAAAGAGGGAGCCGTACATTATACGCACGCCGACTGATGCGCGCTCGTGGGAGCCTGCGTCACGGGCTATGCACACGCGTGCACTGGGGAGGGACCGAAACAAACAAAATCGACATGAAAAAGCGGCCGGGAGGGTTACTGATGGGGCATACAAAGAGGTGTCGAGAAGCCCCCTCCCCCTCCGTTGAGCCATGAGGCGAGAGGGTGAGGAGGGGATGCCCGGCAATCACGCGTGAATAGGGAGAGGGGGAGAGCGAGAGAAGGTGCCTGGGGTGCTGGGAGGCCTATGCTTATGTCATTGAATAGGAGAAGGGCCGATGGAGGAGGAGGAGGAGACCGCCTGGGCAGCAGCAACAGACAAGAATCGGAGCGCTGCAACAGCGCCTAGTGAAAGAGCAGAGGCAGGGGAGGAGAAGGTCCACGGAGCGAGCCGCGTAGCCCCCTCCCGTCCCCTCTCCTCTGTCGTTCGCGCGTCGTCCTGCAGGCACCCGTGCCGCCTGTCCCAGGCCCCTCTCGCTTCATTATCACCCTCCCTCGCCTTACCCCTATACCTGCTCTCGTAACACACACTCGACCAACACAAAAAAGCAGACGGTGCGCAACGGTGCTCATCCTATGGCTGCTGCGTTGCGGCGAACGACGTAGAAGACGCGGCCAACGCTGGGTCTACAACCACCTGGTAGTCGCCCTCCATTCCGCCAATGCGAACGAAGCTCTCGCCCTTGGCCTTCAAGATGTCCTCGATGTTCGTGGCCGTGTCCTCCATCCACCCAAGGTTGTCAGCCAGCAGGTGCTTCGCACGGCAGTTGGGACACTCCACGATGACAATGCCCTTTGTGTAGGCGTGCTTGCTGAAGCGCTTCACCATGCGGTAGTCGCACGGACCGCAGGTGAAAGCGGCCACCATGTCACCATCCGCTGGGCCGATGCCGGCGCCGCCCATGACGGAGCTCTTCTCCTTCTCTGGTGCTTGCAAGGCGGCGATGATGCGCTGTTGGTCTTCCGGGGAGAGGTGCTTGAGATGCTCCGCCACCGTCGTGGTAGAGGCAGTGGCATTGTCGTGTGCAGCGAGACCAGTGGGCGCTGCGGCTGATGTGTCCGTCAACGGCGTCTTTGCCGCTGAATGGCCGCGGCTGGGAGTGTCACTCGACGACAACCCAGTCGAGCACCAGCGGCGAGAAGAAGCGACCAACGACGCCGCGGAGAAGGATGCGCAGGACGACTGTGCCCGCAGCGCTGGCTGCAATCTCGGAGCCAGCGCACTGGCCACACGGGTGCCGGCGTGCGAGCCGCGGAGCACCACCGGACGCCTCGGCACGGAGAGAAGTGCGGGGCGATGAAGCATGACTTGAGCTCATGCGTTGGTGTGTTTAGGGCAGAGGGGGAAGGAGAGAGTGGGGATACGTGAAGAAGATGCGGGGAGATGCGCATGCGCCACTTCGATACCTTTCCAGATGAACGCTCGCGGAAAAGGGGGGCCGGGGGTCCAGTGGACAGACAAAGCCGGACCATTTCGTCGCTTTCCTCAAGCTCTATCCCCGCCAGGACTTATCGCCCCTCTGTGGAGAGAGAAAAAATAGGAGCGCATGTGTCCTGTGCAGGTTCCCATCCATCCATAAAATGCGGCGCCGCGTTGCGCTCCGCCGCCCCACGCCCATCTTCGCGTTAGTTATCTTTGGTGTGTCTTCCTCTGCTTGATTGTTCTCACGCGCGACCACTGGGGTCCAGCACACTCACCCGCAGACTCCACTTGCCGCGTCATCCCATCCCGCCGCCACCGTCCCCACCATCCCCGCATCTCGCGCCGCGCTTTCCACAGCCACGAGAAGCCCACATAATCTAGTCGGCGCGCGAGTCAGCGGCGCGACGCGGCCCATCCCATTCGCAGTGGCGCAACACAAGACCGTCGCCGCCTCGGCCGGCGTCAGCGCTGCGCTCGCCTTTTGGACTCGCGAAGAAGGACTGCGTCGTGATGGTGCGCAGCGAGGTCGCCATGGCAAGCAGCACCGCGCCGCTCACGATGGACGCGACCAGCCCGCAGAGACCCACCAGACCCATCATGGTGGTGAAGTGCGGCAGATCGGCGGGGTTCTTCTCCACCGTTATTGCCGCAGCCCCGGTCGGCACAGCTGAGAGTGGGCGAGCGTAGTGGTGCAAAGTAAAGATGGAGTGCGTGGCGGTGCCGTCGCTGACTAAGGTGGCCGACCGAGGCGGCGTCTCCCTACCTACCCCCAACACCGAGCCGTTTCCAATCATTGCAGCCGGCGGCGAGGACGAGGCTGGCGGGCTGGAGGGAAAGACCATGTGCATGAAGATGAAGATGCCCACGATCGAGAGCAGCAATCGAGGCGCGACAAGCAGCCAATCGTACGTCACGTACGCCAGCGCACGCAGCGTCAGGTCAGGGGCGTGGTACTCCGTGGAGACGGCGAAGCGAGAGGGACGGCCAGGCACTACCCACGGATCGCGGCGGCCAACCGACGGCGAGAAGGTGATGCTGTTGTTCACGATAGGCGAGACCGTTCGGAAGACAAACTCTCCGTCCGAGGCAGTGGCATGACCGGCCGTGCACGCTATCACTCGGTGCGCCGAGGCCGACGCCGCACCCTCCGCTACTGCCGAAGCCGGTGAGCCGCCGCCAGTATGAAGCCGCCTCTGAACTCCGCCGCCGGTCAACACCTGCCGCCGTGTGCACACCGTCGCTGGTCGAGGACATGAGAAGCTCTCCTTGAGGCTGAAGTTCGCCGTGCACGGCGCTTCCGTAAAGCTGTCGTGGCCAGAGACGTTCGATGCGACGGACAGGCCGCTCCACCCGCGTGCAGTGGATGAAAACCACATCGACTGGGGCCGCGCACGATCTACTCGTTCGCGAGAGGCGTGCGACAAACCTGCGTGGCTGGTGGGGCTGTCAGTGGGGCCGAAGGGCCGGTGCTGCGGAGACGCCGCTGGTGCAGCACCACCAGCGCGCGCGGCTGTCTGCAGAGGTCGTCGGCTTCGGTGGATCTTGTATAAACTCCACGCGCAGAGAAGGTCCAACACAGGCACCATACCAGGGCAGAGTAACAGCACTGCCGAGGCGCTGCACTGCCATGCACCCGACCAGGCTGGCACCAGGTGCTGCACGAAGGCCGCCAGCACTGGGGTCGGCTTAGCTGCCGGCTGTTGTGCCGCAGATGAAGTGGTTCGAACCATGTAGGCTTCCCACGCAGAGAGAATGACGGTCATTACCACCTGCACCGCGTACGTGCACACCAACACGACCCCGCATGCCTGGAGAGAATCATACCACGCACACCATACAGCCCAGCTGCAGAGCGCGACGACGCAGCTGGCTGCCGTGGCGACGAGCAGACACTGACGACGCGAGCGCCAGCCCCATCCCTCCCAGTCGGCGCGGTGCTGCGCGAGGATCGTCAGGTATGGAATCGCCTCCGCGCTCCACGCCAGCCGCTCTAGGTCCATGGTGAGCCGCACGGGCATTCGAACGCGCTGGTCGCGGACGAGCAGCTTGAAAGCCTCCACCTGATGCAGCTGCACCGCCATCTCAACTGGGGTTGCGATGAGGCGCTTCAGGGCATCCTCGGAGAGAGACTGCCGCTGCACCAGGCAGTGGGAGTCGCGCAGCACTGAGGCCGCCTTCGGCAGGCGGTTAGGACAAAGATGTGGGTGCTGCAGGAGCCATGCAACAACTTCGACGTTGCCGGCCAACACGGCTATCTGCAGCGGTGTAGTGTAGAAGCCGGCGTTCACTTCGATCGCGGGGTGGTCAAGCAGGTACAGCAGCACGGCCTTCCAGTGCTGCGCCGTCCGCAATCGATGAGTGGCGGTGTCCTGTCGCAAGGAGGGGCCGTGCTTCTCGTCTCTGTCCTCTTCATGCGCCACCGCCGTAACGCCCTCGTGTCCATCGTCCATGGCCCATGCGGCCGACGCATTGCTGAAGAGCGTCTTGTCGCGCTGCCATAGCGGCCCCATGACCTTCGAGGACACCGATGCAGATGGGGCACCGACATAGGGTGCTGCTGCTGCTGCAGCGTAAGATGCCGCTCCGCTGCCATCAGCGTCACCAGATGGGAGGCTGCGAAACCCATGTTTCGCTGGCGCCCTCGCACCGCCGCTGACTGCGCCTGCAAGGAACGGAGAGATGGTGACCACCCCTTGCTCCGCCGTGGAAGGCAGAGGCGAGGACGGCGGTGTGATGCCGCGCTGGGGCTTCCGGCTGTGTAGCGCCGCCGAAGCGGTGGTCGGCGATGGCTGCTGCGCTGCTGCCGCGATGGAGCTACACATGAGGAACTGGCGTAGCGCATACAAGAGCGCCGACGTGCCCTCGCTGCTGGCAAAGCGGTTCACGTTGACCCCTGCGGCAGCGCCGAGGATGTACATGGCCTCGGTGTTGCCCGTGACAACGGCCGCATAGAAGGCACTGCCATAGTTGGGCTTAATGCGGTGATGAGAGACCAAGAAGGGCAACACTTGCTCATTTTGATGGCATTGAACGGCGACTCTGAGGGGAAAGCCCAGGTTGGGCTCCAGCTCTTCAACGGAGAGAAGACGCGTCAGGACATCCATGTCACCCACGCCGGCGGCAACGGCCACCGGCGCGCACATGGACCAGTTCCACCGCTTGAACATCAGCAAGAGCTGCACCAGCTCGACGCGGAGGCAGGGCAGTGGGTGCTGCACAGCCAGGTCTACGACACTGGCGCCGACGTGGAGCTTGTCCGCATTGAACTGAGTGAGAAGCGCTTGCACTGGCTCGAGCACGCGACGGCAGGCGGCGCGGATGTAGGCAGTCGTGGGGCTACTGGCGAGCGAATCGCCCTTGTCGCTCCAGCTGCCGGCGGAGCGCCTGCGAGGCAGCCGCGACGCCACCGTGGGTGCGTTTGGCGAACGTGGGAGGGGCAGCACAGGTGGATTCTCTAGATTCGCCGCCACAGACATGGCAAGCGGCGAGGTTACGGAGGGGGCTAAGGAGGGAGAGGGCGTGCGCAGTGGCATGGCAGTGTCGGCCGCCGCGATGAAGGCGCTACGCCGCACCATCACCTCGTCCCTCGTCGCCAGTGCTGGTGATGAGGTGGCGGAAACTCTGCTACACCCTTCAGCGACGCCCTCCACCTCCTCAGGAGCACCAGCATGCGGCGCCTCCGCCGCGGAGGCAGGCTTGCAGTCAGCGGGCTCTGGAGATGCTGGCGCAGCTGTCGCGACAGGCCCGCTCACCTTCAGCAGCGCCTCTAGTGAGGAGTACTGGTAGAGGCTAGTGACTGCACGCCAGAGGACCGCCTCGCACGGCTGCTGTGGCAGCGGCGTTGTGTAGCTGCCGTCGGAGACAAAGGGGTCCCGCGGCCAGGACATGGCGGCGATAGCGAGAGAAATGCAAAAAGAGAGCAGGAGTTGGAGGAGGATAGGTTGCGATACTAAATACTGCGAAAGAAGCAGCCGCAGTCGTCAGATACAGAGAGGCGAAGAAACAAACCTTGGCACCACGCGGCTAGCACGGAGGAGAAGGAAGAGGGGGAGGGGTGACGCTCGACGTAGACACACACGCGCACAGACGAAAAGCGAAAGTAGAACGAAACAAAACGAAAGCGATCATACCACAACTCGAGTAACAGCGGCTGCCGCAGCAGCAGAACTACAAGTGACCACTGCGGTGTGGTCGAGTTGTGAAGATACGTGAAATCGCGGACGAGAAGCAGCAGCAGCAACAACAAAGATTAAGCCCCAAGACGATCCGGTTGGCGGGCGCTGACGGAAAAGGAAAGCCAAAGCCAGGAAAAGGCAGCAACGGAAAGTTCCTGCGTCGATAAGTGTGACCCGCCCCCAACGGAAAAGGGGGGGGGAGGAGGAGGAGGAGGGGGGGGGGGGCAAAGAGAGCGTGTGTGTATGACCGCCAGGAGGTCCTTCGAAAGAAAGAATTCTAAAGCGAAATAAATAAAGCGTATGTGGGGCGGGGTGGGGGACAAGCTACACGTGCATATACAAGATGAGGAAAGGCACACGCCACCCGAGATGACCGAGCGGGAGGGGAGATGAGATCAGATGCACGCCTATCTGCAGGTGCGCAAACACACACACACACACACACACACAGACAGGCATGCACGGTCGAGAAGAAGAGAGCGGACAAGTGAGGATGAGAGAAGGAAGATGCGACGACGCGCAACTCCGCTTTGAGTGACTGGCCGTGGCACGTGCTGCTCCTCCACCGTATCAAGGCACAACAGCTTTACGGTGCTGCCACACGGCACCCCTTCAACCTTGATGAGCGCCGGTGTTCTTTCCAGCTTCGTCCTTCCTTCTTCCTTGCCGCCGTTCCAGGGCCCACTGGCGGTGTTACCAGCCAAAAAAAAAAGGAGGGGGAAGGTGTTATCGCACACCCCTGTGCTACAAGAGCCAAAGACACAAAATAAATAGCGGCGATGCGGGTTGATGGACGGAGGGAGTGGCGGTGACAAGTGCGGGGGGGGGGCATCCACGAGTGAGCCCGCCGGCGCGGGGTGGAGCGAGCGCCAACACAGACACACGCATACGCGCGAGAAAGGAAAGCGTGTGAAAGAGAGAGAAAGTGGCAAAAGTGGGAGACGATAGGTAAGAAAAGTGGTCAGAGGGATGTGGAGAAGGGGGGGGGGACGGCATAGAGCGAGTCGGCGGCGGATCCCCAAAAGCCGACTATAGTCGACGTCGACGCACGCATTCCTAGACGATCGCCCCTACATACGATCACGGGGATGTGCATGCGTGCGACTGAGCCCCGAACAAAAAAAAACAAGGGAAAAAGGCTCTGGCACCATGCCAGCACCTTCGCAGAGAGAGCCGCTCTGACATCGTAACGTGCCCTTCTTCTTGTTTTGCTTGCTTTTATTTCTTGTGTGTGGGTGGAGGAGGGGGAGGGTTCCTTCTTGAGGTTTGTTCGGAGACAAGGCGAGTGAGAGAGCGTGTTTATGTGTGTGAGCGTGTGTGTATTGGGTCCGTCGCTCCACTTTCTTCTCTCCTCTCTTTTATTCGGTGAACATCGAACAATATCCACTACGCGCGCAGACCTTCATACTCTTCCTCCGCGCGCCAAAGTGTATATGCATATATATATGCATGTGCATGTGTGTGTGTGTGTGTGTGTGTGTTGCATGTACGTCAGCATGCACAGATGCAGACACACGCACACGTCCACACACGCGGGCTTTTCGCGTGAAACAAACAACAGTGAAAGGCGGGCGGAGAGAGAGGGAGACACGCGCCCAGCGCCGGCTCTCGGACACGTGGACAACACGCCTCCTCCGCCACCACCATCAGCAGCACCACCAATACGATGAAGAGCAGCGATGGGAGTACTACGTGGAAGACGCTAAACGGACAACACAGGCAGCCGAAGAGGAGAAGGCAAAAACTGGTAAAACACAGGTGGAAGGCGGTGGCGCACTAATAGAGAGACGAAAGACAAGAGACCTCGGGGGCGGGCGGCTTGACACTCCGCATGGGGAGCAACCCGTCGGAAACAAGGGCGATACACACACACACACACGGACACGGACACGGACACGGACATGGACAGAAGCACGGAGGAGAAAAGGTGCCGAGCAAACAAAAGGTTTTCATGTAAAAGACTGGCCGATCGTGCCCGCGCCCCGCCCCGCTACACGCAGCAACGCACGCGGGCACCACTCACAGACAGACAGAGGGACAGTGGGGAGAAGAACCCCACACCGACGCCCCAGGCAGTAAGGCGGAGGGGGGACACAGGAAAAAGGAAGGCAGAGGGACACACAACAGAGAGGGAGAGAAGCGCCTCTGACTTGGAAAAATGGCGAACACGCACAGCTGTGTACAGGCACAAAATCACGGCAGAGTTGCATCTGCATGGTAGCAGGGGGGAGGGAAGAGAAGAGAGGGGCGGGGCGGGGGCAGGAGTCGCTACGCCTTGACGCCCTCCATCCTTTCAGATTTTCTCTTAGTGATTCAACACATCGTAGCTCCAGCAACGGAGGCACCCTTGCATGCACGCCCGTGTGATACTTGCGTGCGTGCGTATGTGCCTCATCGGAGGCGTATCCGTGGGCGGGTGGGGGAAGGAGTTCACGGAGAGCCGAAAGAAGAGAAACTCGAAAGCACGTAGAAGAATAGGAGGAATGCAGTCCTGCGTCGTCATCTCAGCCGTCGCTAGCGTCGTCGTCGTCGCGGCGACGTGCGGGGTAAGGAGGGGGAGGGAGGAGGGTACGAGCGACTAGAACAGCACCATGGAGTTGGCATACACATGCACACGCGCGCGCACACCCCCATGCACGAGATACCAAGGGCCACGTAAACAGAGCTGTAGAGGCAGAGAAAGGCGTCACAGCCAAGTGCATTGAGAACCCCTGGTGCCGAAAAGGGCACCAACACAAGGAAGAAAAGCAAAAAAGAAACGAATGGAAAGCAACAGCATTGACCGCACATGCACACGCGCGCGCATGAGAGAAAAGCGAAAGGGATGAAGAGATATAGCGAGAGGGACGGGGGAGGGGGACACGACATTGCGGACACACACAGCTGACAGCCTATGCGAGCGCACACAGCGCCACGCACAGAGAGGGGAGACGTACAGAAGAAAACAAGACGCACATATACCTCGTGAGCATACTCCCCACCACATACCAAAAAAAGCGTTTTTTCGTTTAGCCATTAGAGGGCATTGCCGATAGACATGACATTTTTGTCTCTCTCATACTCGTGGCACCTCACGCGCAACCGTCTTGCACACCAACGCACCAGCCCCTCCTCTCCCCCCCCACACACACACATAGAGAAGAGGAGAACCGCATGGAGAAAAGGAAAGCTATACCGTACGCGCGAAAAAAAGGGAGTCAAGCAACACCGTAAGCGCTGACGACCATAAAAAAGCGCACAGGGGCAAGCAAGCAACGAAAAGCAATGACAGCAGCAACCGTTGGAGAAATGGGAGGAGCGAGCGGGCTAGAGAGAGGGTGAGGGTGGAGAATACTAGCAAGCATGCACACACACACGCGCAGCGTGGCGGGTATAAGCGGGAAAAAGAAAAAGCGGGAGGAGAGAACACAAGCGGGGGGGAGGCAGCACACGTGCACACATACACATACACGCAGCGCAAAAGATAAAACATCCGCTGCCGCATACATGCGCACACCCAAACGCTTACTCATCTCCCTCTCCTCTCTGTCGCGCCCCACAGTGCGCACACGCCCGCGCATGAAGGCGAGCGTGGTCATAAGGATGAATGCGTGTCTGCGCGGCTACCAGAAGTTTCGTGTGTCGCGCACGCGGATGCGCGCACGGGGTGGAGTGCCACGACTTCACAGACAAAACGTCGACAACCGAGCAAATATGTAAAGGGAAGAGAATCACGGCGGACTCCGCCAGAGCAGCTACCACCAATGGTGCTCCTACTAGGTGCGCATGCGGAGCACAGGTGGACTCTTGGCGTGCGTAGCGTCCTCACCTTCCGTAACTCTGGCTCACAGTGGCGCCGGGGCACCCGCGTTGTTCGATGGACTCAGGGTGCCCGGTGCCTGCTTCTGGTACCCCGGCTGTGGCAACTGCTCTTGCACGGGCTGTCCGCTGTAGTTGTAGTACGCCGGCTGCGCCACCGGGTACTCCGGCGGGGCGCCGTAGCTGTACGGCTGGCCGGCGGGCATGTTGCCTGGGTAGTAGCCCGGGTTCGGTGGCGGAGCAACGTTGTTGGTGTAGCACGGCTGCACCGGGTACTGGGGCTGTAGCTGCTGCTGCTCGGACTCTCTACGATTCCTCTTCTCCCCAGTCGAGCGCGTTGCACCAGAGGCGCACAAGGCAATACAGCAGGCACAGAGCCCGGCGCAGAGAGCGCCGAGAAGGAAGTCGCCACCGTCTAAGCCGTACTCGCTCTCGCGCATGTACACCAGCAGCAGCATCTGCTCAGCCGCGTCCGCGCTCGCGTCGTCGGCGCACCGCAGCACGGGGCCGGAGGCGAGCACGTCGCGAAGGGTTGCGGTGTTCTGAAGAGGAAGGAAAGCCTCAACGGCCTCCGCCCCCTCCGAGGAGACCGGGGGCACGAGAAGGGCAAAGAAATGAGCATTGGCCAGCGAGTTCGTGTTCTGCTGCTCCTTGTCATCCGCAGCGGCGTGACGACCACTTGACGACAACGCCACGGCTTCCTGCTCTTGCAAGAAAGCCCGAATAGCATGGATGGGCGTGTCGGGCGACATGCAGAGCTGCATGCCAGGGAGCTTGCGCAGTTCCTCCGTCGCCGCCGCACTGCCGGTCGCGGCCGCCGAGAGCGCCCTATCGAATACTCTCTGTACCTTATAGGTGGCCTCTACACACAGGACAGACACAAGCGATTCACCGGCGCCCTCCATCGGCACGCTCGCCGCCACAGACGCGATTTCACCTCGGTCGGCCATGCGGTGCACGCGGGAGACGGAACGACAAGCAGAAGAAACACACACGCAGAAAGAGAGCAGTGAAAGCAACGGTGCAGACGGTAGAGGAAGGTGGGTACGGGGAGGCCGCTTGAGTGCAATACGACGAGGTGGTTGGAGGAGAACCTGTGTAACTGTTATGGGAGGGAGAGTAGGTAGGTGGAGGCGAAAGAGAAAGTCAGAGAGAGGGGGAGAGAGAGATGTGCAGAGTGCGGGCATATGCCGGGTGTGCGGAGCGCGTGTGTACGAGCGTGAGCACCCACACACGCGCACACACAATAATGGTGAAAGATTCACAAAGAGGAGACGAGGAGGACGGGAGTAGTGTATGTGCGTGTGTGTGTGTGTGTGCGTGGTGGGGGAGGTGCGCTGGTCATTGGCCCTTCTCTCCTCCACTGCATCTTGACGCCTCCGTGAATGCACACGCACGAAGACGAAGAAACGCACACACACACACACACACACACAAAAGCACGACACGTACGTGTCTCGCGCAGCAGGACCTCCCGTTTGCTTTCCTTGTGTTTGTGCTTGTTCAGCCGCTCCCCCGCCCCTCCCAAACACTTCGCACGAGGCATCCCCTCACCTGCAGCACGTACAGCTTAGTTGGGGGGCGGGGCGGGGAGAGGAAACGGGGAGAAGACGTGCTGGGGCAGGAAGCCGGAGAAATGGTGCGACGTATGAAGGAGGGTAAAGAGGAGCGAGAGGAAGAGATCAGAAGACACACACACAAGCTCACACAAGCGCGCAAGCCATGAAACAAAGCCAACGGAAAACAAGAAGACACATCCAAGATGCACGCAAAGAAAGAGGGCAAGGAGAGCACACATATGGGAAGGCGGTGGCTTTCACGACGGCACCGCTCCTTCAAGCCATGCTACACACGAAGATAGACACACATACACACACAAAGTCGCTTCCATCCTTCCCACCTCTCGTACCCAACTTGCACAACGGCAAGAAAAAGAGAAAACGACAAGAGAAGAAACACCGGCAGCCCACAGGCCCCTCGCCCTCTCTTTCCCCTTCACAGACACATACATACAACACAGAAATCCGCAAAAAAAGAAAAATAAAGAAGGGAGGAAAGTTGGAGGAACCTTGACGCACCACCTCCATGGAAAAGTAAACCGAGGGACCAAACCTGCGCCGCTAGGTGCCGCCTTCACCACAACACACACTGCAGAGAAGGAAACGAAGAATGTCATACAAACGAAGAGGAGGAGGAAGGCAGGCGCTGGGTGAGGCACACGGCCATGTGCGAGTGGGAGGAATAAAGAGAGAAGGAAGGAGGGAGGGAGGGAAGGAGAGGGGTGTAGAGACACACATACATTAAAAGACACCCACCCACGTAAAAGTAGAACACATTGCCTTTTTTTTCTGCTCCACATGGTCATCCCAACACGAGCAAGTCAGCAACAAATACGCGCCTGCACAGCCACAGCTGTTCACTTTCCACTACTGCACTGTGTCTATGCCGAGGAGTCTGGCCAACCAACACCGTTCGGCTTCGCACAGCCGAGTGCAGTGCCACTGCATACAGCGCCGGCTAGGCCCATGGATCACGCTCGAGATCACCGCAACGCAACTAAAGCATAACAACAGTAGCTGGATGCGTATACTTGTTGAATCGTCGACACGGTTGGCAGTGAGCTGGTACGAACGTGATCATGACCGCACGCCTCTTCGGCACACCGCCAGCCCCGACTTGTCCGCCGGACACCGCGAGTTCCCAGCCGTCCTTGAGGGAAGGCTGCGCCGGCTGCTTGGCATCCCCACAAAGATCGGGGCACTGCGCCCTGTGCGATACCGCAGGTGGGGTGGCCCGGCATCGTCATGAGGGAGCATCAAGCAAAAGGAAGAAAAGAAACAACAAAAAAAAAATGAAAGGTAAAAGAGCATGTGTGAAAGGAAGGAAGACGTCGGAAGGAGGGGAGAGGAGGCAAGAGAGTGAATGGATGGATGTGACCGCGTGTGTGTGGGGGGGGGGGGGGGAGGGAGGGGGGGGGAGCGCAGCTGAGCACAACAACAACACGGAAAGAAGTTAACGAGAGGGAGGAAAGTGGAACAGGGAGAGAGCAGCTACAGAAACAGAGAGGTACAGGTTGAGTCACACTTTCTTTGCTTTCCATGATGCTGGCATCACACTCCAGGACTAGATAGCATGGGCCATGACGAAGCGCATCACTCGTCAACCATCCTTCCGATACTTCCCTCCCTTCTTTACGCTCATCTCATGCTAGCTCGCCCAGCTCCCTTCCTAACCGCGCTGGTGGGAGGAGACTAACGAGAAAAAAAAAGAAAACGAAACAAAGTGAACGCAGCCGAATTCAAGCAGGAGCCCAGAAATGGAAGAGACGGAAAGGTTATACGGAAGTGATGGGGTGGGTGGAGGACAGTGGCGCTGAACAGAGAAGGGGCTTGTGCGAGCAAGGGAAAGGTGGTGTGTGTGTGTGTGTGCGTGTGTGTGTGGGATTGTCTCACATACACACACACACGCACACCGCATGCAAAATGCATCTAAAAAGGAAAACCAAAACACCTAAGAGACAAGAGTGCAGCCGAGAGCAGCATAAGGAGGACAGCGGGGGAGCGGGAACAACGCACGTGCGACGCGAAAACACATTCCTTGTTTGCTTTCGCTGGTCCTCTTCATCTTGGTTTCCGCCAAAAGCGTTCTCTCCCACACAACGTGCTTGCCGACACGCCGCAGTAGAGACACAGGCAGAGGCATCCAAATGTGGCGCCTGGTTATGCTTTGAGGGGGAGCCAGTGAGGAAGCCTCGTCTCCCCTCGCTGACGGCGACTATAGCGGTCCTGCTGCAGGTGCGCTCGGAACGTACGTAGCAGATTGAATGGGAATACCATTCAGCTGCTGGTTCTGCGGCTGGTACTGGTACCCACCGCCGTAATAGTTCTGATGCAGCGGCTGCGGCTGAAGCACATTCGTGTTGGTGTTGGCATACGCGTTCGGTGGCATGCCGTACCCGGGCGCCCCACTGTTGTAATAGTTCTGCTGCGGCTGCTGCCCGTAGTAAGCGTTGCCGGCGCCGTTGTTGTAGTACTGGGGTACACCATTGCCGCCGTAATAGTTCGGTTTCGTGTTGGCGTGGTTGGGTTGCTGATTGTTCTTTGCGGTGTTCATGCAGCAGCAGATGCCAGCCGCAATGCAAGCGCAGATAGAAGCGCAGCACCCGAGCAGAAGCAAGTCGTCGCCGTCAAAACCAAACCTTGTCTCATGGGTGTAGAGCAGAACGAGTGCACGCCTTGTGGTGGGAGGATCACCGGCGCCGACTGAGAAACTCGCAGCTGCTGCCTCCTCCACCTCCGCCTCTTCTCGTCGCAGCGCAGCCCAGTAGGAGTCGGTGGCGCCGACACCGCCATGATCTTTGGCAAGAGGGTTGCAGTCAGTCTCACTGGCCCCCAGAAGGGGGAAAAAGAAGAGCTGATTGTTCATGCTCAGCTCGGACAGCTCCATCGACTCCGCAAGCGCCACCAGCGAGTTGGAGGAGGCCTCAGCAGTGCCACAAGACGGTGTGACATCAGCCGCGGCACCATCAGCGATGGAAAGTAACGGGTGGCGAAGGGCAAACAGATGAAGCGTCAACGCACCGCTGTCTACAGTGTTCGCTGATGCAGACGACGTTGTCTGGGCCAGCAGGAACTGCCTCAGCACATCCACACTTGCGTTGGCAGGGGCGTGCAGGAGAACACCGCTAGCTTTCCTCGATGCCTCTTGGAGAGCCTTGGCGCACTGTGCTGGCGGCAGCTTCAGCGACTTGAATAACTGGCGGATGTCCAGCGCCGACGCGTCGAGGCATAAAATGGGGATGACCGCAGCAGCGCCGCTCGCATTGCCGGCAGAACTGACCGTGCATGTGGGACTAGACACTCCTTCTGCGCCCGCGCCAGACGCCGAAGGAGGAAAGTTTAGGGTGCAAAGCATGCTCTGCACCTCCATGGCGGGCAACTCTGCTCTACCAGCACGACGGGACTCGTAATGGATGGCGGAGGCGACGAAGCCGCCGCCCGTTGAAGGGTTCTCCTGCGAGGAGGAGGCCGACTGACCCATTCTCTTGACCGTGAGTCGGTGGCACAGCTGGTTCTTGTATTTTGCTCTGCAGACTTGGAGTACGTGGGTGCTCGATGCGACGGAGTAGAAAAGCTGAAACGGTCCTAAGCGGCTGGATGAGGAGGAGGGGGAAGGAAGGGG
This sequence comes from Leishmania aethiopica, assembly GCA_003992445.1. Lineage (NCBI taxonomy): Eukaryota > Euglenozoa > Kinetoplastea > Trypanosomatida > Trypanosomatidae > Leishmania > Leishmania aethiopica. The sequence continues at coordinate 237,509 of RZOE01000111.1, forward strand.
GTGCGGAACTGCACACGGAACAGATTGCATGCGCGGGAGCACATATATGTGTGTATGTGTGTTGATGAGGACGAGAAGAGGAAGAAGGAGAGAGAGAGAGAGTTGCACACCACGAGAACATGCGGTGTCGGGCAGCAGTGCACAGGTTGAAGCTTTCGAGGAGGGGGTGAGGGAAAGAAAAGGAGCGGAAGAGATGCCGGTGGGGATGGGCGCACTGAAGCGAATCCTTCGGTAAAAGAAGCCGAAGCAGAAGACATATGTAGAACTGAGAGGGGGGAAGCGTGTAGCGAGCTGTGTTTGCTCACGTGATCACGGCTCTGGGGTTCAATGCTGTTCCGGCTATTCTGTCGATCTGCACTTACGTCCAGCGAGGTGGAATGCCCACCACCACCACCACCCCTTCGCTTCGCTCATGTATGTACAACGAAAAAGAGACGTGTGCGTTGCTTTGAGGGTTTTGTGGTGGCTCCTAAATGTGTGTGCCACCACGTCCTTCAGCAGCCGCCGCGCGTGCGCCGACAGAGGCGGGGGACAACGAGAGAAGAAACAGGCAGCAGGGAGCTGCTCGCGCGACTACCGGGGCGTCAGCCACGGAAATCGCTCCAGCACCTGCGCGCGTGCCTGAGCCGTAAAAGGAGGTATACCGCTGCCGCTGCCGCCATCCCCAGACGGCTGCATCAGTCGCGCTAAGCCCGCCTCATCGAGGTCTACGAGCATGTCAGCCGCTACCGTTGCACATAGCAGCCGCAAGGTAGGCATCCCAAGTCGCGAGGCCGCTCCCAGCACGTGGCACAAACGCGACCACATCCGTCGACGGTTGGCGAGTGAGAAACACTCGGCGCGCTGCTGAGAGAGCGCGACTTCATGTGCGACAGTCACCTGGCGCTGCTGCTGCTGCGTTTCCCCTTTCGGCAATGGTACCGCAGCGGCACCACCGAGAAGATCTACCCACGCCCCGCACTCGACCAGACGGAGGGAGTCCACCTGCGACCGCTCTAACCCCAGCAGTTGGCACAAGACGTAGTAATGCTCCCACGTCGAGAGGGCGTAGAGGTCTTGAAAGTTCAGAGGCCGCTGCAGCGAGGACGGTACGCGAGCAGGGGCGGACAAGAAAGTCGGAGACGGGTGTGCTGCGGCTGCAGCGATGCTGGCAGAGGTGGTGTAGTCGAGCGCGTGGAAGTGCTCCAAGTACACTGCCACCACATCGAAGACATCTTTGTCGAGAAACGGAAGTGGAACCGCCACGGGAGACGACGACCGAAGCGCGACAGCCGCAGCGGAGCTCGCACCGACCTTGTCGCCGACTCCCCGCGCCCCACCAGGGTTACCCTCAAAGGCGTCCGCCAGCAACTCGCGCAGTGCTGGGCACCCTGCTTGCAGAATGTATGCCGGACACACGTAGCAAACCGGCGCTGGCGCGGCCGTGCCAGAGGAGCTGGCGGCGGGCGCGAAGGATGCTGGCACCCCCACTTTGAGAAAAACCTCCGTGGTGTACGCGCTATCGCGAGCGGCACCCGTGGTTGATGCAGTGGCTTGCTGTGAAGCTTGCCGTGGCGCATCAGCGCCGCAGCGACAAATGTGGCGCAGCAGAAAAGACGGCTCGGATAAGCAACCCATCTACACCCGCATAAGATGGAGAGTCGAGAGAGGCCTGCAAGGGAGAGAGAATGGGGGAGGGGGCAGCGCCGCTCACCCGTGTGCGAAAAAAAGAAAAAGATGATGGAGGCGACGTTGCAGGGAGAGAGAAGGTGGATGCGTCTTCATGGTCTGAGAGGTGCACCCTCGTCTCCCACCCACTCACCCATCTACTGCCTTCGCCCCCTTCCATCAGCTCAGTCTCGATGAACAGGAGGAAAAGGCAAAGAGAATAAAACGAGGAAGGAGGCGCGCACACAGTCAGCTGACTAGCAAGTGGGAAGAGGCCTAAGTGGGAGAGGGGAGGGGGAGGCTCTGCATGGAGAGAGCACTCGTAGTGCTCTGTTGGTGGGTGGAGGGGCAACGTCAGCGCCGACGGTGAGAGCAGACAGAGAGCGAGAGAAGCACACACACACGTACATATACACACAGAAGGTGGAAGAGGTGAAAGCATTGGGGGGAGGTCAAGAGAGGAGCATCCAGACGCAATAGCGAGAGGGCGAGGATGGTGGCAGCGCAAGCCCTACACACACGCAAACTCAATCGGAGAGCGTCCATAGTAGTCCCGCAACCGCCTCTCATCAACATCCATGCCGTTCTTCTAGCCCCCTACCTCTGCCAACTCTCCTTCACCGACCCCCCAACCCTCTTTCCTTCACGTCTGCCCGACGTCCTCGTCTCATCGCTCCCGCTTCTGCAACCTTACCTCGGCTCACGCTACAGCACTGCTGCTGAGTTCCCTTCGTCACCAGCTACTCGCACAGGCGCATTACGCGCCCTACCCTTCCCTTTCCAGCTCTCCTCCACGTCGCCATCGCTGGAGCCTCTCCGTGCACGCTGCCTTCTGGAGCTTCTCTTCATTGCGGAGGCGAACCTCATGACCTGTTTTTTTGTTGTTCCTTGCGGTTGTTCGCTTTTTCGTTCCTCTTACACTACTTTGGTAGTTCATCGTAATCACGCACACACACACGCACGAACACACGCATACCCTCGAACTAACTAAATAAGAAACGCATACACATTGGCAGATGCCCCGATCAATCACCTACACGCAGACATAGACGCAGACACAGGCAGACAGAGACACATCAACGCCAAACACACGCACACAAACACACATACACGAAGCCGGACAGGGGGACACAGACACAGCGAAGCGTCAACGTACACGCGACGCTGACACGAAACGGCTACACACACCAGCGACAACTAAAGCGCCGGACGCATGAAAAAAAAAAAGGAAGACAGAGAAACAGGAAAGAGACACACCGACCGGTCACTTCCACACATCATAAGAGGGAAGGAGGGGAGGGAAAGGAAGGGAGGGGAGAGGGGGCCGCAGACAGAGGGAAGCACACAAGAACAACGACAAGAGAGCGAAAACACGAAGACCAAGACGAGGAGGAGCAGAGAAGCGCCGCACATAAAGCGAAAAAAAGTTGATGGAAAGCGAGCAACATCATCCTACTCCAGAACTACAGACTACCGACTGGCACGTGTGCACAGACGCGCACACGCGTACACCCAAGCACGCATGAGAACACACAGATACACACAGTAAAAGAGACTAACAAAAACGTCGGCGAATGAGAGAGGATGATGGCGATGGTGGTGGTAGTGGAGCATGAGGAAAAATGAAAACAACAAGGGAGATGGAGCTTCTTGTCTGGATTCGACTCGCACGTGCCAATGAGTGAGTCTCTGTGCGCATTTCCACAAGAAAGGTATAGAGAGCGGGCAAGAAGGACAGACGGGAAAGAGACATCCCGAAGAAAGCGAAACGATAACATAAATTTTCAGAAAAAAAAAGAAGGGGAGGGGAACAACCACAGCAACAACAAATGGGGAGAAGTTGGGGAGCTGCACTCGGGCAACACAAAAAGCAGACTCACCACACACACACACACACACACACACACACACACACACACATGTCAGCAAAAGGAAAGCGTGCACAGGTCGCTTCTGCCATCCAACAGCTCATACGTGTCCGACGACGCTTCTCTCCCTTTTCGGTGTGTCCTCCGTTTCAGCTTTGCTGGCGTGCGCATACGCATCTCACTCCAGCACACGGCACATGTGCGCGCGTGAGCTCGTCGGTACGTGGGCGGCGGGGTGCGACGTTTGCGCATGGCACACACACGCACACGCCCTCCTCGCCCCATCAGCCCTCCTCGTGGCAAAACGCGTGCAAGCGCGCACCTCTCACGTCGCCTTTTCGTTTGATTGCTCCGGTTTCCGCATTATGACAAGCTCCCACTTCTTCCGCATTTCCCTCTTTTGCCGGTTTTACGTGCTTTTTTTTTTAAATATCTCTCTCGCTGAGCTTCGTCCTCCGCGTTGCTGGCGGATTGATCGACGCCCCTCTCTCTCGCTTCACATCGCCCATCTCTCTTCTCTTTCTCTTCGCCGTCCCTCTCTTCACAGCGGAAAGCGAGGAAGGGGGCGAAAAGAGAGAGAGAGAGATGGGCGATGTGAAGCGAGAGATGGGCGGTGGGCAGCAACGAGGGAAGACGTCTACTCACACATGTATAAATGTATCTCTGTTCCTCTTGGTACGGGTGTGGCTGTTGCATGGACCTTGCTGCTGCTGTTTCGCATTCATGTTGCCTGCGTGTGTGTTTGTGTTTTCTATTGCATAGCCATCCAGGACAACACGAAAAAGGGAAGGAGTAAATTGATCATACGAACACGCAACTGCAGAATCAAAAAAAAAAAAACATGCAATACGCAAAACGCACTCACGTGCGCACACAGACATGGCAGGAGCTCCCCTTCCTCCCTCCCTGCTCTTCTCCACCTACCCACCCACACACCCCGCGCGCCTCCTGCTTGACAGTAAAAGGCAAAGATAAGAGGACGTGGGGACGGAAAAGGCGCGCGCGCTGCACCGGGTGTAGTGGGCGAGCGTGGTTCTCTGATGAGTGCGCGTGTTAGTCTCAACCTCCGTTTGTGTGCTTGGATGCATGTGCGTCAGCCACAGAAAGGGGAGAGTGGGAGAACACGGAGAGAGAAAGTGAAGTGGAGGTTGGGAAAGTGAGTAGCTGACAGATGAGGAGAGAAGCGACAAACACACACACACACACACACACGTGCGCACACACAAGAAGGACAAGACAGACACATGACAGTAGCAAGAAGCAAAGCTGAAGAGCAAAGGAAAGAGAAGATGGCCACATCAACGCCCACATACATACCGTAGGGGGAGGGGGAGGGGGAGGGTGTGCAGACATGTCCGTGGGAGACAGGAGCGTGTACAGCAGAGGAGAGAGAGAGAGAGACTTGCGCTACAAGAAAGACGAAGACCACACAAAACACACCGAGAAAAGAGACAGGGCGCTTGAAAAACGGGGAAAGATATCGGACAGACGACGTGCTGATGTGATGCAAGCATGACACCGTCTGAACACACTCGATCCGTCCCCCTTTTTTTTCCTCTCTGTCCCTCTTTTTCTTTTTCATCTCGCGCGCACAGTTCCCCCCTTCCCTCGCCCCCTCTCACATTGGCATTTACGTGTGTATGTGTGTGGGTGTGCGATGGAAGCGCGTTTGGCGTGGCATCTCGTGTCTCCAGCGGCTTCTCTCCTCACCACTCCTCCTCCTCTCTCTCACACACACAGACGCTACACAACAACAACGAGGGTACCAAAAGGGAAATAATAAAAAAAACGAAAAGTGCGCGCACACAGACGACACACAAGCGCAGGCACCACACACGCACAGATAGAGAGAGAGAGGTTCGAGCGGGAAGGCAATACAAGACAGACCACATACAAAGGAGAGGAAAAACAAGCAACAAAAACAGCCCCCAACACGCTTGACACGCAGACAGCCATCAAGACACGCCCCCTTCCTCCCTCCCTCCCTCCCTCCCTCCTCTCACACACGATTTCTCACACATATTCAGAGAGAGGAGGAAGGGGGTGGGTGTGGTGGGGTGGGGTGAGGGGGGTCATGGGACATATGTACCGGTGGGGCGGCTGTTACGTGGGGCTCACCAATAGGAAAGACACGAAAGGAGAAAAGAAGAAATAGAGGGCTCCAGCAAGAGACGAGTGACGACCTCCGCACGCGAGCAAAGGCACCGCGGAAAACAGTCACAAAAGGGGCAGCACGCAAGCAGCGGGCAACGCTCGAGACACGTGAACAACGAAAAGGGACGAAAATAAAAATGGGCGGGGTCGTGAAGAGGGCTCGCGTTCAGACGCAGACGCACACACACCCACAGGCAGACAGACAGCGTAAGATCGAAGCCAACATCAACAGTGAGACACACACACACGCACTCATCTCTGTTTCTTGAAGCTCCCTTTCGGTGATGATGTGTCTTCTCCTGTTTCGTGATCCGTCGTGGAGGAAGGGTGGGGTGGTGAGTGCTAATCTTGAACACCCTTCCCCTGCTCCGCCCTCTCTGCCGTCATCATACTTTTGAGATGTGGAGAAGAACGGAAAGGGAAGCAGAGAGGGGATGAGAGGCTACTTAGCATGTCGGAGGCGACTGAAGACGCAACAAGAACAAACGGTGGCAGAGATGCAGTACAGAAAAGGAAAAAGAGGGACAGTGATGGCACCGTGTCGCCGCCATCGTAGAGCGCGTAGCACGCCGGAGACGGCAAGCGGTGGGCGTAGAAGAGGGATGCGAAAGGGAGTGAGAGGGACAGGGGGGAAGGGGTTGCATGGGTGTGTGGGTGTATGCTAGCGCAGCGCACCACGTGAAACAACACACGAAAACCCCAGCACAGCAAAAGCACGAGCACATAGAGAGACGGTCAAAGACAACCGGGGGGGGGGGTTACAGAAAGGGGCCGGGGCCGCGTGGAGCGAGGGGAGGGGGGATGCACGCACAGACACACGGACAAGAGCACAGCGGCGATACGCATACATATCATTCTATATACATGGCATAAATCCCGTTTTCCCCTTTGTTTTCATGTTCTCATTTTTTTTTTCGTTTTGCGCGCGCATGCGAGCGTGTCGGTGTGCTTTTCGCCTGCGTGCGTGCGTGTGTGTGTGTCCTGGCGAAGAGCGGATGCAAGGGAGCGAAAGCAGAGCGCTTCAAAACGGGAGACGGCGGATGGAGACTTGCCCACCGATCAGCATCACAACAATGGAGAGAGAGCGAGAGCGAGAGAGAGAGAGGGGGGGCAGGGGGCAGGGACAAGAGTCCAAACGTAGCATACGTTCTCTTTCGTTCTTTTTTTCGCTTACTTTTCGTTGTGTTGCCCTATTTTGCTCTCGTCCTCCTCCAGGAGGGGTGGGGGTTGCCCTTGCACACACACACACACACACACACACACGCGCACGTGCATACACGCACACCAATCGCGCCACAAGAACGAAAGCAAACGGAGAGGAAAGAAATACAAGACAGAAAACACGCAGGAGGGGGGGGGGGGGGGAAGAAGCAAAAAAAAAAGGAAAGCGAAAAACATTGGTGCTCGAACACCGCGTGCGAGTGGTCCATCCTCTTTTGCTGGTGTGTCAGTGTGCCACAGAAGGACGCGATGCAGAGAGAGATAAGGAGTGGTGGCGGAGCGCACGAAACACGGCGCCCTTCACTGACGAGTCGCATGTACTGTGTGACTCATCGCAATGGCCTGTGTGCTTCTCCCGCTTACCCTTCCCCATCCTTTCTACTTTTCGATCTTACAGTACGCGGAATTTCCATCTCCCTCTCTGTTCTAGTCCTTCGCCCACTCCTACCCCTCTTCCTAACATATTTCTCATCTCCTCTGGCACAACTCCTTTGATCCCCTTCTGCCTCTCACCACTTGTCGAGTGCTCCCCAGCCACTCTCGATGGAGCTCCTTGACGCCGCTGGCTACACGCAGAACGCCCTTTCAGCATTCGCCCTCCTTGCAGCTGTTTTGTTTTTTTCCTTGCTCTCACCCTCCCAAATCCGCTCCAACACCACTTGGAGTGCGAGGAGTGGGGAGGAGGAGGAGGAGGGAGTTCCCCTTCGCCCTCGGAGGGCACCGGCACTCAGCACCCGCCCAGAAACACACACACACACACACACACCATCAGCTCTGACGACATCACGCAGCCCATCGCACGTGTGTGTGTGAGTGTGTCTATACGCGTATATGTTTGTGTCGTGGCCACACCCTTTTCCTCGACTGTGGTGTTCTTCTGTCCTTGACTGTTCTTCCACCTCTTCTAAAAAAGGGGATCCTGCCGGTGAAAGGGCGGGAGAGGAAGGCGGTCATAGTATGTGAGAAGGGGAGGGGTCAAGTGGGGTGTGTGAAGGGGAGGACCTCGTCAGAGCACACGGCACCGACTCACTTGCGCCTCCGCCCTTCTCGACTTTTTTTTCGTTCCACCTCAGCTCATTTCTTCGCCCCTTCCTCTCCTTCCCCTCCCCCCTCCTCCACTTCGCCGCCTTTTCACTTATCTTGCATTCCGCTTTGGTGCTCCTTTCAGTGTTGCGTTTTTCCCCCTATTTTCTTGCGTTGTTCACTGCGTCTGCTCACCCATCAAGGACAGCAGGATAGAGAGCGGAATGCCGGCCTGCTGCTGCAGCGACTGCAGGCGCTCCATCTGGTCACTTGGCCCGTTCGATGCTGCCTCGCACAGCTTCTGGAAGTAGTTCGAGAACCACTTCTGACGCTCGGCGCCTGTGAGCTTCGACTCTGGGCCGTTCTCAAACTGGCTCAGCTCCTCCGTTTCTTCCGGCGTGAGGGCTTCGGCGGCCTTGAGGGTGTCGTAGCGCTTTTCTAGGAGGGCGCCGACGGTGGTGTTGCCTTTGTCTGCCATTGACTCGTACGCCTTACGGAAGCCGCTGTTGCGCGGTGCGCTAAACGGCCCGGGCACAACGGTGGTGTGCGGCTCAGTAGCGTAGTCGCTGCCGTCCTTAAACTGCACGATCATGCAGGAGATGTTGTCACGGCTGCCGCGCTCGATCGCCTCCTCGCACACACTCCCGGCCACCTCGGCGAGGTCGTTGCAGGTCTCCAGCTGCTGCTTCACGTAGGCCACCACCTCCTCGTTCGGGAAGTTGCCCTCGAAGACGCCGTCGCAGCACAGCAGCACGAAGTCGTTCGAGTCGAAGGTGAAATCCTTGTGCTGGACATCTGCTAAGGCGATCACCTTCTGCTCCAGCTGACTACCACTGCCTAGCTTGTACTCGCGGTCGCCGAAAGCGCGACTGACGGCCAGGCTGCCATCGACGCGGTTGTTCTCCACACGGCCCGCGCAGTTCTCAATGCGCTGGCGCTCCCCTTCATTATTTGGCTTGTGGTCCTCCGTCAGAGGGACGCACACACCATCGATGCAGGCCACCACACGCGAGTCACCGACGTTACCAACCTGCAGGTGCACCTTGTTGCCCTCCTTGAGGGCTACAAAGAAGGTGCCCGTGCTGCCGCCCTCGCGGCCCGAGTCCATCCACTCCTGGTCGATCCGCAGTGCCAGCTCCTTCATCCGCTCATCCGTCATGGGGATCGATTCCTTCTCAATGGCGCTGCGCCATGCCCTCTCGAGGTACTGCGAACACTGGTCATTCACATGGCCGTCGAAGACGCCGAAGAAACCCCAGCTATCCGTCAGGTACGTCAGATGGGCATCCTCCATGGTCTCACGGTACCCATTCACACAGTTGGAACCGCAGCGGAAGATGGCGTTTCCGTAACGCTCCTGGAGCTGCGTCATCACCGGCTTCGGAAGTGGAATGCCCATCTTTTCGAGTTGTGAAACTGCTTTTCCTTGGCTTGTCTGTTTGTCCTCTGCTGATGCTACCGGGTCCCCGAGTAGCGGCCTGGTGGGTATATACCTGTTGAAGGTATATCGAGGAGTCGCACGTGTGGAGGAGGAAGGGGACGGAGTGGATATCGAGAAAGAGAACGCAGTTGTGTGCGTGTGTCTGTCTGTCTGTCTGTGTGTTGTATGTATGCAAACAGAAAGAGATGGGTGTGAGGTTGCGTCGGTGCGTATTTGGTGGGGTGGAGGGGTAGGTGTGTATGTACTGCAGATCAGACTCGCGGAGAGGAAAGAGAGAGGAAAAAGGGGGGAAGAGAGAACGAACACAGAGTGAGAGAGGGGTGGGGAGGGAGGGGACGACTGGATCGATGAGAGCGAGAGCGAGAGAGGCGAGAGACACACACACTCAGAGCAAGGCAGACGGCGAGAGAGCACGAGAGAGAGAGAGAGATTCAAGCAAGAACGGGGATGGAGGAACCACGGAAAAAAAAGGACAAGACGGAAAGAGTGGGGGATCTTAGCAACCTCCTCTTTCTCTGCGCGTGCGTGCGTGCGTGTGTGAGAGAGCCAGTGAGAGGAGAGACAGGGACGTCTGAATGCAGAGAGGAACTGCGAGGGAGGAATCCAAATACAAAACGGAAACTGAAGAGATGAACAACAAACGGAGTTGTGAGCACGTGTGTAGGGGGAGAGGTGGGTGCGGGGGTGTGGGGTGTGTGGGGGGTGGGGGGAAGAAGAGAGGGCAAAGGAATCCAAAAAGGAAAACACTTTTCAAAAGACGATGTATGAAGTATGCGAAAGAGAAGGAGGAGAAGGAGTAGGAGGCGATGTCGAATATGGGAGGGACATGGAAAGGGGAGGGAAGGGGGAGGGGCTCCGACATCCAGCGATGGGACGGAGAGAAACGAGCACAAAGCAAGGAGCGAATTCCCCCCCCCCCGCCCCCGGCCCTTTCACAAGTGCGCGGAAGAGCCGAGGCGCGCAGAGTAAAGGCGCCAAGATGAGCAAGAGAAATCGTGTGCTCTGTCGGATGCATTTCTTCTCGCATCTTTCTCGTCTCGTCACCCCAGCGCGGAGCCGGGCGGTTCGTTGCCGGCAGCGAGGTCGCACAAGCGGGCACGTACACATACACATCAGTCGTTGTTGTGTCTCTTTCGTCCTTCACGTTCCACTGTCAAGTAGCCGTCTCCTTGCTTTTGTGATGAAGGGCTCCGACTGCTCGCACACACACGTGTGTGTGCGTGCGTATGTGAGGGGAGGAAGGGGGGCCTCCGTGCTGAAACACACACGTACAGATACACGCACAGGCACGCGCAATAAAAAGTCTTGCACAGGCAGGAGGGTGCCGGCAGCGCGGGGAGAGAGGGAGAGAGATGCGAAGTGGTGGAGAAAGAACACGGAATGTGTTGCTTTACGATAGTGACCGGCTGAAAAAGCAGAAAAGAAAACGATTTCGACGGAGCTGCGCTGGAGGGAGGTGGGGAGTTGGATAGGCGGTAAAGGGTCTTGCTTCCTTTGGAGGGGGAGGGGGTAGTATAGGGGAGGATAGCGGCTCATAGCACGCCAGGAGAGTCAACAGCGACACCAGCGAAAAAAAAAAAAAAACGGAAGAGGCTCTTGAAACGCGGGGACAAGAAAAAAAGAGGAAAAAGAGGGAGGGTCCGTCATGGGAGTAGGAGCACGAGCACAAGTGGCAAATGGTGGGGGGGGGGCCGGGCGGCTGGCATGCGTGCCGTTTGCCATGCGCCATGAAAACGTCAGTTCACGGCGGTGAGGGAGAGCAGGCGGGGTGAAATCGTGTCGCAGGAGCATCAAAGAGGGGAGGGGAGAGGAGAGGGGAGGGACAACAGTGTTTGGGAAAAGCAGAACATGAAAAAGATGACGATAGTGACGAGCAAGACAGCACTATATGTATGCACGTGTTTGTGTGTGTGCGTGTATTTGGCAATGGTGAACGAGGAGGAGGGAAGGAAAGAGCCGCGCCATGTTGAGTCGCCTTGTGTTAAGGAACACAGCAAACAGGCGCGACAAGAGGGGAACAAGAGAGCGCCCCGGGTGGTGGCCATTACTCTCCTCGCGACACACACGAAATCTCGCTGTTGGCCACCACGTTCACCAGCGATGTGGTTGTCCTGCACACCCACACAGATATCCACGCACACACCGCTGGCACGTGGTGGCCGCGCGCGCTCTCGCTTTCCTCTACGCTACCTTGTAAAGAGGAACTGCAGATCCTCCTCGGTGAGCTTGTTGAGCGACTGCAACTTGCCGTCAATGGTGCCCTCGAAAACGAGCATCTTCTTGTCCTGCAGGTCGACCATGCGCTCCTCCACTGAGTGCTCCGTGACAAAGCGGACGGCGTGAACCGGGCGGGTCTGCCCGATTCGGTGCGCTCGCTGCACGGCCTGCATCTCGACCGCTGGGTTCCACCACGGATCGGTCAGCACCACGTGATTGGCCACCTGCAGGTTCAAACCCTCTCCGCCTGCTTTCAGGGAGATGAGGATGACGCGCACGTTTTGGTCATGCAGGAAGGCCTGCAACACCGACTGCCGCTGCGTCAACGTCAGTGACCCACACAGCTTTACAGCCCTTATAGAGCGGCGCTGCAGCCAGTACTGCGTCAGGTCCAGCATGCTGCCAAACTGCGAGAAGACAACCACCTTTTCGTCTTTCGGAACTTTCTCTATGTAGTTAGCGATGGCATCGAGCTTCGTGCCGTGCAGCGGCTTCTGCGGGTCCAGCCGGGCGAAAATGCCGCGCTGCTCCTTTTTGGTCGGCTTGGCGTGCGCTGTGCGCCGCTTAACCTTACTCTCTACGTGCTGCAACGCCTGAGCCTGCTCGTCGTCCTCACTAGTCTCAGAGTTGACCTCATCTTCCAGCTCGGGAGGCAACGCTGCCGCAAAGCTGCCGACGCCCTCGTCATCGTCGCCCTCCGCATCCTGTCGCAGCTGCCGCAGATCCACGTTGATTCGTACAAAGCAGGTGGGGCAGTGGAACTCCTTGTCCGGTGCGCTCTCCAGGAATTGGCCGAGACAAAGTCGGTGAAACTGGTGCCGGCACGGGTGCACCTTCAGAGCACTCTCGCCCTCGATGCCGTCGCCACAGATGCCGCACACCCCCTTGACGTTCACCACAGGGCCAACATCCATGCCCTGCATCACAAGCAGTGGGTTGTCGAGGGCCTGGCGCAGACGACTAAGCAGCTGGAAAATGTGTGCGTAGTTGTGCAGTACCGTGCCCTTGTGCACGAACGTATCGAACTCCGCCGTGCTCTTCTTGTACAGGGACTCGTAAAAGTTACGCTCCTCCTTCGTGAGCTTGATGCAGTGCACCTCAATTTTCAACGACGGCAGCTGCAGGTCGGAGGCCCGCTCGACCTTGGTGCGGCGCAGCATTGCCCGGGAAAATACGTCGTTAGACAGCATCATCATACCGCGTCGCCCGTCTCCGATGTAGCCATAGCGGTTGATCGGATTGAGAATGTAGCGGTTGAAATAGGAGTGGTGCTGCAGCGGTCCATGACCGCAGAAGACGCACTGATGAAGCGAGGTGGACGAGAAGGGGTGCGAGAGCGAGGCGCACGAGCAGCCTTCCGTTTCGCAGTAGTAGTGTGCGTACGGCCGCATGCGCAAAAAGCGCAGAAGACTGTATAGATCACCAACACGGTTCTGTAGTGGGGTGCCGGTGAGGCACCATCGGTACTCGGCCGCCAAGGCGAAGGCAGAGCGGGCCGTGCTCGTTGTTCGACCTTTGATGCGGTGCGCCTCGTCCAGGATAACGCGCGCCCACTTGATGGAGTGGAAGATGGAAGCATCGAGGTCGACATCGTCGCCGCCAGTGTCCTTTTCGATGATGTCTCGAAGCTCCTCTCTGACAACGTGGTGCTGACCATTCCTAGGACAGAAAGGGTACCGCAGCAGCTGAAAGTGGCAGGCGGCGCAGCGGAACGCCTCCAGGGCTTTGGAAGCTTGCTCCGCCGCAGCCGCTTCCTCGGCAGCAGCAGCCGCAGAGTTGTACGACAAATTCGATGCGTCGCTGTCACTTTCCTCGCTGGACTCATCCTCGACCTCCTCATCGCTGCTGCTCTCGTCATCCTTCCTCGCCGCGTCCCAGCGACTGAGCACGGTTCGGCCGGCTTCCCGCATAAGCTCCTGGTACATGCCGATCGGTCCAACAACCCCCCGCGAAGCCGCAGCTGGCTGGAGCACCTTGCCTTTTTGCGCCAGAGCGGCCCCCTCATCATTGTGATCTTCCGCCGTCACGGGGCACTTTCGATTTGCCTTCTCGGGTGACGATCGGCAACCACTGGCCACCTTACTCTCCGACTCTTCCTGCTTCTCCTTCTTGGCTGTCGGGGTGCCACAACCGTTGACCTTCCCAGCCGAGTCACCCTCGACCTTGACCGCGCCCTTGCGACCTCGCTTCCGCTGCGGCTGTGCCATCGTAGCATTGGGCGCATTGACCTCCTTCTCAGCCTCCTCTTCGTCACCCATGTCTACGTGGAGCGTTCGCAACCCCTTTCGAATGGTTTCCTCACACTGCACACCCCTTGAGGTACTCGCCGCCGCAGGCGTGGTGTGCTTTTCGCGCTTCGCCTGCTTCTGTGTCTTCTTGGCACGAGGACCACAGAAGTACTTGTTGTGCACCACCAACTGACGAGGAATGAAGAGCAGCTCACAATAGGGACACGGTACTTTTATCTCGTTGATGAGAGCGCGCCAGGCCTGCTCCAGCATTGGGTAAGTGGTGAGGACAACATCCGCGCTCTCCAGCTCCTCCTTGGTCACCTTTGTGGTGCGGTACACAACGACTACCGATAGCGACCCAGGGACCACATGCTCCTTGATTTCAGCCTCCCACTGCAACATGGAGCTAACCGGACAGACAACGAGCGTGGGACCGCTGATGCGGTGCGCGAGCATCATTCCGATGGTCTGGATAGTTTTGCCCATACCCATCTCGTCTGCAAGAATGCCGCCCTTGACGGGAGACTCGACCTCCTGGCACACCATCCACCCCATTCCCTCCTTCTGATATGGCAGCAGGTGCCGCAGCAGCGTCGACGGTGGTGTCATTTGCTCCATCTTACCTCGGTGCACCAAGTCCTCCGGGTCCAGCGGCTTGAGATGCTCTGGCATCTCCGTTGAATTGACCTCATTCACCACATGCGCTTGTTCCTCTGGCTGCAATGCCGCAAACCCATGCATGGTGCTTTTGTAGTCCTCTGACTCACTCCTCTCCATGCGGGTGCACCCAAGGTGCTGCCACGCAGAGATCCACCCATTATCGCCTGCGTTGTGGCGAATGGGCACACCAACTCGCATCTCCCCCTTCGGGATCAGCTGCGAGCACTTCCGACATCGTGCCCTGGCCGTCGGAGACTTTTGCACAATGTAGTTGTAGACATGCTCCTTGCCCTTCGCTGGTCGCCAAACCAGCCGCTCGTTTAGCGTAAGATCGGGATGTTTGGCGAAGTTCGACATTATTACCTGAAGGAGGAACCACAAAGGCAGTTATAGCCTTCTGCGGCGGCAGAGATAATAGGGTGTGCTACGAAAACAACAGCGTTTTCGAGTGTCTCCAGGAGACTGTGCTTGTGGCTTGTGTACGTTAACTCTGAGATTACCGGTCGTTTGTGTCTTCCCTCACGAAGAGCTTCAGTTCTCAGAAAAGCAAATCACAGACACCGCTGGTACCCCACAGGCGCTAGAAAAGAAAAACAACCTTGTGTGTGTGTGTGTGTTGGCGAGCCACGAGAGCAGAAACAACACTTGTCGTAATTGAATCGAGCTACCAGGCAGCGTGCGCTACGATTATCACGTGTGCGGAACACTAACGCAGCCGAAAACGACACGGTGGATTGATTTGTCGCCAACCAGCAATTCAGAGAGAAAAGAAGAGCCAGAAAAGAGGACTAGTCGCATTACAAAAACTGACGTCAACTAAATCGCATTCGTCTCCAAATTATAAACCAAGTCAGCCTCGTGTACACCTTTCTAGACCGTTGTTGCCTCCTTTTTCAAGGCTGTGGTTGTCATCATCCGAGCCGCTTCAAGGCAACATCGGCAGCGCCACTTTCGAACAATCCGCAGACATTCGAAGCTTCATTGATAAATCTTACCTCAGCCTGGGAAAAACGAGCTCACGTCTTCTCTTTCCTACAAGACGTTCGCTCATGCATAATCACGTGCCAAACAGCTTCCTCACAGTGTAGCATCTGACCACGCACACACAAACGAGGCAAGGTAAAGCCCATCATCTTCGACCCGAGACAAATCGATACAGAATAATTACCTGTTGCCAGAAGCCGTGATCAGGCATGCTCCAATGCCTCTACGTGTTTAGCTGAGTGGCACATGAAAAAAAAAAACTGATTTCCTTTTCGTTTATTTCGCCCTTGCACTTTACCTGCAAATCAGCTTTTTCCCCCTCTCAAAGTGCCCATTCCGCCACATAACAGGTGCTCAACTCCACACTACCCCGACCAATCACAGGCCCCATCCACGCGGTTCGAAGCGGCCGAAGGCACGCATTACAGCACTCCCGTTCCTCTCATTTGAGCACGGCCTCTGCCCCACACCCTACCCACCCACCCGCTGAGCAGGTCGCCTCACAGCCGCTCCCAGTCAGGCCGGTTGCCGCCTGGTGCATCTCCCTCGAGGTGGCTGAGGCTCCCCCCCACCACCACCACCGGCAGGCAGCGAGGACCGGGTGGGCTGCACTCGAGTTAAGTGGGCACTCTGACCATCATGTGGGTGGCGCAAGCGCGTTTCGTGTCCCAGCTCTGTCTGCATTCCCCACTTCGTAGGCACTCAACCCTTGCACCATTGCAAGTGTCTCGGCATTGACAGGAATAGGATGGCTGCTTGGCTTCCGGGAGTGGGCACTGGAGCATGGACACCACGCTGACGTATTGCCAGTCATCGGGGTTGAATTGTTTTAGTATTTACAAAAACAAATGGCTTTGGTTTTCATCACGAAAAAATCCAGAAGATACTTCCATCACTTCTCCGCAGCATTCTTCGTCTGCAGCACCTGCTCAGTGCCCATTGCAGACACAACCACCACTAGCACCTCCTTGCCGGAGTCGAACTGCTCCTTGATTTGAGTTGCCAGGGCCACGTCCGGGGGCATATCGAGATCCTCGCGGCTCTCGCCCTCATCGTCCATCAGCGACAAATGAGATGGAAGAGAGGGGTCTTCGTTGGGCTGGATATCCAACACGCTGTATGTGAAGGTCTTCACAAACGGCACCTCTACATTGTGCGTGGACGGGGCCTGATCCTCGAGGCGGTTTCCAGTGAAAATGTCGGTCGCGACAATGCTCACCTTAGCGTGACCGTGCTTGCCGGTCTTCGACACGGACAGGTCGATCACCTTGCACGGACGGCCGTTGATGCACACGTAGCCACCCTTCTTCAGGGCGCCAGCGGCCAAGGGATACGTCTTTGACGCGTTGTCGCCACCTCCCTGGTGCGAGAAGTCATGGTCCTCGTCAGACATCGTGTTAAATGAAGAAAACAGAGCTATTCGAAACAGTGCATCGAACACCTAGTCGGTGTTATGATTTTTTTTGTAGGATACAGAAGGGGTAGAGACGAAGGGCAACGCATTACGATAAAAGTATATCAAAGTAGAAAAGGCCATGGATAGATTGCTGGACTAGAACTCTCAACAGGAGATGCGAAGTTGCCTTGATTTTCCACAAACACATGCAGTTTGAGCGTATGCACCGCTTACGCTGAGGAAAAAAAAACGGCAATGATGACTTCGCATAGCCTCTTGAACAAGCGCATGATGTTTTGCACGAGCGCTGAAACAAAATGAATATTTACATTACTGCTTCTGTTGCTTTGAGAGAAATAAAAGTAAAGAAAAACAGTGCCATCAAAAGTCTACTTCTCCGCAGCATTCTTCGTCTGCAGCACCTGCTCAGTGCCCATTGCAGACACAACCACAACTAGCACCTCCTTGCCGGAGTCGAACTGCTCCTTGATTTGAGTTGCCAGGGCCACGTCCGGGGGCATATCGAGATCCTCGCGGCTCTCGCCCTCATCATCCATCAGCGACAAATGAGATGGAAGAGAGGGGTCTTCGTTGGGCTGGATATCCAACACGCTGTATGTGAAGGTCTTCACAAACGGCACCTCTACATTGTGCGTGGACGGGGCCTGATCCTCGAGGCGGTTTCCAGTGAAAATGTCGGTCGCGACAATGCTCACCTTAGCGTGACCGTGCTTGCCGGTCTTCGACACGGACAGGTCGATCACCTTGCACGGACGGCCGTTGATGCACACGTAGCCACCCTTCTTCAGGGCGCCAGCGGCCAAGGGATACGTCTTTGACGCGTTGTCGCCACCTCCCTGGTGCGAGAAGTCATGGTCCTCGTCAGACATCGTGTTAAATGAAGAAAATGAGCGGCTACGAAAATAATTGCGCAACCAAGGAAGAGAAGGGATAAAAATACAAATATTTTTTTTTCAGTGCGGAAAGGCATAAAGGCAGAATGAATGAAGTTCTCTGGTGTATCACATAGCGGCAAGGCGACGGAGTCTGATTGATTTGCATTGTAAACAGAGACTGTACTTCGTGTTCTTCCTTTTCTCAGGCAGGAAGTGACACGTGCATGGTGTGTGTACCGGTTAAGCTTGGTTGGGTAAGCAAGAAGCAGTCCAACATGCAAGTTTTTTTTTTTCACTGTGACCTTTATGCTGCTGTCGCTAGTGGATTCGAGATCAAGAGAGAGAACGTGTTGAAACCAAAACAGGTTTACGCTGCTGTGCCTCTTTTTCCTCTTTTTTATTGAGGTGGGAGCTACAAGGACACAGATATATTGCTAAAGGCTCTCATTGGTATGATTCCATGTTTATTATGATTATTTTCACATCCTGCGATTGCCGCTCTTGCTCTACGGAAGAAGTTAGGAGCGGGAGCTCAGCAGAGACAGCTATTTTCAGGCATGTGGGAGTGCTAGTGTGACACAGGACAAACAGAAGAAGATAGTCACCGGCATAAGAACAAGAAAAAGAACTTTGTGAGGTGGGAAACTTTT
The DNA here is from genome assembly GCA_003992445.1 of Leishmania aethiopica. NCBI lineage: Eukaryota > Euglenozoa > Kinetoplastea > Trypanosomatida > Trypanosomatidae > Leishmania > Leishmania aethiopica. The sequence continues at coordinate 255,897 of RZOE01000111.1, forward strand.
TTAACAGTTTCCCCCGTTCTGCTGCCAGGTGCTTCTTGAAATCCCAGGAGAAGCGCTTTTGGTTTTCAAGTTGTGCCGAAAAACTGAGTCGCTGTCGACGCCTGAGAAGGCACTTGCTATCTCTTTCGACACCAATGGCCTCCACATTAATACGGACTTTACAGAGAGGTTGTGCTTGCCCATGGCACCCCACAAGTACGGCATTCGTTGAGCAAAGGCCGAACAGCACACGGGTGCCTTGCCAGGGACAGGTGCAAGACTTGGTGTCCTGGCGTAACTGGCAGAAAGTCAAGCAGTGTCGCGTTTGCTGGAGAAACAGCTGCGAGCGCACTTATAAGCGGATGCGAAAGCCACGAGCAAAAAGAAGGTGTGCTGAGTCACACTCGGCTGAGTCAAGGCTGATGTGCAAGTCATCGATGTCGGACAGGAGAGATGATGGATTTCTGCAGAGCCCCCCCCCCCCCCTATGTTCTTCTGTCAGCTGTCTTTCGTTGCAATTTCGGTCTTAATTGCTGCGCCACGTCACTGCAAAGAAGAATGGGGGGGGGGGCATTCTCCGTCGAAACATCTGGATTACGGGAGTGCACTTGAAAATAAGCACGCAACAGGTCTTGACCCAGTTAGCACGGCAACGAGGTCTCTGACTCGAAATGAAAAACCGCTCCGTCTGACACCAAAAGCGGTTTCCTTGAATCAAAGGAGTACGTGAAACAAAAATGCACTCTGTTCATGCCTCATTCCATTTTTTCAACCTTGGTTCCCCACGCCTCCACCTTCTTCCCTCCTTATGCTTCCATCGCAGCTAGCTTTGGGGAATGGATCGCAGAGGAGACTTTTCCTCTCCGGCATCGCACCGAAAACCGGAGCACCATTCGAACATCGGCGACAATGATCTTTCTGCAAATCCGTGCCTGGAAGAGATGTTCTCAAAAGATCAAATTCAAGAAATCGAGCAGCTCTTATCGCGCATTGGTGACGACACAGAGGACCACGAGATGTTGGCAAACAGCTTCGAGGCTGATCATGCTTCATCGGCCACAGGCGCGCTTGTGGCGCACAAGAGCTGTAAACATGACAAGATGCTACCCGATAGGCTACATGGAAGAGACGCTGAAGAAAAACGGGAGCGTGTTTGGAGAGCGCGTATCGCAGATGTGCGCACGTACCTGGGGAAGAAAAAGAGTGATACCGTCAACGCGATCCTTAACGAGCGTAGGTTTCGAGAGAAGACCAGGCAGCAGCGCCACCGGCACCGTGCCCCATTTCACAGCCAAACACCCAAACTCCTGCCTCTTACCGATCAGTTTTCCGAATATGATGTTCAAGCAGACGACATAACGCTGTTTGTTGAGATGAGAAGCCGCTGAGCTTTAGAGAGTCTAGACTTTTCTGTCTACAACTCTGCCAGGAGCATCAGTGAAGCAGAAGCGACTAAACTAGGGTTTCTCCCCCTTTGGCTCTCCTACTAGCTTTTTGCGTTGACAAACAGCCGTACTGGGGCGAGCAGTATAAGCAGCATACTCGCCTACAGGGTCAAAAACGTTGTTCTCTGTCTATGCGTGCGTCAACGATGAAGTCATTTCGTCAATCTCAGAGCAATTCTGTAAATAGGGAGAGGAATATGACACTCCATGCTTCCAAAAAAAAAAAATGGGAGAAAAAGGAAAAAAAACATGATATGTATTTCTCCGTATCTCATCTCCGGTGTTTTTCTTCTCTGACTGCTTTCTCTCCACCTGCGGAACGCCTTCGATGCCATTCCTGACAACAAACACCAATGCATGTTTTTTTTTTGTTCCTGTCAGGGTCAAAGTCTAGAGCGGCTTGAAAAGCCATCAAGCACGCCTAACGAAGTACACACGCATCGAAAGCGAAGAGTCGTCTAAAAATGACTTCTGTGGAAGCCGAAAGCCATCCAGTGGAGGACTCCGAGACGTTCGTAGCGATGGAGGAGAACGGCGCACCGAGAGACCCTCAAGTGGCTGTTTCTGCTCTGGATGAAGCTGCGGAAGAGGGAGCGGTTTCTGGCGGAGAGCGTGAGCCCGTGGCGGCGGGCGATGATCTGTCGAACCCCCATGTTTTCAAGATGGCTGCACGAGAGGTGGATGAAGGCTACATGTCTGTTGTTCGAGGACTGAGCGCCTTTGACCGCGAGGATGAAGAAGTCTGCCGAAATGCTGTGGACATTTGCAAGGATATTATTGCGATGGAGCAGAGCCTTTTTTCTGAAGTTCCCAGCTACATTACGAACTACGCCTCCATGCAGCGTGCAAAGACAGTCGTGTTGAACAAAGCAGTCCGGCCACACTGGACTATTCCCACACCAGAGGGACCTCCTCGCACTTGGGAAGAGCAACGCGCGTACGTTGATCCAGGTGTGCCACTGATGCTTCCGTATAACGCTGAGCGGTTCAAGAAGGAGCATCCTGAGCGAGCCCTGGTTGAGGGCACGTACCACAATCTCTTTTACGGCGATGGTACACAGGTCGTCTTCCCCGCTTCGGCCGACAACAAGAGGAAGCAAATCGAAGAGGAGCAGAGAAAGCATCCCCATCCGTTTTATCACGGGCGGTACGTTTTTAAGCCACAGCAGAAGAAGCCCATGCGTGTTGCTTCCGATTTTGCTCCTTCGTGCGCAGAGCCTGACAGACCGCGCGTTGCCCTGCGGAAGAAGCCAGTGAACAAGACGAAAGCGGAAAAGTCACAGAAGAAAGTGACCATGAAGTAGGTGCCGTATTTCCTCGGTCAAACAGAATTTGCCGAAAAAAAAAACTGTACCGGTATTTTCTTTTCTTGTACTTTCCTTCTGTTTGTGTTTTCATTCGCCTTGTAGTATCCCCAACAGCGAAAGCAACAACAAAAAATGAAAGCTATCGGCTCTCTTCATGAATGTTTATCATGCTGCGAGAGTTTTTTCTCCTTGTGTCCAGTTTGCGTCACTGAAGCAAAGAACAAAAAGAATGTACATATCAAAGCAGCAGACTATCTCGGGGGGTATCTGTGCAAATATGCGACGCACCTAACGTATTCAAGATACCTTCGCAAGAGAAATGATAGCTTGTACACAAACAACTTTGGCGGATTTGAGTGCCAAAAAACAATTGCTTTTTCGAATGTCCCGTACTCATTTTGATTTTCCTCTACCTGCCTGAAGAGACTTTAAAACGAAATAGCAGTATTAAAATGGCAATTCGTGTTATATCAACGCTAGCGGAGCTTCATGCTCTCACACGTCAGCCCAAACTGACAGTGGTTGATTTTTTTGCAACATGGTGTGGGCCGTGCAAGGTAATCGCCCCCCTCCTCGAGAACCTCGCTTCCAGAAAGCAGCACGTCAATTTCGCAAAAGTGGATGTCGACCACACGCCTGATGTCATACGTGACTACCCTGTTCGCGCAATGCCCACATTCTACTTTTTCAAGGACGGAAATGTGGTGGCTACATTTGAAGGTGCTGACATAAACTCTGTGACGCAGCTTGTGCAGCAGCACGAAGTGATTCCACCTCCTGCTATCCCGTCGGATAAGGAGCTGGATTCAATGAAGCCGAGAGACCTGCTTTCGTTGATGCGGCAGCATCACATTTCAACCACAGGTCTGATGGAGAAAAGCGAGCTCATCGAGGAGATCAGAAAGTATCGCAGGTGATGCTGCTGCCAAAGGAGTGCAAAATGCAGACTTTGTTCTCCTTTTCTCTCTTTACTTGGCATTGCGTTGTATCCACAGCTATTTTGACGGAGGCATTTGGAAGCAGAGCAACAACACAAAGACGAAACAAAATGCGGTCAATTCAGTCCAGCTAGAGGCCACAATTGAAGTAGAAAACGTTTTGCGTGCCACATGTGGAGAGCGTGATGCCTTGTCAGGAATGCTGACGTCTTATGCTCCAGCCGAAATGCAAATAGCCTTCGGCTTGCTATCTAGCGCCCAATGTGCGTGTGACGCCTCACACCTCATGCACATCTCTCCCCTGTGCGTCTAGCTACTTCTTTAGCTTTGATCCCTGCCTTACCATGTGCAAGCAAGGTTTTTAAGGAAACACCTTTTCTCTCTCATCTCGGTGCTTCTCCATTCTGAAGCCATCATGTTTCAAGGATCAAGCGAGACTCAAGAGCTTCGCGCTCTCTACAACTTCGAGCCTGAATCGGCGAACAATGGTAGGAACGGTGCACTACTTGCGCAAACTCCACAGCAAGCTAGCGACGGTGACAGTGGTGATGGAGAGAGCGCCAACAGCGGCGCTGCTATTTACTCCCCCCGAGAGGAGCAAAGCTATGAAGCATCGACCTCTCCTGCTGCCTTTGGAACTGGAGGTGATGTCTCCGTGACTATCGCAGTCACCTCTGGCGGTGATACAGTGACGAAAACGAAGACGAAAGTGTCGAAGACTGGTGTGCTGAAAGAGGTCTTTGGAGTCAACAGAAAGAGCACAAAAGGAATGACGGAGGAGCAGAAGAAGACTGTGAACCTTGAGCAGCGTTGGCAAAATGCGCTTCTTGAAGAGCAGCGCCTGAATGACTTAGAGCAGCGTATTAGCCGAGAGGAGGCCGTCACGGGGGAATTAGGACAGACTCCGAACTTCCCGCGCAAGTTCCTCTGTATTCATCCTCTCGTGTACCACAGTATTTCGACGGTGCCGGAGCACCGACAACTGTTTGTAAAGATGGCTTTTTGGGACTGGGTTGCTGTGTGTATTCTCCTCTTAGCCAATTGTGGCATAGCGATAGGTGTCAGCAGCGCTCCCGTTCGCTCCAAGGTTGTAGTTCATGACGATATTAACAAAGCACAAAACGGCGTGCTTGCAATTGTGCACCTGACTGGCATCCCGCTGAGCTTTTTGATTTGGTACTGGCGAATTTACCAAGGGTGCTCGACGGGGCGCCCAACGCAGCACATTTTGGCCTTGAGCGGTCTCTTTGTTGCCCTGGCACACGCCATTTTTGCCCTCGCCGGCCCCAAAAACTACGGTTTGTGTGGTATTGCCCTTGCGAAGTGGATTCAGGCGACGCGTGAATCGGGCGTAGTGGCACCTGTGGCAATCATGGCAGTGCTGTGGGGCGCGCAGGCCGTCTTTACGAGCTTCATGATTTTTAAGGTGTTCGTCTTCTATCGGAGGGATCTGGCTGCCCGCCGCGCCGCTCGCCGCTACGGCATGAACGTTGTGGGCTGACGACGGACTCTAAGCCTCCAAGTAGACCAGCATTGGCCGACAGCAAGCGATGCAGGGTATCTTGCCTCCACAGCGCCTAAGGCGCAGTCGTGACTCGCTGCACGCACGCTGGGCTTGAGTTCCATTGACTGTTTTTGATGACTTTGTTCGTGTTCTTGCAGCGTGAGCAATGCATACCCGAAGGAGGCGATCCTGCTCTGCAGTCCGAGTGGAATGCCCACCTTTTTTTTTCGTATGCGTGCGCTTTCCTCTCCGGGGCATTTGTCTTCGCGCTTTTTTTTGTTCTATTTTTCTATGTAGAGCAACGGGCATAGAAGGGGAAGGGAAAGCGACGCACGCCGACACGAAAAACAAACCAAAGCATTATGCACCTCTTCTTGAGCCCACTCTTCGCCTCCTTTAATCTTGCTTCTCTGTTTTTTCTTTTGCTTTGACCTCCTTGATCTCTCTAGGTGCCGCGTCTGCGCGATATAGTAAGAGTAGAAAGAGTGAAGTGTCAGCTTGTGCTGCACTGTCTGCCGTTGTCTTTTCACCTTCAGCAATAACGGACTCGCCTTTTTGTTTTATTGTGAGAAGTGCACTATCACACTTGTTTCACCAGGCCTGATATATATTTGATTTCTTAATTACGTTGCTTCTCTTGCGAAGAGATAGCGAAGTAGAGTTCATGCAAGAGAGAGCCGTGACAGAGGGAGGCGGCCCTTGTTAAATATACATTTCTGACGTGTTCATTTCTCTTTCATACAACATGTGCTCAACTCCACACTACCCCGACCGATCACAGGCCCCATCCACGCGGTTCGAAGCGGCCGAAGGCACGCATTACAGCACTCCCGTTCCTCTCATTTGAGCACGGCCTCTGCCCCACACCCTACCCACCCACCCGCTGAGCAGGTCGCCTCACAGCCGCTCCCAGTCAGGCCGGTTGCCGCCTGGTGCATCTCCCTCGAGGTGGCTGAGGCTCCCCCCCACCACCGGCAGGCAGCGAGGACCGGGTGGGCTGCACTCGAGTTACGTGGGCACTCTGAGTATCATGTGGGTGGCGCAAGCGCGTTTCGTGTCCCAGCTCTCTCCGACGCAGCCCCATCCAGGGCCCGACCGCCGACATGAGCCGCAATACATCGCTCTGACCTCCCCACGTCGTAGGTGCTTGACCCTGTCAGTACCAGAAGGGGTCAGGTGTTGGAAGAAATAGGATGGCTGCTTGGCTCCCCCACAGAGTGGGTGTACCGGGCCCTCGGATACCACTCTCTCAGGTGTGCCCCCACCCCGTCGGAGACTATATATATATATATGTGGGCAATGGGATGCTGTAAACGAAGAACTGCAATACAGCGACTTAGCGCTGTCTCACTGCTTCATGTTTATACCTCTCCCTTTCCTTGGCAGAGATGTAAGGGCTGCTTTTCTGTTAGCCCAATCTCACCAAGCGTTCCCTGCGAGGTGCCTCCTTCTTTGGTTAGTTCTGCCTTTGGTGTTTCGTTTTCGCTTTTACTCGACTCGCGATGCATGCCTGTTTCAAGGGAGGGGAGCTGTTGTTTCTCTGTGTGTTCGGATCTCTCTATCCTGAGTTGCTTCTCCTAGTTGCTATGACCTACACTTGTTTTGTGAGTGCGAGGGTTCGAAGTCCTCGCAGTGTTGCTGTGGCCCTATTTATGCTCGAGTCATCAGTGCTGCGATGCATGTAGGGCTGGGTGCTGTTTCATTGTGAGCTGTTGTGACAATGGCGGCGGCAGCAGCAGCAGACGTTTCTGATTTTTTTTTTGCTGCTTCTGCTCGCTCTCCTTCTCGCCTTGTGCCCATCATGCTCTCATTTCAGGGCGTGTGTTGCCGGCTTCGCGCGACCGTCTCTTCTGCGTTGTCATTGGTTTTGGTGCCTTTTTGTGTGAATGTGTGTACGACGTGGCCGTGGCTGGGTGTACTGTTTTTCGTCTTTTTTTTCGTAGGTCTTCTCTCTGTGCTGCCCTGTACCCCCCCCCCCCCTCTTGCCCCCCCCCCTCTTCAGCCCTTTCTCTTGCTCCATTCATGTTCTTTTCGCGATCCCTGTCGCTGTGATCTTTGTCTCTCGCTGTGTCCACTCATCTTAATGGGGCACGGCTATCGAACAGCCACATCACAAAATGGAAAAGGAAAGCGGAATGCAAACACGCACGCTCGTCGCATAAGAGGAAGACGCGGCCCGACGAAGAGGACGTGCCACGTCCTTCTCACGTTCGAGCCCGCAAAACAGTGCTAGGAGGTGCTTCACGTGGGGCGTGTACTGCAAGCCTGCCCACAATCGCTATGCGGGTGGCAGGCTGTGGACGCAGCCTGCGAGAACCAGGGAAGCCAACCATGAGGCTCATTTGGTATGCGGATCATCCACCGTGTAGCTGAATGCCCTTGAGCATCCTTACCGCGTGCTGGATTCAGTCACTGTAACTCTTTCTCTTACTCTCTCTCTGCGTTGACCTTTGGCATCCTTCCTCTGCTTTCGATTTCTCCCTCGCATTCGCCTAATATCCTCGTCTTTTTTCTTTCTTGCCCTCCCTCCTCCTCGTCCTCGTGGGGGTTTCGCCCTCTTTGTGTGTTCTTCGTGGTGCCTCCTCCCCTTTCACCTAGGAGCTGCGCAACAACAAGTGTGCACAAGAAACAAAACCAAACGAATAGAGGGCGAGTCAGGGCATCTGCTTTGCTGTCCGAGTTTTTCTTGTGTGTTCGGCTCTCCTTTCCCTCCTATCTCGGCGTCTCCCCTTCTCCTTTCGCACCCACACACCCTTTCCCTTCCCTCTCTCCCGCTTCATCTGCTACCACGTCCTCTCTCTGGCCCTCCCATCTTACTCACCGCTGCCACTGAATGCACGCAGCCGTTCACCGCCTCAGATGCTTTGTCTATCTTCCTCCCTGCCCCCCCATTCTCTGTCTGCCTCTGTGCATTCCTCTTTCTTTTTTCGATCTGCACGTCTAGGGCCACACAAATACACACACACACACAGACACACATAGACACATGGAAGTGCGCAGCTTTTTCGCTCCCGCTGCTACTTTTTTATCGTTGCGCCCCCCGCCATATGCCCACTCTCTTTCCTTTGGGCACGTGGAGGCAGCGACCCATGATAAACACCCCGAGGGATGCGCCGGCGGCCACGCTGTTGCCCTCAAAACTTGAGCCGACAGCGGCAAGCTCTCACCGGGAGAGGAGGGCAGGCGTGTACTAACGCGGCTGCGCCTGGAGCTGAGCATGAAAATGACAAGGCTGAGCAAGGACGAAGAAAAGGAGCTGCGAAACACGACGGTGGTGGTGTCGAACCGGCCGCCGCCGCCGTCGAGGAGCGCGGCAATCAGCGGACGCCAGTCAACACTCATCTCTGCGAGGATGTCTTTATGCGGTACCCACCACCGACCGTCACCGCCTCTGGCTCCTCTGGAGTACCGCAGCTGGGGTCTGCGCATGTTTACCGTAGCGCATTACTGTAACACACGTGTCCACGGCTGCTTCGCACCGCGCGGATGGGACCTGTGACCGGCCGGGGTAGTGTGGCGCTGAGTACATATTGTGTGACAGAGGAATATCTGGTTCCTCTTAGCGCTCATCACTTGCACTTTTTTTTTCGCCTTGTTTCACCTTTTCGAAGGTGGCCTTCCTTTCTGTGTGTGCAGGTGTGTGTGTGTGTGTGTCTATGTTCATGCCTGCATGCACCGACAGGAACGCACCCGCCAATGCGCCGCTTCCTCCTCTCCGCACGTGTCCTGTTCACAGGCGCGCTCAGGTGCACCATGCGCGAAAGAGGCGATGGGAGCCCACTCGCACGTGCACCAGCGAGCTACTCGAGAAAGAAATGCACTGCACCCCCACGACATCGAGGGATTCCAGAATATTAGATCGACCGACAACGGTAAAGGAACGGGGGGGGGAGGGGGGGGGGCGGAGAGAGAGGGGGGGGTGCATGTGCGTACAGTGCCGTCTTCCTCTTTTTGTTGCACCTCCCTCGCCCACTACGGCACTCTCTCCTTTAGCACTTCTCTGCTTGTGAACCCTCCCTCTCCCCCCAAGGCGAGCAGGCCCCTCATGCAGGTTCCTCCGCTGCCGCGAAGGCCTTCTACCTCCGCTCATATGCCGCGCCTTCATCCTTCGCACTTCACGTGTCTTCCCTCTTCGATGACCCTTTTCTTCTTTGTGGTGATTCTTGTCTCCGGGACTCGGTGGATGGGGCGATTTTTCATCTCGCGCGCGGACGGACGGGCAGGGGGAGCATGCGTTTGCTCGCGCACGTTTTCGGCGTCTCATTTGCTCCTCACACATCGCGCATTTCTTTCATTTTTAATTATTATCGACGAGCACGCACGGAAACGAACAGTGCTGAGCGATAGACAGGGGTAGGGGAGTGGGAGGCCAGCGAGGACCGAGTACGCTGCATTGCCTCAGCGGTCTCTCTTACTTGTAGCCCCTCACGGCTCCACCTTCACACCCCCCCACGTGCGCACAGACTCAGCTGCATATGAGTCACAGGGGCGGACCTTTCAAGGCCCGCGCTGGCAAAGCAGCGACCGCCGCCGCCGACGAACCTGGCAATTGTGTTCTTCTGACCTCGCCCTCTGACGCTTTAAACGGCCGAAAAGGTGCTGACCTCGCCACTGGCGAGTCAACCACCTCGGGGGAGGAGTTTGTGTGCGTTCGAGCTATCGCCCAGGCGGGCAGTAGCAGTAGCGCCCAGCTGACGGTGGTGCACCGCCTCCTGAAGAGTGTTTTGTCAGCCGCAGGCAATGTTGTTCGCGGCACCGACTCGCAGCGCAAGTTCACAAGCCTATACACAGAGTTTTGCATCAGTGCTGTGCGTAGCCTGGCGTATGTGGAGGACGCTGTGTACGAGCTCACTAACCCAGGCTGTCGCGCCGCCGACGCTGCAGACTGCGAAATTGAAGGCATCGACGATGCCGAGTTCCTTAAGCAAGTGGCCGCATATGTGGCGATGCACACCAGCGCCCTCGGCGTGGCATACCTAGAGCACGTTGGTCGGTCTGCCCTCGAGAAGCTGCAGAAACAGCAACGTAAGCGGGAGCGCTCCACTACCACAGGCAGCGGCAGCGCTGCCACTTCGGGCCACCGGCTGGCTAAGGTGAGTCGCACGCTCATCGCCAGGGGTGCCGGTGCTCAAGCAGCCCATGGCGGCGCCGCTGTTGACATGCATGGCAGCTCCCATTTCGACTCTCTCGGTCTTGTGGATGCGCAGGAGACAATACAGTACGCTCTGCAGGCAATTGAGAGGGAGAAGCAGACGGCTGCTTCCACCCCCACTGATGCGGCAGCCGCGTCGCGTCGCGGCCTCCAGGCTTTTGCTACGACGCAACTGGGACTGGGCTACTCCGATGCCCGTCCCTCTGGCGTGTTTTTGTCCAGGGCACCTGGCGGCCTCTCCGCGGCAGCGACGACGTCGGGCGGGACGCCGCTTGGCAATGGCACGGTCGCGTACGAGCTGCGCGACCCCCATCTGAAGCTGAGCAGCATTCCAGAGCTGTCTACCCGTATGCAGCCGTGGACAATCCCGCTGCCGTCCAGCGGCGTGTACTTGGACCGAGTGACAATGGAGCGCGACCGCAGGGGCGGGAACGCGAGCAGCAACGGAACCAGCACCGCCACCGCGGCGGTGGAACCGACCAAGGCAGCGTTGGAGGTGTGCCTCGCACCGACGCCCATGGAGTTCCTGCGACAGTGGGAAAGCCGTGAGGCCGCGCTTGCGGCGGAGCAGCAGCAACAGCCTTCGTCGGCGCCGGCCTTCGTCGGGGGCCCGTACAGCGTAGTTCCTTACGCCGGTAGCGGCAGCCGTGCTGGTGGGCAGTCGACCGGCGGCAGCCCGCGTTCCACGGCACCTTTGCTAACGCCCCCCCTTTGCTTGTCCCCCAACAGCAGCCCTCTCGGGCATCACCCTCCCTTCCTGCCTGAGTCGGAGGCTCGCACCAGCGGCGCCGACGTCGACCCCATATCTGCATTTTCCTCTGCCTTCTTTCCAGCGGTGCGGGACAAGCGGACCACGACAAGCCTGCCAACGTACGTGATGGCAAACCTTTCCCACTACGGCGTGTCGAAGATGGAGTACGTGTACACGATGGGGCCGACGAGCAAGTGACACGTGTGTGCGCTCACTGCTCTCTGTGTTTCGCATCCTCCTGCTGCGTGTAAAACGGTCAGCGTATAGGCGCTTGCAAACCTCCCAAAAGAAAGACAGCAAAAAGAAGCAACCATGCTGCCGTGCCCGGGTGTGTCCTGCCCCCCACTCGTGGTGGTGGCCATCAAAAGGCATCCCATGACGACGACGTCTGCTCCCGCCCCCGCCCGCGCTCCCCCCTTTCACGGTGCAGGAGTCTCTCCCTCCTTTTCTTTTGCTCTTCTTTCAATGTATTGTTTTCCCCTTCTGCCTGCCGCCCGTCACACTTCCCCCCCTCCCCCCCCCCCCGACACACACCTCCGCTGCGTTTTGTTCTTACTGCGTTCCACTGCTCAAGCGCCCCCGTGTGTTTGCTGTACTGGGCGTATGTGTGCGTATATATATATATATATATATATACGGCCCAAAGCTTCGGCTTCCCCCCTCTTCCTCCTCCTCCTCCTCCCCGTCGTCGCTGCCCTCTTTTCCTGCCCACGCTTTTACTTCCTCCCCCACCCCTCCCGCAGACATGAAGCACGCGATTGGGCGGTAGCGCTGGTGAAATCACAATCTGCAATCACGTATAGCCACCTTCGCTTTTCTTTCTTTCGTGCTTGTGCTATCACCTCTCATTCTCTTGCCTCTTCCTCGTCGGTTCCACGCTCACCTCAACCCCACCGTCGTCCGCGTGCTGTGCCGTCAAGTGCGTCTCTTTCGGTCAGCGCGTGTGTGTATCCGTTGATGCGAAGCGTCAAGCGAGAGAGCCGCACACCGACATGGAAGCGCCCTTTCTATTCAGTATGTCTTCTGCCGCCGCGGCACAGCTGCAGCGACTACTAGACGGGTACGTCTCTGCGAGCCTCGATGGCCATGAAAGGAAGCTTCTTCCAAACGGAAACAGCGCGTGTGCTAGGAGCTCTCATACATTGGCTCTTGACGCAGCAGATGTGATGAGCTGCCTGCCGTTTTTTTCGTCTGTTTTCGGTGCTGCTGGCGGCAGCGTCGCATCGCGAAGGGTACTGCGACTAGCTCCTTCGCAAGCATTCATGGCAGCGACTGGTCCAGTTACACGACCGACGGTGGACGAGGCAAGGGCTAGCGACACCTTATCATCGTTTATTCTCTACCTTGGCGACGTGGTGGAGCGGCACCTGCACGCATTCATGTTGGCTGTCTCCGTTGGGCCCCCGTTCTCAACCCTGCACTTCGCAGTCGAGCTGAGACACGGCAACGCTTCCGACGGAAGGAGCAATAAGGAGAGCAGCTCGCATGATTGCAGGGTGAGCGAACGCGGTCACCGCGGCGGGGGTGGTCCGTATGTGAACTTCGTCGCTTGGGTGGCGTTGGAGGTGTATCGCCTCTTGGCGCGAGGTGCCGAGTCTCGGCAGCGTGAGCGGCGCGCTGCCGGTGGTGCCACGTCCGCGGATGCCGGGGCCCGCACAGACGCGTATATACGGTGGGAGCGCGAGATCGGGGAGCGTGTGTCTGCTGCCATGGCTGCTGCGCAGCAGCTCGGGACGAAGCCTACTGGCTGCAGCGATGTGAGCTGGCAGAATATACTGCAGACTATTTCTTCTGCACCTGATGCGCACCTGGACGACGTCTTCGCCACCTACCCACACTTTTTCTACCTGTTCATGTGCGCTGAACTTCTCCCGGACCTTCAGCGGCGCTTGCGCAGGTGCGGCGAGCCGCCTCTGGTGAGACTGCGTGAGGCGCTGCGGAGTACTGCGGCGGTCGCACACACGGACGACCAGCAGCCAACCCATCGAACGCGATCCTTGTCTACTGCATTTTGGGCAGACACTGTGTCGCTTCTGTGCTGCGAATCCACGGCAGCCGCCAGTCGTATCGGCGCGGAGACGGCAGTGCGCAACGAAAGCGGTTTTACTCCTACTGCCACCACCCCTGTGCAAACGTCGATCTTCGTGGCGGCGGCGGTGGCGTCATCGCTGGCAGCGCCCCTCTTGAGGCCTGCGTGCCGCTGGATCAATCGAATTGCGTCTTTTACTTCGACAGCGGCGCCGCACTCACAAGGGCATCCCGTAGTGGCTGACGAACAGAATCGCGCCCAGGCAGTAATGCACATACTGGACGTGTGCATGCGTTCTCTGCAGCTGGTTCCGCTTCCAATGTATGACGGTTGCGATGCGGATATGCCGCTCAGCCTCGGCAGCTGCGAAGTGGCAGGCAACTGGCTGATACCGTCAACGGCGTCGCCGCTGCATGTCCGACCCATGCCGTTGTTCGGGCTGCAGAGACAACGACGCGCTGTGGTGCTGCCGGGGCTGTCGATTGCCGCCACCCGCATCTGTTCTCTGGCTGCGGCGTGTTCGGGGAAGGCGAGCGCAGTCGACGCGGCTGCGCCGGACGTGTCAGCTCCCGCTGGCACGTGTGTGTGGTCGCCGGCGGGTTCATTGTCACAGGTGTTGTGGGCAGAGACGCAGCTGAGCTCCTCAGCGGTGGCGCCATGCTGCGACGACACGAATGCACCTTTCACATCTGTTAGCGCAGTGCCGCACTCGAGGCTGCACCCGGTGGAGTTGCTTTTGCTGTTCGAGGACGTGCCGTCTGACGCGGAGGCGTTGGCCCGTTTGCGGGCCGCCCTGGATGTCGAGGCACGCGAGGGATGGGTGGTTCTGGCAGTCCAGGCCTCCGTGCCGAAAGCTGCGCAGCAGTGTATAGAGTCTACTTGGGGCACAGACGCGCGCCCTGTCCTCCTCCTCAGCGCCGTGGGCCAGTGGGGGCTTCAGCAGTTAGCGTTGCGCTTCAATGTGCAGCCTAACACATCCGCCACCGACTTGCGTTGTTTGCGCGGGGTGCGACGCCGTCTCTGTAGCGATAGTGGTACCGGTCAGCCTCAGGAGCGTCGAGGCTGCGGCGTCGCTGCCCTCCCGCTGCGTGGCCAGCAGTACGCGCCATCGTCCTCCCTGTCGGCGAACGAGGGTGCGCAACACCAGCAGCATGGAAAGGGCTACTCACGACACACGCGCTATGCAGCGGCCTTCGTCGAGGGGCGGGAGCACTACCTGTTCGTGGTCGGAGAGCGCACCGATGCATTGGAGCCCAGCACCTGTAATGCTTCCGCAGCGATGGAGTCGGAGCGCACCACTGGCACGGTAGCCGACCGCGCTGCGGCCGTCTCTCAGGCGCGGTCAACCGCCTTGCAGCTGCAGTCCTCGCCGCCAACACTGTTCCCACCCAGCATATCCATGCACTTTCGCGACGACTCGGGGGAGTCAAGCAGCAGCGAGTCGAGCGACTCCCGCTCCTTCAGCAGTGGATCCACCTTCTCTGACACAACGGCAGCGGCAGCCATGGAGGCAGGCGGGTCTGACGAACGGGTGATGCGGGCGTGGTATGGCGACCCAGCGGTGCCGCCGATACCCTTCGTCGTGGCGAGTGTCCTGGTTGGGGCGGCCACCAGAGGAGCGCAGCACGAGTTGGTGTACGACATCGGCTACCACTGGCGCCTCCTGCTGCATCAGCTCGTTCTACCTGAGCCGCTTTGCTGCCGGGTGCCCACGAGCGGCGAGCGAGGGGCAACAGCCATGGCGATCCGTAAGTTGGACTCCTTGCTGCAGTCACCTCTGCCAAACGGATTCGCCTCTGCCTTCACTGCTGGGGTACCAACGGCTTACACCCCGGAGCAGCTGCGTGTGCTAGGTGCCTTGAGGGACGCCCTCTTGTCTTACGAGCTTCTTTCTCTGCAGCATGGGCCGGAAGGGCGCACGCTGGATGAGTCGTGGCAAGTGCTGCAGAGATACACAGAACCTACCACAAGCCCGTACGAGGGGTGCACAGAGGCACCGGCCGAGTCGTGGCTCGCTGTCCAAAGTGCGTATTTGGCAGTGGCCGACTGCCTGGATGAGCTCTGCCTCACTGTTGTCCTCGGCGGGGGCAATGATGCATCTGCGAGCAACGGCGAGTCTCAGGACAGCGCCGCACGCGGCCTCTACTTCTTCCCTGTGATCTGAGGCAACTGCGTGGTGCTGCAGAGACAGGTTGAGGAGGCTGAGGGAAAGGGAGGGCGTAGCAGAATAACAGAAAACGAATCGGCGCCGACGGGGCGATGCTGTCGACTTCGTGCTTCTTCTCCGTCTTGGCTCATCGGCCCTTCCCCGGGCTAAGTGTGTGTCTGTTCGCTTGTTGCTGTTGTTCCGCTACGTGCATGTGCATGTTTTATCTGTGCAGGAGGCGGGGCACAGGAGGATCCACGCCACCGTCTCGTCGTCTTCGCTCGATCCTCCCCCTCGTTCTCTTTTTCTGGTTTCTAACCGTTACCGCTACCGCTCCTCGCCTACCATGTGCGAAAGGCGACACGCGACACACAACACACAAAGACATGCAGGCGTATATGTATATACATCTATATGTGTATGTATGTATGTGTGTGTGTGTGTGTGTGAGGCACACCGAAACGGATGCCGCCTTCCCATCCGCTAAGGTCGAACGCGTTGCGGTGCGGTAGTCAGCGATGAGCTTTGCGAAATGCCGCTCGAAAGGGGCGGGCGCGAGGGGGTGTACGGCGATGCATCGCTGGCGTGCTTGTCTTGTCGTTCGGTGTGGAAGATGTGTGCAAACGGCTGCTTCCCATCCGTCTTCTTCGCTTCCATGGAAGGCAACCACGTGGACACAGATACACAAGCGTGCTTGTAGCGTTCTGGCGCATGCAGAATTCAAGAACCCATGCCTTCGCTGCTTATGAGACTCGACATGACGATGCCCCGCTCTCTACGCTCTCACCGCCTTCGTCCCCTCTTCTCTGCTCCCTCGTTTTTTTCTTTCCTTCCGTGCGTATGTGTGCATCCGTGTTGAGCGGATGCGTTTCGGCTCTACGCTGCGCACACGGCCTCCTTCCCTGTTCGGTGGGACAGGATGGTGTACCAGAGAGCGACGGCAAGGGGGAAGTGAGAAGACGGCAGCACTCTCTGCACGCGCACCCACACAGGTGTGGGTGTAGGTTTGGATTGTGGTTAGGTTCGGGTGGGCACCTTGCGCGCGTGCTCACTGACCGCTCTGATTTGCTGTCCGTTCTCAGCGCGTCATCCGAGTGTGTAAGTGCTCCTTCTTCTTTGTTCCACTCCACCCCTCTGCAGCTTCATTTACCCAAAACGTTGGCCCCGTGCGCCGTCGCTCGCGTGATCACGTGGTGCACGCGTGTGTGTGTGCGGGAGGGGATCTTCGAAGAAGCCCCTGCCCCCTACTCCTCCAGCATCTGCCGCTCTCATCCGAATCCATGTTCTTGTTTTCGCGACTTCCTATATGTGTGCTGGCGCGTTTTTGTGCACACGCGCCGCCGCTGCGGTGGTGTGCGCCTATGCAATCAACCGCCACTCTTTTTGGCCCTTTTTCGCTCGTTGACCTGTCTGCTTCCTCCTGTAGCCGTCATGCCCCTCCATCCCTCCCTCCTCCGCTTATGCGTATGCCCATCTTCATTACCACCCAGTCACAGACACACGCATGCCTCACCTCAACATCGGCATCATACGTGTGCGTGTGCTGCGCACCGAAGCGTAGCTGCTGCAGGAACACGTCACGTACTTCTTGTACACCTGCGCGCTGTGGCGAAAACAAAAGGAAACATGGCTAAGTCGAGGCACAGCAAGCGAGTCACCAGAGGGGGGGGGGCACACACAACGAGGGAGAGAAGAGTGCAAAGGACGTGCCCCTCTGCAGCTGTGGGTGGCGACTCGGGGGTGCGCGCTCGAAGAGCGTCTTTGTCGACAGCTACGTTTTTTTTTTTGCCTCTTACCGCGGCCTGTCCGTCTTGCTTTCTAAGGGTGTGTCTGTCTGTGCGTGTTGATGTGTTTCATGATCTCTTGATTCTGTATCGATACCATCAACTCTCCCCCTCTCTCGCCGTTCTTATCAATCTCTATTCGTGTACTTGCCTCGTCAATTTTGCAGTAGAGATCTCGTTTCGACGTTGGTGTTTCTCTCTCTTGGGTGCGCGCCTATACCGCTCTTATTATTATGGTTGCCTAGGGCGCTTCTTGGCTGTGCGCTTGCGTGTCTCTGTGTCTTCTCCCTCATGCTGTATCGCCCCCCTCCCCTCCCTTTCGGTCAGCTTGTGTGCCCTTGCGTGCCGCCGTCGCGGTGTGTGTCTTCGTCGTCTTGGTCCGCTTCAGCATTTCGCCACCACCGCTTATACCGTCCCCTTGCCTTCTCTTTTGGATGCGCCCCTTCGCGCTCTCCGGTCTCGCATGTGTTGTACGCGTGGAACCAAAGAAGATGTGCTTTCTTTCGTGCCTTCCGCTCTGCTCCGTTATGGCGGTCGTTCGTCGTCATGGAGGAGTGCGCGCCCCCCACCGCACCCTCCGAATACCTTCGACCGTTTTCTCTATCGATCGCTGTCTTTCAAAGAAAAGGATGGCCCGCCTCGTCCTTCCCCTGTGTGTCGGGTGCTTGCGCGTTTGTGTGCGCGTGCGGCCGATGGCCGGGGGCTCTACCTCCGTACCGTTCTCTGCTTTTAGCTCATCATCATTTGTGTGTTTTTCGCCGCCTGCTGGACTCTCTCTCTCGCTCTCTCTCGCATCAGCTCTCCGTCACTGTGGCACTCCCCGTACGCTCGGGCTTCTTTGGGTGGGCCCATCGTGTTTTTCGCTCTCTCTGCGTTTTCGCCCTTGCTCGTCTGCTGTCACACCCTGCGTGGGCTGCGTAGCGAAGGAGTCGCGGGGTCAAAGGATGTCGAGTAGCCGAGAAGTGGTGGAGCGGCGTATCGGTCTTGGGAGCTACTTACGAAGTGTCGAGCTGATGAGCAGATCTCTGAACTCAGGTTGTTGGACGGCTGCCTTCTGGAGCCTCCTCACCTACTCCTTGCGCTCTCTCGCCGGGATATGCTTGTGTGCACTAGTGCCTCGTGCACTCCTCGCGTTTTTAGTCTGCTACCCCCCTTCTCTTGAGGGGACATAGCCGCCGCCCCCCTTCGAATTCAGATCAAGCACGGCGAAATGGCGTACTCTGACGACGTCGAGGGCAGTCCTGAAGATTTGTCGGGGGTATTTACTCTTCCCCCTCCCCACGCAATCGACCCCTTGTTGTCTTCCGCAGGTTGGGGTGAGGGGCTCGTACGAAGGTAATGTGGTACTGCACAATGCTTGCTCTGCGGGCCTACTTGCTGGGCTGCCTTTACGTGCGATGACGGGCTTTTTCGTTCTCTCTCTTTTGCGGCTCCGTTTACGACCTCTGCTCGTTGTGTCAACTCCACTGTTGACCCGTTCTTGCCATGTATACATACATACATATATATATATATATTCTTTCCTTCTCTTTTGTGCGCCTCTGGAGGTGCGCGTGGTCACGCCGTTGGCCATGCTTCCTTGCTGGCCTTTTCATCATGGTTTGTGCACCCAAATGCCGGGTTAAGCTGAACTGCAAACTCTTCCTACTTTACGATCGGGTGTGCGTGCCTGCAACAAAAGATCAGACCGAGCCCAATGTGTTACATGGCGTAGCACCACCTCCCCCATGATACCGCGCAACGTTCGGAAACGTCTGGGCATTCATCGCTTTTCTTTTTCTGCAGTTAATGACTTTCTCGAGTCTTGCGCGATGGTGTGCCGACGACTTTGCCGGAGAGGGTGCGTGTGAGTTTGTGTGCATCCCTCTTCTCCCATCTCGTGCCACTGAGTTCAGCCTCTTCCACCAACCAAAATGGGCGGTGTCTGGCCGCAAAAAAAAGCCTGTAAGAAGCACTGCCGCACCCATCCAGGAGCACCGAAGACGCATGCGCGGGCACCACCGAAGAAAAGCTCGTGTGAGGACCGCCCATCCCTCCATGCGCCCTGTTCGACGGAACAAATGAAGCTCGCGTGCCTGCGCTGCATGCGGAGCCGCAAGTGTGGCCAACTCTTCCCTTCCTCCTCCTCTTCTCTTCTGTTGACAGTTCGCCAAGCGACGATCGATGGCCAGAACTCGAGTCATCGCGCCAGCTTATTACAAACTAGGAATCTTGCACTGAGGTCACTGCGGCGCTTTCCGGACTCAGTTGCTGTCTCGCCCGCTCCTCTGTGTCCTCGTTGCCCCAACCGCCTCCTCCCCTACTTCTGTGTGATCCACCCAGACATCCCCCACCCCCGCATGCACACGCGAAACACGCAAGACATACGGGAAACACGCGCATTGTGAGGCAAAGGGAGAGGCGGAAGTCACCACATCGACGTTAAGGGGGAGAAACACCTCTCCCCTCCCCCCTCACACACACACACACGCAGAGCGAGCGAGGCCGCCGTGCAGTATAGTGTTGCTATTATTATTATTAGTTGCGTCGTCGTCAAAGGTTAGGTGCTACAGAAAACAAGGAAAGGAAGCAGGACAGAGAGAGAGGCGATACCGAAAGGAGAAACAACACAAAGTAACAGCAGGGACTCACACGCACACGCACGCGCGCCTATGCCCAGAAGGCCCTATACACCCACACAAACCCACTCACCCACACCAAAAAACGGACACAGACAGACAAGACAGAAGTATAAGAGTAGCATCGAGCACCATCTACTGTATATATCTCCTTCCACGAACTAAGCGTTGTTTCTCGTTTTTTTTTTTCCGATTTGGCATTGTGTTTTTTCTGGTTGTGCTAGTTTCATCGTTTTTGTGGAGCTCTCCTTGCACCGTCATCTTATTCTCCCCTCACGCCCTGCTCAGCCACGGTGCTTAGTCGTTTGTTTTTCTCATCATTTCCACACACCCACACACATATATACATAGATATATATATATATATATATAAATATATGTAAAGAGATAAACTTGTATATATGTATATATACATATATATGTTATATGTGTATTTGTATTGCTTCTTGCTCTTCGTTACTCTCTGAGGCATTCACTCTCTCCCCCCCTCCCCCTTCCCCCCGAAAAAATTTTTTATAGTGTACACATCTCCTTTTTTTTGTCGGTTTTGCTGTTGCTCTCGTCCCGTGTACATATTTCCTGTGTCGCTTCGACGTTCGGCCTGGGCTACACGCCCATACACACACACACACACACCTCCACACGCTACCCTTCTTCTCGCGCCGCCATTTTTGGTCTTGCTCCAGCGATTCTCTTGTGGGTGAAAAACAGTCGCGAATTGTGTCAGCGACAGCAGCAAAGGCCTAACAAAGTGGCCTACAGGCGAGGAAATATATAGCGGAGGGGGACCGATCAGAAGACACAGACGTGTCGCTTTCAAAACTAAAGAAAAGTCAAGAAGCGCGCGGCGACCGAGACTCCTGCCTGTCTCTGTCTCTCCGTATATAGGCGTATTTGTGTCTTTCTGTGTGTATGTGAGGGGGGATCTTACGATAACCTCACCGAACTCGTGGGCTGCAACCCCACCCCATCAGCAACAACCCCCATCCTCTTTCCTTCACACCCTCTTTTGCTTGATTGCCCGTTTGTACGCTTCACTCTCTCTCCCCTGTTGTCGTTGTTGTTGGTCTTGTCGTTGTGTGCGGCGTCCCTTTTTTTTGTCGTGCTCCTTACCCAGCTTCTTCTTGTTTCTGTGTGCCCCCCTCCCTCTCTCCCTCTCTCCCTCTCTCTCTCCCTCCTTTTCGTTTGGTTTCATGTCTTTGCTGGTAGCTCACCGGCTAGCCCTCACTCCGTCTCCGCTGTTTCTTCCTCGTCCCTTTCCCTTTTTCTGTGTTTCCATTTTGACGTTCACGTTGCCCGCCGCCGCCATTTTATCTCACCATTTCGTTTGCGTACACTGAAAAGGTTCTGTGTCTTTTCCTCTCCTGTTGCGTGGTGTATGTTGATCTGATTTCTTCCCTGCTCTCCTCTTTCTTACCTCTCACGGCCCCTCCCCCCCCTTCTCCCACCTCCTCTCTCGCCGTCTACGACCACCTCTTTGTTGTGTTGTGTGTGTGTTGTGTGCGCTGCCCTCTCTCTCCATCTCTCTCCCCGTCCCTTTTCTGCGTTTGCACCTTGGATCTGCTGTTTTGCGTTGTCTCATCTTCATGTCATCATCGTTGACAACAAAACAGTACGACTGAACACACACACACACGCGCGCGCAAAAAAAAATTCTTTTTTTCCCGTCCTCGTTTCATTTGTTTTGGTGCCTCTTCTCCTTCGACGTGTGCCGTTGGGCTGTGCTGTTTGGGCGCTTGTGTCTTCCTCTCCCCTCCCTCACTTCTCCCACTTTGTGTGTTTGTACACGTCTATGCGTGTGTGTGCGTGTCTGTGCTTGTTCGACCACTCCGGTGTCTTCTTCGTTTCTTTGCTCGCCGCTCTCCCTCTCTCTCTCTGTGAGCCACACACACACACACACACACACACGCGGCACGCTTCGTCCTTCTTTTTTTTTTGTTTTCGTTTTCACACTAGGTGTTTTTTTTTGATTACGTGTTTTGTTGCTGCCTTTTCTCTATCTCTCTCTATCCCTATCTCCATCTTCTCCCCCCTCCCCATCACTCTGTCCTCCGTCGACGCTTGCCGCTTTCTTTGTTTTGTTTGTCTCGGTCACCCTTTAGAGATCACACATCACTTCGTCTCCTCTTTTTTTTTCTCGGTTGTTTTCGACTCCTTTTCTCGCGTTTGCGTGCCGACGCTCCTCCCTTGTCTCCGCATCCTCGCGTTGTACTCGGGTAATTCGACCACAGGGGGGACCGAGCAGGGCAGAGTGCACACAAACACATCCCCTTGGTGACATCCGCACTTCACACGGCCGTTGCTGACGTTTTCTTGGTCTACAACCGTATTATGTGACCGGACGTGACAGAGCTCTTGGACAGCCTTCAGAACGCTTCTTCCTCCAACCTGAGTGCCTCACGCAACTCCAAAGTCAGCTTGTCGCATCGCATGGACTTGTCTCCGCTGCAACTGCATGATGAGGCGGCGTCCCAACGCAGCAGTACCGGCTTGGCGGCCACCTTTGGTGGGCTTTCGCCTCCTCTGCCTAGCCAGCGGCAATCCATTGACCAGACACGGCGGCACGAGAGCGACAAGCATCACCACACCAGCCGCGACAGTAGTCCTAACCCCACCATCGGATCCTGTAGCGGAAGTGTACCGACTTTCCAGGCAAGCTTGCCGCTGCTGGCCGGTATGATGGCCTCGCGCAAGGAGCTTTTCACCGAGCTCGCCATCCCTTCCACCCAATCGATGAATGGGCAGCAGCAGGGTCAGGGCATGAGCTCCTCTCTTGTTGATGCCGCACAACCGCCAATATCACAGGGTGGGGTTGGTACTGCTTCGCGCGCTCTATCGCCGCGTGCGTTGTCCACTCTGGGAAGTCTAGGTCCTAGCGGACCGGTGGCTGGGTTACTAGGCACATCCCCGCCGGGTAAGGACTTGTCAAACGCCGCATTACGAGGTGGTTTTCTGTCCGAAAGCATCTCCCTCGTCGAGTCATCAGTATCGTCCATATCACGCAGCGCACTCCGGCAGCACCGCGGCAGAGCGCGTGATCGCCTTCCCAGCGACCGCGAAGACTCCAGTGGCATGGGCGGCGGCAGGAATGATGATGTGCCGTCGCAGGTGCAACTGCCACTCATCACACGTTCTCTGACGAGCGCCTGCGCCAGCTTGCAAGGTCGCCAGCTTCCCACCGCCCTGCAGGAGCTGGAGGGTTCGAGTGCTGGTATTGGGTTGCCGATGCTGTCTTGCTCCTCCTCGCTCAACTCGATGCGCCACGAAGACGAGGGTCCGTGCCTTGCGCCAGCCCTGAAGATTGTGTTGGAGGCATCGGCAGCTGTTGGGCAGCCACCGCGGCCGCTGCATCCGGCGGCCCTCCCCAGAAGCAGAGATGAGCGTTGTGATGTCGACTCAATCAAGCCATCCAGCTCGTTCAGCTTGGTGCAGTCCGCAGGCCGTGCGACTGCCATGGACATGGGCAGTGACGACGATGGCAAGACGAGAGAACATCAGTCGACCCCAATCGAGATCAGCGACCGCGGCGGCGGTACCAGCATGTTTGCCACAGCCCCGGTGCCGCTCACGGTAGAGGCGTCACCGCTGACGCTGACAGGCGGTCTGACGGGTCAGTCGTCCTCACGGAACTCGACTGGGATGGGGCAAACGACCTGTGCAAGCTCCCCGGCCTCTCCGTTCACCAAAAACGCGGCCGTCACGCCCATCGCGAACTCGGGCTTCAGCCGCTTCGACACCGCCGTTCTCGAGAGCGGCGATTACGCGCCAGAGGTGACGCGACCGCCGACCGGCGAGCGTTCTAGCGGCCCCAAGCACGGAAGCTTGCAAAGCCTCGACCACGACAACTACACTAACGCCGCGCGCGGCGCGACGGGCCAGCAGCGACCCAGCGACTCCATCGAGAACGACGACGCCGCGCACCAGAAGCGGGCGAAGCGCCGCCTGAAGAAGACGCGGAAGAAGGGCAAGGCCAAGCGGCAAAAAAACGGTGAGGCAGTGGCGGAGGGCGAGAACGGCGTGGCTGTTGATCCGCTGAAGGAGGTTGCGGTTGCTCACAGGTCGGCCAGCGCCCTGGCCCGCAAGCGGCAGCGCAAACGACAGCTGAAGCACGAGAAGATGAAAGAGATGTCGTCGGAGGCGCGTCGCCAGTACAAGGCGGAGCATCAGCGCCGGCGTGCTGCGAAGAAGGCAATGCGTTCCTCCGCAGCGGCGGCCTCGCCACACCTTGAGCGTGGCGATCATGTTGACTGGAGCGGCAGCAGGCCGCACCACAGCAGCGACCCCTCTGCTTCTTTCTCTCCGGCGCCCGTGCCCACAGCGGGTGCTGTTAAGCACCATCCGCCGCTGTCGTCCTCTCCGGAACTGCCTCAGCCTTTGGCACCTATTACCGCCGCGGCTGCAGACCCTGATGCCAGGATGACAAGCTCGCACGCGGGGCAGTCATCAACAAAGTCGGAAGTCGAGCAGAGCGTCCCGAGCCTGGTCGATGGGCTCTCTTTGGATGATCTTGCCGAGACGCTTTCGCCGCAGGTCCTCGCCAGCACCTGTAGCGCGTCCACCAATGCGCTGGCCGACGGAAGCAGTCCCTCGCTGAAAGCGCTTCAAGGGCGGCGGTGCACGAGCGCCTCTGGTGGAGGCGCTCCTGTCGTTCCCAGCACGGCGCACCCGTCTAAGTTGATGTCGAGCACCCCGGTGCCGTTTCGGCGTCGCTTTTTCACCGACATTGCTGGCAGGCAGCAACATCAGGGAGGCGCGAACGGCTTTCTCCACGTAAGCAGCAGCACCCCAGCCAACGCCAGCGGTCTGGGGGGGCAGCTGCAGGCCCACAAGGCGGACGCCGAGGTCTTCGGCGTGGAGCGCGATGCTACGCTTGAGGCAAATGGCGGCAGCGCGGATAACTACGATGACAACGAGAGCCGAGGTCCACCGCGCAGACAACCGATGGACGAAAGCGGCGCCGTCGTCGGCGTGGTTCCCGAGCGCGCTCCGATGCCCGACGGGAGTGCGCTGAGTCCAGCCCCACACCTTCCCGCAGCCGCGGCGGGATCCGGAACAGCTGCCATTCTGGAGCTGAAGCAGCAACAGGGGGTGCAGCAGCGGCATCGGTTGCCCTCGCTGGCGGCCGGCACTTCCTCGCTCACTCCCATGCTTGTCTCCGTGGCGAATGCCGATGGCGATGTCGCTTCGGCCTATGCAAGCGAGGCCTCGTTGATGACTGCGTCTGCCTCAGGATGTGGGGCCGATCATTGTCAAGGGTCGAGCCTGCCTCTGCGACCAGATGCGGAGGCAAGCCAATCAGTGGAGCCAGGCCCGAACCAGTCGCCCACGGGCGATGCGCTGACAGGCGCCGTCACGAAGGGGACCGCCGCCATGTCCGTCACCTCCATGTCGTACTGCTCCGCATACAGTCGATCTCATACCAAGGATGGGGTGCCGGAAGCAGTCGAGCCGGCGGTGAAGGGTGCTGGTGGTGCGGAAGGGTGTGGCGCAGGGCAAAAAGCCCTAACACCGGCGGCAGCCGTATCAGCAGTAGTGGCAGCGGCGCGGAAGGCCAGACGGAGCCCGTCCTCGTCGTGCTCTTCGTTGCGGAGCCGCAGTAGCGACGACGAGAGCGCCGACGGCAGCTCCGGGTACAGCTACAGCAGCTACAGTAGCAGCGGTAGCTTGGTGCCGGAGGTGTTGCAGCTGGTGGGAGGCTGCACTGTGCCGCCTCCTGTGGCTGCCTTCTCCGATCTCAAGTACCGCTACTCTTGCGTGCCGCAGCTGCACAGCTACGCCGAGCCGGCCACCATCCACGAGTGGAACCTCACCGAGGGCTGCTGGGGCAGTGTGGAGACGAGCGTGGTGCTCAGCCCGCAGCCCTTCTCGAAGGGGAACATGCGTGCGTCCTACTACATGATCGACATGCGTCGACTGAACTGCCTCTTGGTGGCGAAGCGGTATTTGAGGTCGACCGTGAGGGACGACCAGTACTTTGACGACGTCTCCATGCACAGCATTGCGGGGCACTGGGCACGTGTCTTCAACACGATGCAGCCACCGAAGGAGGTCCGCTTCGTCCCTGCGGCTGTGCTGATCCTACCGAAGCGCAACCCGCCGCTGATACTCGCCATGGAGCCGCAGCTGACGGGCAAGTTTGTGAAGTACAATAACAACTGCGGCTACGTGCGGCGAAAGGCGCGGTGGACGCCGCAGGCCTTCTCGCACTTCACGTACCACGCCAGCGATCATGAGCTGATGGTGGTGGACATCCAAGGCGTCGACGACTACTACACCGACCCGCAGATTCTCTCCTCAGACGGGGAGGGATACGGCCGCGGCAACCTCGGCGAAGAGGGCATCCGGCGCTTCCTCGAGAGCCACAAGTGCAACGAGGTTTGTCGCGCTGTCGGCCTGCCTCCGCTGCAGCGCAACGCCAAGGGTGCCGTTATCACACCTCTGGCGTCGCCAGGGAGTGGCCGTAGCAGCGCCGGGCCAGGCACACCGGCGGCAAAGGATCGTCTGAATACATCGATGCCCTGCGCGTCTGGGTTGAAGGAGGAGCGACTCCCCCCGAAGGCATTCATGCTCGCCCGCCGCGCTTCCTCCGGGAACACTTCAGGCCACGAGCACAACGGCGTGCAGCTCGGTTCGCGACAGCCGAGCGATACCGCCCTGAAGTTGTCGCCAGCGCCGCCACCGCGGCAGACGCTGCACAACGGCAGCAGGCCGTCGTCTCCGTCGCCACTGGCAGCAGCGCCGTCTGCGCTGACCCCTGGCGCCTTGCCACACCGCGTGGGGCCGGTGCAGAACGGCGGCGTCAAGTACGTGCGCTACCCGCGACAGGCGCTCATCCGGCCGCAGAGCCAGTACTTCGTCTCCACCGTCGCGGGCGGCCTCATGTCCGTGCCGCAGCAAGGCAGCGGTGTGCCAAACGGGTGCGGCAACGGCAGCTCCTTCTCGGCGCTTCAAAGCTACCCTCCCGCGAGTGAGCAGAGCGGCGGCAAGGTGGGCGGGTCGCCAACCAGCGGAAGCGCCGGCGCGCCTAGCGGTATGGCTGGTGTTGGCCGCGCCAGTGCAAGTCCCCCGCCACAAAGCTCTTTGATGGTGGCGGTGCCGGTGCTGCGTCCGCCGGCGGGGGGGCGCCCTGGATACGCCGGCGCCCAGTCTAGCGTTAGCCCGGAAGGATTCCACCTCTTGACGGCGCCGAGGAGCGGAGAGAACGTCGGCTCGTTACACCAGACGCCGCATGTGCGGCCCAGTGGAACGGCCAATCTGGGCGGCGGCGTTCCCAATTTCTACCCGCATCCGCCCGTGACGGGCGCTGTCGGCAGCCCTACCGGAAGATGCGCCTCGCACCAGAGCTCTTTTGCTGCAGTGGCGCCGACGATTCAATCCACCGAAGAGGTGGCCATGGCACATAGGCCGAGGTCGCGCTGTCAGTCCTTCAGTCGCCGGCCGGTGTTCTCGGCAGTGGAGGAGATGCCGAAGAGGTCCGAGTCCCGCTACCATGGCCACCCTCATTTGCAGTGAAGCGAGGAAGTGTGTATGCTTGTGCGTGCGTTCGCTGCCAATGGTGCGGCGTGTAGCACCTGTTGGCGTATACCCGATGTGGACGTTGTGCTAAGGCTCCCACTTGTGCACGCACTGGCGCGCGTTTCTCTTCTTCTCTTGACTTCCCTCTTTTGGAGGGAGAAGAGGGGGTGGCTGTAGTGGTAACACGTTGGTGTACCCCACCCTCTCTTTCTCTGTATGTGTGCACCATTGGCAGGCACACCCCACACACGTATCGGCGCCCTTCTCCCTCCTCCTTTGTTCCTTCCAGGTGTGTTGGATCTTCTCTTATAACTTCATTCTTGTCTCCGTCTTGTAGTTGAATCCGCCGCCCCCTCCACCTTAACCTCCCTGCATCGTGGCTACTCACTAGCAACACCACCCCCTCCGCCCATTTCTCTCCCAGGGCGAGAGAGAGAGAGAGCGAGCGAGCGAGACATCAACACACACGAGAGCACACATGCACACGCAAACACACGCATGCAGGAAGGGCACTTCTGGACCGGTACCATGTGCATATTTCTGATGCGACGTTGGTAGACCCGTTTGACACCCTCCTCTTCCTCCCATCCAAAGCGCCGCCTCGGTCAGCGCGTACACACACACACACACACAGAAACCTCCCCTCCCCTCTTCCTCGCACCCCGGATCTTTACTCGCCCCTCGCCTCCGCTTTTCCCTCTCTCCTCCTGTGTTCCGCTTCCATGTGGATGGGCGGGTGGATTCCACTGTTTTCTTCAACCACCTCGGCTTCTTCGTCTCTCAGTTTGTTTTGCTGTGTGTGCGTATATATATATATATATGTATATATATATATATCTGCGTGCGCGCGCGTGTGTTTGTGTGTGTGTGAGCGTCGTCCTCACACGGCCACCCCCGAAGAGTTGCCTGGCTTTCTTCGCTTGTCTTCGGCTCGTTCTTGCGTGTTCTCCTCCGCTGCTGCTATGTGATGTCTTGCTCCGCATATCTTGCCCACCTGCCCGCGGGCATGTGAAGGACATACTGCTGCGTGATGATTGCATCCCGTGTGCGCGCTTCGGTGCTTGAGGCGAAGGTGATGATGCGCCTCGGCGCAGGAAATCGGAGTTACAGAATGAATTCGTTGTGGTTCAGGTAAATAGAATGCGAGGCGAAACCGTTGTTGCGCTGATGCGTATTCCTGCATGTGAGAGAGAAGGAGAGATGGAGAACGACCGCCATGTGAGGCGTTGCAATGGGCGGGGTCTGTGGACTTGCTTCGTTTTGTGTTGCTGTTGCCCCCCCTTCCCCCTCTCCTTGGCCCTCTTTCTCTTTATCTCACTGCCCCCCCCCCCCTCCCTCCCCCATGCCGCCTTTTCCTTGCATCATCCTCCGCCGTGTGCGCACGTGTGCCTCTCACCCTTTCCACATTGTGCCGCTCTTCTTTCTCTGTGCGATTGGAAGAACCCACCACCACCACCACCACCACCACCGCCGCTTCGTTTCCTTGGCATTCTCCTGCGCTGTTGTTCTGCTTTCAACGTCTGCGATGTGTGTTGTGCTCTTTGTTGTTGGTTTCGCGTCTATATTTTTCGGCTCTCTTGTTATTCCTTTCCAGCCATGGCAACGACGCTTCTCGCCTCCTTCTCTCTCCCATCAGCGCATTCCCTTTTCCGCTGTTGTTGCTCTTCCTCCTAGACCAGCTGTGCCACGACTTCCGCCCAACCTTCCCCCAACCCCCCAATCTCTCTTTCCCCTCCCTTCGTCTCTTGTTGATGTCTATCTTGCTCTCTTTGTTCTCTCTTTCGCGGCTTTGCTGCTCTGCCCGGCGACAGTGGGTGATGTCTATGAAGACGGAAAACTGCCGCGGGCAGCCGAGACCGCTGCTCTCTTGATGTTCTGAATGCTGGCTCGGTGACAGAGAGACGAGGAGGAGATACAAGCGAGTGGTGCATGCTCACGTCTTTGTATAACGACGTCCTGCACCTGAGTCCGCCTCTTTACACGGCCCACCATCACGTCTCTGGCTTTCCGGTCTGTATAGGGCCGAGCCCTCTAGTTGTTTGCCCGTATACGGGCATTCTTTCCCCGCCGCTGACAAGCGAGGACTCGTTGTGAGATTGGTGGTGTGCTGTGTGTCTGTGTTGCTCTCTTCTTTTGGTTTTCTCTGTTCCATTCTCTCGGTGCGCGATTATGTGTGCTCCGATTTCGAGCCCACGAGGGTGAGGCGTCAGTCCCGGCAGACAACCCAATCAGAGATGACGAGGACGAAAAAGACGGCGTGGACAGCATTTGAAGCGCCGCTGTTTGTCGCACCGGTGTGCACCTCTTGTGCTGCGGCTGTAAAGTAGTGGCGTTTCTGGATGGCAGGCATGCTACAGGAGAAGCATCCACATGACGGAGCTGATACGAGAAGGAGGAGGAGCAGCGACGAGGGGTATGAGGAGGCTCAAAGTGGTGTGCTTGACTCCCTCTCCTCCTCTTTGCTATCCCTGTCGCTTCTCTGTTTCCATATTTCGTACATGTCTGTACGACTTGTCCCCCCCTCCCTCCACAATGCCACCTTACCTCGCTTCTCTCTTCTCCGTGTGGTCTCTCACTTCTTGCCGTCTCCTCCTCCCCCCTTTGCACCCCCCCCCACACACACGCACGCGAAACTGCGTGAACGTCACGCCCAGCTCTCCCCCTTCGTTTCTCTTCCTCTCATTTTTTCCCCACCCCCACTCTGCAGCGCGTCTCTGCACATCTCCGTCTACCTCTTTCCTTCGAAGAGTCGAACGTTTGCCGCCCTCTCTCGCTCTCTCTTCCACATACGACGAGAGCCCTCGTTTCCATCCCCTCCCCCCCCCCCCCTCTGTCTCTGTCTGCGTGTGCGTGTGTGTGTGAGCGTGTGTGCGAGCGCAGGTCGGCCGACCATTCCTTTGCTTTGTTGTTGTTTGCGTTCTCTGCGCGTCTCTTTCATTTGGGTGTGCGTTTCTTCTTTTCACTCGCGCCCGCTCAGGCTCTCCGGATCGCTCTCCCACCCCGTGTCTCACAGACTCTCTCTCTCCCTGTTTCATCTGCTCGTCAGTCATCTTGTTGCCCGTTTTTAACGCACTGTCGGCCCTCCTCCCCCCACTCGCTCCGAGTGCACACACGTGTGTGTGTCTCTCTCTGCTTGCTACACAGGGATACACACGTATACACAGCAGGGAACAGCAGCGCAAGAAGCGAACGATATTCCCCCACTTAGAACAAGGTCAGCTCCCTAAAGGCCACTAAAAGAAGGAGAGGAAATAAAGGGCAGATAGACACACACGCGTGCGCACATCAACAGAAGCTTACCCCCCCTTGTTTTCGGGTCATTATCGAAGTGTAGAAGTGTAGTAGAACTCCTCCTATGTGCCCCGGCCTGAGCGTGGCGGCAAAGTTTCGTGCATTCTCTGTTACTGCATCTCTCCGCTTCTGTGTGTGTGTGTGCGTGTGCGTCGGAAGAGTATCTGCACCTCCTGCACTCTCTCGGAATAGCAGGCCCTTGCCTTTCACCGCGTTGAACTCTCTGCTCGTTCCAGCTAGAGAGAGCGCATCATCTGTATACCGTTGCCTTCCCCCTCCCTCCTCCCCCTCCAGACTCGCGTCTAAGCGCGTACACCCGGAGAGTCGAACTCGACCACCACCACCGTTTAACCATCGGAAAGGGGGAATATGAACTTCACACAGCAGCTGTGGTCTGTGAAGGAGTGGGGCCGCGTGATGGCCACAAGGAGCGAGTACGTCACGATTGTGCACGAGGCGACCAACGATGAAAAATGGGGGCCGACGGGGCCGCAGATGGATGCCGTATGCAACGCCTACCCCCGCGGCGGCCCCGAAATCTTGAACGAGCTGCGCAGCCGCCTCAACAACCGCGACAAGTCGTGGCGCCCGTGCTACAAGTCGCTGCTCGTTATCGACTATCTCGCCCGCAACGTCGACGACCGTTACCTGCCGGAGGTCTGCGCCTTGGTGCCCCTCGTCCGCACCATCTCCACCACCTTCTACTACACTAACCCCAAGGGTGTCGATCACGGCGTGTCAGTGCGGGAGCGGGCGAAGAAGGTCGCGGATCTTCTCAGTGATGGCCTGCAGCTGCGCGAGGAGCGCATTTTAGCCGCGCAGATCAAGGAGAAACTCTCCCGCAACGCTAGCGATGGCGCCGCCCCGAACAGCGGCGCCCCCTACAGCGGAGCTGGCGGCTATGGCGGCTTTTCCAGCGGTGGGTATGGCGGCAGCCGTGATCGTGACCGGCACCGAGGCTATGGCAAGGGCTCCCGCCAGGCCTATGACTCCTACCGCTCCTCGCCGCCCCCTGCGACGGTTCTGTCGCGCCCGCGCACCAAGGAGGAGCAGGAACGGTGCGACATGGAGATGGCGCTGCGCTTGCAGCGTGACGAGGAGCGCCGCAGCGGCGTTTCGGCCGAGCAGCTGGAGGGGATGTACGCAACCAAGGTCCGCCAGCGCCAGAACGAGGCTGAGCGCCAGAAAGTGACCGCGGAGGACGACGAGAGACTCGCCATGCGACTCCAGCAGGAGGAGGAGGAACGGGCGCGGCGCGAGGGCTTATCGCTGCCGACGCTGAACTCGGACAAGCCATCCAGCACACCAGTAAAGGCCCCCTCGCCCAACCCGCCCGCGAAGAATGCGCTGGAAGAACTCTTCGCCCCTCCCCTGCTCCCTCAATCCGCTGCCGCCGTCCCTGCTTCGTCGGCGGACCCCTTCGATTCCTTCCTCGACTCCCGCTCCGGACTTCCACCACAGCAGAACTCGTGGAACCAGCCCCAACAACAGCCGACCTGCGTTCAGAACCAATGGGGGCAGCCACAGACAGCCAGAGACGCTTGGGGTGCACCACAGCAATGGCCGCAACAGTCCGTGCCGCCGCTGCAACAGCAGCAGTTCACCCCTTGGGGACAATCTGCCACCGTCTCAACAAGCAACTCCTGGGGTCAGCCTCAGCAGCAGCAGCAGCCGAACTCTTGGGGCCAGCCCCAGCAAGGACCCTTGCAGCAGCAGCACGTGGGCAACAACGGCAGCGCTGGCTCGTGGGGTCAAGCTCCTCCGCCTCAGCCTCGGGACCCGTGGGGCCAGCCGCAACAGGCACCGCAGCTGCAACAGGCACCGCAGCTGCAACAGGCACCGCAGCCGCAACAGGCACCGCAGCCGCAACAGGCACCGCAGCTGCAACAGGCACCGCAGCTGCAACAGGCACCGCAGCCGCAACAGGCACCGCAGCTGCAACAGGCACCGCAGCTGCAACAGGCACCGCAGCTGCAACAGGCACCGCAGCTGCAACAGGCACCGCAGCTGCAACAGGCACCGCAGCCGCAACAGGCACCGCAGCCGCAACAGGCACCGCAGCTGCAACAAGCACCGCAGCCGTCGGATTCTTGGGGTAAGTTTCAGCAGCAGCCTCAGCCCGGCGATTGGGGCCAGCCATCTGCACCACCTCCGCAGCTGTCCGATACGTGGGGCCAGCCGCAACAGGCACCGCAGCTGCAACAGGCACCGCAGCCGTCGGATTCTTGGGGTAAGTTTCAGCAGCAGCCTCAGCCCGGCGATTGGGGCCAGCCATCTGCACCACCTCCGCAGCTGTCCGATACGTGGGGCCAGCCACCGGCAAGTAACACAGCGAGGACTCTCGACTCCACGAACGGCGGGGGTAACTTGGGCAGCATGTGGGGTGCTTTGGACCAGTTCTCCAACCAGCAGCATAAGTGAGCGAGCACAGCATTGCTAGTGTGCTCCCTCTTTCTGGCCCCCCCCCCTCCCCTCCCCCCTCCCTATCACTTCGACTTTCACTACTACAGAGACACCCCCACCCACCCAACAGCCCATATATGTATGTACGTGGCGCTGATGATGAGCTCTCGATGCATGTTGTTGCCCACTAACGCTGCTGAGTCTGTCGGTCGTTTTCTTCGGGTGTACGTTTTGGATGCTGCGGAGTCCCTCCCCTTCCCTCGAGCCGCTTCGGTGCTCGCCATGGACCCCATATGGGATACGCTGTGGTGTGCTATGCACACATGCCTCTAAAGCGTCATGAAGGACGACCAAAACAAGGAGGAAAAGCGCGCAGAGGGCGCGAGGGGGAGGGGTGGATGGGGGTGGTTGGGAAGGAGCGGGGTCAGGAACGATAGCGCACCAAGTGGAAGGCTCGCAAAGGGGGACGAAGTTCGCGTGCTGTGTGCGCAGATTGAGGCCACCCACGTACTCGCCGTCACACTCTACAACGGTGGTCGTAATCTACGCTGACGTCTGAGCATTTTTTTTTACCTTTGTATGGCTATCTTTCCTGGTGCTCTGTAGCCGGTTTGCGTGTCTGCTGCGCTTGTATATGTATGCGTGTATATATATATATATATGTGTGTGTGTGTGTGTGTGTGCGCATCTGCCGGCGTTTCTCACTCTCTCACACGCACATGCACGCGCACACCCACTCACCACACATACATATACACATACACACATACTACCTCCAACGCTTGTTTCTTTTTTTGTTTTTTCCGTCTTTCCTTTGTGTCTCGGTGTGCCCTGTGCCCTGTGTTTGTGTGCGTGCTCCTGTACGTGTGCGCGTCGACGTGGCTGAAGCGTCTCTGATGCTCGGTGCTCTTTTTTTCTTATAGGCTCCTTTGCTCCCGCTTCTCTCTTTTTCTTTTAGTGTCGTGCGGGAGTGTCTCGGCTGGTGAGTGTGACAGTGTGCGCTGTTGTTGCACGACGACTGCGTTTGTTGCTTGCTGCTGCGGAAGGGCGTTACCGAAAAGGGGTCCCTCGTTGTCGGGTGTCGTCGTCGCTCGTCTCGGTTCTCCGCCCTCTTCGTTCGTTTTTGTTTTTCAGCTCGTTTTGTTTCGCTTGTGGGGTTTTGCCTTTTGAGGACGCCTTTGCGGCGGTCGTGCATGCGAGCGGGTCTTTCTGCTGTGTATCTGGATGCACATGGCACTCTTTGCCTTCGCTGTGGCGTCCCTTTTCTGCACGTCTGTGTTTTAATCCTGCCAAGCTGACGGCACACCCTTTCTTCCGCTGCATTGCCTACGCATTGCAACTAAGAGAGCGCAGGGGGCCATACAGACACGTCGTTTTCCCTTCTCTCTGGCTTTCACGGTGTGCGACTTCCTGCCTCGACCGCACACCGAGGCGTACGGGTGTTTGTGCATGTGCCTTGATGACGATACGCATACCAACATACACATACACGCACCAAGTGTCCGGTGCGGCTACCCGCGACACTCACAGATGTGTGCACGTGAACAACTTCCCTCTTTTGCGAAATGGGAAGCGAACGAACCGCACCGACATCTCGCCGTAGTGTGCTACGCTCAAGCACGATCGCCAGAGAGCACGCTTGCCTGAATCGATGGCCTTCTCTGCTGCTCCTCGTTTCACTTTGCGCCCCCACCCCCGCCCCCTGACGACGGGGTGGGCGCACACCTGAGAGAGTGGTATCCGAGGGCCCGGTACACCCACTCTGTGGGGGAGCCAAGCAGCCATCCTATTTCTTCCAACACCTGACCCCTTCTGGTACTGACAGGGTCAAGCACCTACGACGTGGGGAGGTCAGAGCGATGTATTGCGGCTCATGTCGGCGGTCGGGTCCTGGATGGGGCTGCGTCGGAGAGAGCTGGGACACGAAACGCGCTTGCGCCACCCACATGATACTCAGAGTGCCCACGTAACTCGAGTGCAGCCCACCCGGTCCTCGCTGCCTGCCGGTGGTGGGGGGGAGCCTCAGCCACCTCGAGGGAGATGCACCAGGCGGCAACCGGCCTGACTGGGAGCGGCTGTGAGGCGACCTGCTCAGCGGGTGGGTGGGTAGGGTGTGGGGCAGAGGCCGTGCTCAAATGAGAGGAACGGGAGTGCTGTAATGCGTGCCTTCGGCCGCTTCGAACCGCGCGGATGGGGCCTGTGATCGGTCGGGGTAGTGTGGAGTTGAGCACATGTTGTCTGGCAGAGAAGTGAGCACGCTACAAAGCAGAAAGTAGACCGCGCCCTCTGCCGCCTGTGCTTCTGTTTGCCGTCTTCCCCTCCCCTTCTGGATTCTGCTCGTCTTGCATCGTCTGGATGGCCCTTCTCTCTCGTCCACCACCCCGCTCTTTCTCGCCTCCTTTTTTATCTCTTTTTCTTTACTCGTTGCATGTTCGGCGATGCGCTCGCTGTCTTCTATTATTATTGATGCATGTTGTGCTGTGCCGACATCACCGCTGCGTTGTTGCGCCGTTTCCTGGGCAAGAGAGAAACCAAGGTGCAATCACACATCTGTGCAGAGTTGCTTGCATGAACCTACCCTGCCATCTCTTTTACTCAACCGTAGACACTGTGCGCACTCTTCTCTTGGTAGACGTCTGTGTGCATCTGCGTGAGAGTAGCAAAGCCATGGCAGACTAGCGGATTTTAGCCCACTTTTCTGACATGGAAGGCGCCCCCTCTCCAGCTTTGGAGTCCTTTTCTGGGGGAGGGGAGGGGTAAGCTCGCCGGAAGCTGTTTAGCTGTGAGCAGTTGAAGGGAGTCGAAGTAGAGTGACGAAAGACGTTTGCAGCACCGCTGGAGAGGTCTTGCTGCAGCCTCCCCTCCCTCCCTCATCTCTCGTACCAGCAGCCGAGTACCGCTGTGGTTTTGCCCTTGTTAGCTCCTCACCCTCATCTGCCCCCTTCTCGGTTCGTTTCTCTTTCAGTGTCGTCGTGCACACACACACACACACACACACACACGCACACACACAGCCGCCATGCTGCGCCGCACTTGCGTATCTCGTGGCCATGCCACATCGAACCTTTTTGCCCCTCCTCACTCGGGTCGTTGGTTCAACCCGCCGCACCAATGGACGATGAGCGACACGTTTGTGCCGGCGTTCTTCCTCGGTTTCTCGCCCATGGCCATCTGTGTCTACCTCTACCACGCTGCGTACATGCCGCAGTACTCGCACTACCAGGAGAAGAACTACTACCCGGCCCAGGTGTACACGAAGGAGTTCATCCACAAGTACAACCGCCTGGAGCGCTGGCGTTGGTATTAGGTGCGTGAGAAGAGCATCGGTTGCTTCTGCTTGCGCTTCTCAGGTGCACATGCACGTATTTATATAGATATGCGCATGCATTGCTCGCTCTCCCTCTCTCTCTGTGTGTGCTGACCTACACCCTGTCTTGCATGCTGGTGTCCAGGCAGCTTTGATCTGTGTACATGTGTGGTCAAGTGGAGGCATACACGCCTGCTTGACTCTCCCCCCCCTCTCTCTCTCTCGGTGGGCGAGTGTAGTGGCTGTACTTGCGTATTCCCTCCAACGCGGACAGAAAGAAGGCAGAGGCGCTGTCAAGACCGGAAGAACCCCCTCAAAAAGGGCCATCACCCACGAACACAGAGAGAAAGAGAGGTGATACTTGCTCACTCGTGCCAGCCAACCTCCTTCTCTACCTCGTCGTCTCTCTCCCTCTCTCTTCGCCGTTTCTTCGACAGCTCTTGAGGGAGGGAACGTATGCGATTGCTGTGGGGGCTGTGTCTGCCATGCTGTGCGCGTGTGCGCCTCCTTCGTCTCACTCCTCTCTTCTTTCACCACATCTCTGCCCTCTGTGCCCCCTCCCCCTCCCCATCGTATTCCCTACAGGAAAACGCACACACCGCAGCAGCAGCAGGTGGTTCCATCCACCCCCACCCCCTCCCTCCTGCTGCCCTTCATCGCTGTTTTCTCCGTCGGCTTGCGCGCGTCTGTGTGCGTGCCATCGACGACGCCAGAGAGTGGGGTGCGTTGCGTGAGCGCCCACCTCTTTATCTAGTCACGCCAACCTCTTCCTCGCAAATACCCGCTCACGGTACCTTCGGCGCCTGCGCGTTTCCGGAAGGCACCACCTGTTGCTGTGCTTCTTCCGATGGAGCTGCACCTGTGCTTGTATCTGTCTGAGTGTTCGCTGCTATGAGTCTGGATTGCGAAGGAGATGGGGCGCCGTGCGTGGAGTGCGGTGAGTTCGACTTCTTGCCGTACGCTTGTCCGTGGTGTTGTGGCACATTTTGCGCGGCGCACGCAACTTGCCATCACATTCCGGCACACGTCGCGGCCACCGCTCCTCGCGCGTCATCGACGTTCCCACTCAACAAAGCAGCGGACGACGCTGCAATGTCAAGTTCCGCCCCGCTGTGCACGCCTCCGCAAGAGGCGCTGTTGACGCTTACCGAAGCTGGCGCGACACCGACGTCAAACGCGCCCTCTGCGCTGCATCAGCATCGATGTGTCGTGTGCCAGTCCGTGCTGTGCGCTCTGGCGCCATGCCCTCAGTGCGGGGACTGCTACTGCGCTGCCCACCGCTTTCACGGACACGAAGATGTCGCACCGAAGGCGCGGCAGCAGCGGCGAGCAAATCAGCGCGCCGTCTCCTTCGAACCGCAGGACAGGAACGGCGCGACGACGGTCGATCCTGTTGCTGCGTTGTGCGCCCCGTTCACGCCAGCACACCCTCTCGTGCTCGCCCCTGTCGGATACCGTAGCCGCCGGACGGATGTGCTGGCGCTCATCGTCGCACCAGCCACCGCCGCAGCGACGAACCTCATAGGATCTGCGGTGGGTGGTAGCGAAGCTCCCACCCATACCATCGGCGTCTGCAGCTTAATTGTGGCGACGGAGATGTCCGTGGGTCAGCTGCGCGATCGACTCGTGGGGTTTCTGCGAGATGCATCGGTACCCGCAGTGGAGCAGGAGCAGGATAGCGAGGCGGCCGGGTGGATGTTGTTGTCTGGGTGGTCGGAGTGGGTATCCTCAGCGCACGCGACTTTGTTTACTGTGGCCCCCGCTGCCACCGCCACTGACAGTGCGGCTGCTGTCGGGTCAACATTGCGCAGCGTGCCAGCGCTCTCGCTGGTGCAGCTCCCGGTCGATGCTCTTCTCCGGAAAGCACCGATGGTGAATGCGACGGTGCTGTTGAGCCTCACCAACGCCACCACGGCAGGGCACACGGCTCCGGAGGAGAGGGTGGCTCTGCAGCGCCTTATGATAACCTTCCTGTATGGGAAGGTCACCTGCCCGTCGGCACCCTCCTCCTCGACTGCTGCTCTGTCAACGTCTGCAAGGACGTCTGCCCACCGCGATGACCGCGTCAAGGCGCTCGCCACGCGTCTCTATCTTCAACATCAGCAGCTGCTCCGCCGTAGCGCGGCAGACACTCACGAAGCCGGCGTGGGTGCCGCAGGCACGGCAGCAAGCAGAGCAGAAGGGCGCAACTCTCAGCCGCCGGAGGATCGCGCCGGGGCCTCTGCGCCGGAGGCAGGGGCGCTGCCGGAGCCGGCACTCGACGCTGAAGGTGATGTTACTCCGTCTTCGACTATCGCCATCGATGTGGCTGGCAACGCGGCATCTTCGCCGGTCGCGTCTGTGTGGCCGTTTCGACACGCTCCACCGCTGAACAGCTTCGACTTCTTCAACACTAAGCTGAGTCCGTGTGGCGCTTCGGCGATTCGCCCTGCCACTGCCCCGCGCGTTGTCGTGGCGGTCTTCGTCGCGGATACCGCCATGCCTGTGGCCTTGATGCCCATGTGCATCGCGCTTGGCCGCGACTGGCCGCTCGCCCGTGTGGTGGATCGCCTGCGCGAGGAGGTTGGGGAACAGCAAATGGCGCAGCACCGCGACGCCAGGGCGGCGCTCGACACCTTCTCTGTGTATCGTCTTGGCAGCGGCAGCGGCGCCGCTTCGGCGTCGGCAGGCACTGAGGGAGGGTTGGCCTGCTTATGGAGCGGCCGCGCGAGAACCTCCACCTCATCCGCCGCGGTGACGCTGCAAAACGGGGATGTGCTGCTGCTGTGCCCCGCGGATTTGCCTGGTGCCGAGGCTGCGGTGGAGGACGAGCTGCAGCGACTACGGGGCTTGACGGGGAAGGCGAAGACGGCGCTCAAGGCAGATCAAATGAGGAAGTGTGCTGTTATGTGAAGCACACACACACACACACACACACACACACACGCACGACAAGATTGGCGTAGTGGCCGCAGAGCTGATGGCTTGTGTGTGCGTGTGAGTGTGTGCCTCTTCTGAGAAGAGGCCAACAACGCCGTCTTGGCAGGTACAGCGACCCAGTGCCAATGAAGACAGGAGGCAAAGAGAGCTGCGGAAAAGGCGGGAAAAGCGGAGAGAGACGCTTTCCCAGAGTCGAGTGCGCGTCTGTGCTTGCGTGCTGTGTGAATGTGCGTTTCTTCTCATTTCACAAGGTGCATCGCCGACTCGCCCGCGCGTCGAATTATGGTTTGCACACACCTCCACTCCTTTTCCTTCGCTCTGTCTGCCTGCCTTGTCCCTCTTTCTCCCTGTTACCGCTCCTCCTATCGCGGGCATCCCCCGCTGCGTCTGTGTCTCGGTGTGCGTTTGTGCGTGCGTGCGTGTGACCTAGGAGGTCAGCATCGGGCATCGCGGACATAAGTGCCTTGATTCATGTCCGAGGCTGTCGTGCGCGCCGAGCGGGAGCTGTACGCGTACGTGGTGGCACTCCAGAATGTGCTGCAGGCCGCAACTGAGGATGCCATGCCGCAGAGCCTGTGGGACGGCGCCAGAGAGAAAGACGGCGACCTGAGTGACCCTGCTGCCGATGGAAACCATCACGGCGGAATGCCGGACACGTTGATTCAACAGGTAGAGCGTGAAACAGCACTTGAGCAGCGCCGCATTCACGAGCTTGTGCGTCGGCAGCTGGCGCCACAGCGGGCTGCCCTCCGTGCGGCTATTGTGCAGCTCGGTGGTGGTCAGGATGCTTCCGGGAACATCATCGATGTTCCGGTAGCGTTGCTCGATCAGGAGATCACGGCCGCGGCCACCGAAAGCGCGGAGCTGGGCCGGCGCATGGTGGAGCTGTACGACGAGGCGGCGCTGCTCGCCACGCGAATTGAGGCGGAGGTGATGGGCAAGTCGGTGCCACCCCTGTAGAGAGTCTCCCTCCCTCCTGTCCGGTGGCGCACGAGGAGAGAGATACATGAGGGCTGGTGCTGCGGCAGCTGAGCTGTCGCGACTCCTCTCGTTCTTTTTTTTGGTGCCTGTGAAAGGACGTCGAGAATCTGCTGAGACATCCATATCCACGTAAGCGAACCACGAGGAAATGCGGCGTGTTCCCATGCTGTGCCTGTGCCTCTGCAGAGTTCTCCGCCCGCTCTCATCATAAATGTCTCGCCGCGGGCCACACCTATGAGACTGGAGGATAGGTCGAGAAGGAAGCAGCAACTCCCATCATCAAGGTCGCGTAGCGCAGAGAGGGGAAGAATAGTAAAACAAAGAACCGACGAGACACCGGTGCGCGAGGCGGCCACCATGATCTGCGTTTGATTACGCGCTTCTTCATGTCTGTACAAGTAGCGTCCACACGCCCACATGCCCCCCCCCCCCCCCCCCACACACACACACGCACAAGGTAGGTCTTGCATATTGGTGCTGCGCTCTGCCGTTTTTCTCTTGCGCCATGCGACTGCTCGCCCCCTTCCCCTCTTTCTCTCTTCTCGTCCTGCCCCTGCTTGTCACCGCCGGCGCGCGCACACACATGCGATCCCGCGACTGTGGGTGGGAGCTGCGAAACGAAAACGGGCATGGCTGCATCGCCACCACTACCTCGCACACGCAAGCTAAACAGACACAGCTTGCGGTCTTCCATTTTTTATGTTTCTGTCGGCCTCCTCTCTCGCGCAAGGTCAAGCGTAGTTTGTACATGCAGGATGCACGCCTGCCGACTACTGCGCCGCGGCCACATGGATGTGGAGCCGTGGATGGGGGTAAGCTGCTACCCCGTAGGGCCCTTGCTGGTCGGCGGCGTCCCGACCATTCGCGCCGGCTACGACCACTTGAAGTTTATGCGTCCACAAGCGCCGCTACGGGCTGTGGGGCTGGACAAGCCTCTGCCACCAGTGCTTTTCAACCGCATGGACCAGATCGTGCTTATCGAAAACGCGCTTGCTCTCCAGCGGACAGAAAATCAGATCTCAGTCATGCTGTCGCAGCTGGCGCTCGGCATTCGCAACGCGGAGAACTTCCTTGAGAAGCATCTCATGAACAAGGAGGTGCGGCCGTCCATCCATACGCTGTGGTTCCACGAGGGTGGTCTGCGCGAGCACCCGCATGTGTTGTCCGGCCTGGCGGCCCACCACTTGGTGCCACTCTTCAGCCTCGTTAGCTACGACGTGGAACGAGGCAAGATGACGGTCTTCCAGGCGGAGGAGCTGTACGAGGAGCTCATGGACTGCTCCGTGGCGCAGCCGAAGATTGTGCAGCGGGAGCTGGCGAACCAGATGGTGCGCGTCTACTGCCTGAACGACGACTATGACAAGGCGATCCGCGTGGTGGACGAGATGTGGGCCAAGCACATCCGGCGCACCTTCGTCACATATGCCCCGCTCTTCCGCATGATCCGCGAGAAGCGGGATGTGGAGCGGCAGATAAAACTGCTGAGTTACATGTACAAAACAGAGGGTGGTCGACTGCCCAAGTTCCTCTTCATTGACGTGCCGCGGATGCTGTACATGTTCGGTGTGTTTGCCCGCTACAACTGGATCCCGATTAACGTCTGCTTCACCGTTGTATGCACGGCGCTGGCGCTGCAGTACGTGAACTACGCAAAGTGGTAGCGTCTCTCGTGTGCTTGTGGAGCGGGGGTGGGAATGAGATCTGGACAGGAGCCCCCCTCACCTCAGACTAGCGCAAGGATGTGTGTGCTTACGCGTAGCGACACTGCGGCAGCACGTTCGAGACACGGCTCACGCGGCTCTGTCCGCCTGGACCTTCTCCGCTGGTGGTTGTGATGGATGAGTGGTTGATAGGTTGCTGCTGCTGCTGTCTCTCCGAGCAAGTCCCACCTAATATACCCACATGAACACGCAGGAGAAGAGAAACAGAGCAGAGAATAACCGCAACACCGCAGAAAGGGGGATGACACGAGGAGGAGGAGGGGGGGGGGAGGGGGCGGACGGGGCAGATGCACCGCCGCGCACCTACGATGAAGCCGTGAACGAATGTGCCTCTTGTGTGCCCTCGTTGCATTGTTTTGTTTTTCCCTCTCTCACGGCTCGTGTGCACCAGCACTCGTTGCTGACCACCGTTTTACGCAAAGACCCTTTCCGTCACACCAGGCATTACCGCAGCTGCTTTTGCATGCACCGGGGGCTCTTCTCACGGGTGGATGTGTCTGTGTGTCTCCCGTCAGCCACCACCCTCGTCCTCTTCCCCTCGCGCGCCCCATATGCGCACACATTGGCGAACGCATGCGCATCTAAACACCAGTCACGCTTGTCCCTTTCTTTTATCTTGCCTTCTCTGCCCAGTGCACATTGGTCTTCTCTCGATCGCTCTCGTACGCGGTGTGCGCCCTGCACCAACGCACCTTAGCCTACGCGCCCCCTCGCCATCGCCAGCCCCGCGCCACAGCTCGCACGAGGCGACAACGCACAAACACAATCGTCGAGGAGGAGCACGAGCGCCACGCCGGAGGGGGTGGGGAGAAAGACAGGCTCGTATTGCGGTGGCGGAGAGAATCGTCCTCGCAAGTGCCGCCGTGAGCCGCTGTCGTCTGTCCCGTCTGTGCGCGTGAGGGCAAGTAGGCGTATAGCTCTGCGCGCGGCCGACGCTTAACTACTGATTCCTTCTGCTTTTCCTTTTTTGTGTTTCTCTTACTTCCGCCAACGTGGATCGCAACACGCATTGCTCTCGCGGGACGTGTTGTTGCGGTCTGCGTCTCTCTCGCCATTCCCCGCTTGCTTATCTTGGCCAGCGTGTGAGCGGCATCTCCGCCGACATTCTTTTCTCTCTCTCGCCCCATCTAGAATGTGCGCCAGCCATGTCGTCTCGCTCATCACACTATAGCGCAAAGTCGCTCTCCTCCTCAGCAGGGGAGTCGATGGTAACGAGCCACAGCACTGGGTCCTCGAGTCGTCACCGTCGCACCGGCACTGTCTGCATACATGAGCCACGCGCCCCACCCATGAAGATGACGGCGATGGAGCTCCTGCAGCACATCCGCAACTCCATTACTCGGCTGAAGTACATCTGTGAGCGGCAATATCACACCGCCGCGCTCGATCAGGCGTCCGAGATGGCCGTCACGTCGTTCTTTGAGCGGCTCCGCAAGAAGCTGTCGAAGCTCGAGTTCAGCCGCAGCCACATCGGCACCCCAGAGACCGGCGGCCCGCAGCAGCTGAAGTACATTGCGAAAGAGGCGCGGCAGCTCATGAGCACCGCGCAGGAGGTGGTGCGCGACACTGCGAGCACTTCCGCGACGGCGACATGTGTTTACGAGGGCATGCAGCATCATCACATGCAAGAGGCCATGGCGGAGCTGGAGGAGCTGTCCGCGCTCCTGGCAGAGCGCCCCAACGAGCAGCTGAGTCGCGTGAACATTGATCTTCTGGCGGACCTCGTCGCTTTCCACATCGACGAGTTCGACGCCTTTATGACGCTGCGCGTCGAAGCGTTTGTGAGGGAAATGCAGAGCGAAGGCGCCTTCTACACCGGCCCGGTCATGACGGATGCGTCTCAGAAGGCTACGCCAGTCGGTGTGTGTTCGGCGGTGCTGCTAGACGTTGCGGTCGGCGTGCGACCGGCGCGGTCGGCTCGTATCGTGCTTGAGCATGCGCGGCATCAGATCAGCAAAGTCGAGAACCGTCTGCACGCTGCAGACATCGCGCTGCAGGAGTGCCAGCTGGCGGGCGAGGTTGCGGCAGAGGGTCAGCAAAGGCAGCGGGCGGAGGTGCAGCGTCGCGAGTTCACCATCATGAAGGAGCGGATCCGCCACGCCCTGCGCCAGCTGGATCGCGTTCAGCAAGCATGGCTGGAAGAGGAGCAGAGCATCTTCACTCGCGCCGCCTCCGGTAGCCACGATCTGGCGGCGCTGATGCAGACAAAGCACCTGCGCGAGGCGGAGGTGATCGAGGAGGTGCAGCGGCTGCACGACCAGACGATCCACGCTTGCCTGCCGTTCGCCACCCCGCAGTACCACCGCCGCTACGGTGAGACGTACGGCCAGCCGTGCCACGTCCGCCTCGGCTTCCACTTCCTGCCCGATGCGAACACGGCAGCCGAGATGGCCGCCGCTGCTGGATCGATCGATGCCGCGGCGCCGTCGTCGCTGATGCTGCGCACCCTCTCCACGGAGTACTTTGCGCTGATGCGCCAGCTGCGCGTCGCTCCTGCCGACTACGACACCTACGACTACCTTGTGCCGAGCAAGGAGCAGTTCTGGGTGAACTTCGCGAGCTTCCCGG
Source organism: Leishmania aethiopica (assembly GCA_003992445.1). Taxonomy (NCBI): domain Eukaryota; phylum Euglenozoa; class Kinetoplastea; order Trypanosomatida; family Trypanosomatidae; genus Leishmania; species Leishmania aethiopica. The sequence goes on from RZOE01000111.1 coordinate 300,255, forward strand.
AGATGGTGAAAGGGGCCCGCTGCGCCCTTCGCAACGTCGACGCTCGCCTCGACCACTTCCGCGCGCTGGAGGAGCAGAAGGAAGTAGGCGGCTACTTCGTCATGAACGGCGGCGAGCGCATTCTGCGTGCGTTGCTCATGCAGCGCTGCAACGTGCCGATCAACATCTACCGCGAGAAGTTCGTCACGCAGGGCCCGCACTTTTCCGCCAAGGCTGTCGTCATTCGCTGCAAGCGGCCAAGCGGGCTGACGGCGCAGAACTACTTCTACTACACAACGCAGGGCGAGGTGATCTTCTCGTTCGCGCGCAAGGTGGTGTGGCATCTACCGGTGCCGCTGCTGCTGAGCGCAATGAGTACGCAGAGCGTGTCGGCGGTGGAGCTGCAGCGGCTGCTGACGATCGGCATGCCAGATGGCAACCACGTCGCCCGTGTCGAGGCACTCCTCCAGCACCACCGCCGCAAGCCCTACGGTGATCTGCGGCACTTTATCGACTACATCACGGTTCTTGGCCGCATGTACCGCGAGTACCACCAGAACTCATCTACGTTTCACTTTCTGCCGCTCTACGCGAAGGGTTCGACGTGCCAGCACGACGCGTGGTACGGCATGTTCATGGTGCGACGCCACGTCCTGCCGCACTTGAACAGCTGTGACGTGGCCACGCCGGATCTGGCCCCTGACGCCACTGCGCAGAAGCTGCTAGCGTGGCTGTCGCCCGCTCTTCTCGCCGAGCTGGACCGCAAGTTTGACGCGATGATCGCCATCACGCGGCAGTTGTACCTCTTCATCGACGGCGCTGTCGAGCATCAGGGCAACGACGTCCCGGCTTATCAGGAGCTCTTCACCGTCTCGCAGGTGCTCATGGGTGCCTTCGAGGTGTGCCTGAACCGGTACATGCGCGGCTTTGTCTACCGCCTCGCACGTCACCTGCCCGCGGCGCTCTTTCGCCGCATCCTCAGCCTGCGCACTCTGCTGCCACCCGTCGACGCCGAGGACACCATGCGGCAGGTGCGTCAGTTTGCGGAATTTTGTGGCCGGCACGGCGGCAGCGACCCGCTGGATCAGCTTGCCCGTCTGCTCGTGACGGGCAATATCAACCTCAACCGCGAGGAGGACTTTTACTGCCCGCAGACGTCTGGGTGGGTGGTCATGGCCGAGCACCTGAACTTTTACCGCTTCTTTGAGCAGCTTCGCTGCGTGCACCGTGGCAAGACGATCGCCGACATGCGTTCGAGCGAGGTGCGCAAGTACCCGTGTGAAGCGTACGGCTTTATCTGCATGGTGCAAAGCCCCGACGGCGAGGACTGTGGCGTGCTGAATCATCTGAGTCTGTCGACCATCTCGTCGAACTCACCGGATGCGGCCATGACAACGCAGCTGCGGGAGATAGTGCGCAAGGCGGTGCCGGGCGTGCGCAGCCGCGCGACGCTCAGCACGGTGGTGGATCAGCTTTGTGAGACGGTGCCGGTGTGGATGGAGGGCGAGCTGCTTGGCTACCTCAGCCCGGCGGACGCTGTGGAGGCGGCGGCAACGCTGCGCGAGCGCAAGGCGCTCACGCTGCGCTCGCAGGTGCACGTGACGGGCATCGTACGCCGCAAGGATGCGTCGCCTCTGCACACGTTGGAGGTGGTGTACGTGGCGCCGAAGAGCAAGGACCCGGCGGGCCTGTACGTTTTCTACGACTGCGGGCGACTCATGCGGCCGGTGCAGCGGCTCGAGTCGTCGGTGCGCAGGGATGCGACCCACCTCCCTTTCCCGCTCGTGTTCATTGGCACCTGGGAGCAGAGCTGGCTGGATATCGCCGCCGTCCCGAGCGACCCCCTCGACGCCGTCGTGCAGCTGAACCGCAAGTACGAGTACATGGAGCAGAACGGCACCAACCTCATCTCCCTCACCTCGGCGACGATCCCCTTCTTCGAGCACAACTGCTCGCCGCGCAACCTGTTCCAGTGCGGCCTCAGCAAGCAGTCCTCTGGCACACAGCTGCAGGCGCTGGCGTGGCGCAAGGAGGCAAAGCTGTTCCGCACCTATTGCCCGCAGCGCTACATCAGCCGCACCCTCCCCATGGACTACTACGGCCTCGACGACGTGAACCTCGGCGTCAACGCCGTGATTGCCATTCTCGCCTACACCGGCTACGACATGGACGACGCCGTCATCATCAACAGCACCGCTGCCCAGCGTGGTATGCTGACGGCCGGTGTCACGGTCGCCAAGATTGTGACCGCATCCGGCAAGGGCTCCGACAAGGACGACGTCTTCGTGTTCCACAACCTGCTCTCCACGGGCGAGCGATTCACTGCCGAGCTGGAGGCGAACGGGCTGCCGCCGAAGCGCGCGAACGCGAGCCTGGACGCGTTCTCCTTCGATCGCGATCACAAGTACCCTGGACTGCGAGACAACAACGACGTGTACTGCTGCGCCAAGCGGGTGGAGCGGGTGGACCCGTTCACGAACAAGTCTGTCTACGAGTACACGCGCCACCACGCCACCAAGTGGCGCCACTTCGACAAGGGCGAGGATGCGTGGGTCCAGCAGGTGATCCCGCTCGTGTACAGCGGGCCAGACCCGACATCGGTGCTCATGATCTTCCGCATCCCGCGCCCGCCGACCGTGGGCGACAAGTTCTCGTCCCGCCACGGCCAGAAGGGTACGCTGCCGCTACACATTCGTTCTCACGACCTGCCCTTCGCCACGGCTAGTGGCATAACGCCGGACGTCATCATCAACCCCCACGCTTTTCCGTCGCGCATGACGGTCGGCATGGTGCTGGAGATCATGACCGCCAAGGTCGGTGCCATCGAGGGTCGCTTCATCGATCACAGTGCGTGGTCGACGGTAGACGAGCAGCCGCGAGTGGCGGAGTTGATTGGCGAAGCGCTGGTCAAGGCAGGGTACAACCGCTACGGCCGCGAGCACCTGATCGATGGCATCAGCGGTGAAGAGATGAAGGCAGACGTGTTCATGGGCATCTGCGGGTATCAGCGTCTGCGGCACATGGTTAGCGACAAGTGGCAGGCGCGGGCGCGTACGGACGCGCACACGTACCGGGCGGTAACCAAGACGGGGCAGCCGGTGAAGGGCCGTAAGCGCCACGGCGGCGTACGGGTTGGGGAGATGGAGCGGGACGGCTTGCTATCGCACGGCATTAGTGAAGTTGTCGTCGACCGTCTCCTGCACGTGTCAGACAAGACAAAGGCGTTCATCTGCCCGAGGTGCGGTAGCTTGCTCTCCCTGTACGAGCGTCATGCCACTGAGTACGGTACGTGGCGCACCTGCCGCTTCTGCGGCGCCGGCGCGGACGAGAGCACCGACTCGATAGCTATGGTGGAGATTCCACAAGTGCTGCGGCTGTGGGCGGCGGAGCTGACGAGCATTGGCATCCGCGTCGTGCTCAAGACGTCGGAGCTGTCCGACTTTATATGAGAACGCGCCGCGGAAGTGGAACGCACTGCTTCTCTCTCACTGCTTTGTGCGTGTGGGGTGTGGGTGTGCCGGCCTTTGATGAGGGCTTGGTGGGCCTCGCGCTGGTCGCTGTGTGTGTGTGTGGTTGTTCGTTTTCTGTTGTTGGGAAGGGTAGGGCTGTCTTTCTGCTCGTGCGTGTCTGAGCAGCTTTTTCCCCCCCACTCCTTCTCCCCCTCTTCTCTCTCCTAAAAGGTGCGCCATAAAATCTCGAGTTAATCGGCGCTGTTTTTCCTTTCGGTGATCTTCTTTGACGCCGTCTCTACACACGTAATCGCGAACGAACAACAAGGGGCAAGCATGCAACACGCTCACGCCCCCGAAAGGTGTGGCCCTCGGACGCGTGGGCGAAGGAATCGGTGGTGCTGACGAAGCCGTGGAAAGGCGTCACATACACCCATCCGTACACCCCCTTGAAAAGGGGGGTAAGGTGGGGTCGGGTAGGGAGAAGATGAAGCGCCATCTTGATCTGTGTGCCGGCGCCGCATCCACGCTCCTTCGCTGCCCCCCACCCACTCCTATTGACTTCCGAGAGGTGCTCCTGCTGCGCGTGAGGGCTCCTTTTCCTTGCTTCTATTCGCACACACACGCACGCGTGCCCCTGCTGTCGCCCTCATTTCTGTGCTGAGAGCGGAGGGTGGGTCGGAGGTTCTTCTGTTGCTTACCCACCCCCGCCCGCTGCGCATAAGAACCCCAACCACCCTGGAAGCTTCTCTCTCTGTTGGCGATGCTCTTGTCCCCTCAGCCTTCTCAACGTGTGTTCTGCTATCACCCCTCCCCCTCCCGCTTTCTCTTCATCGCTGATGCCGCTCTCCGTTACGCATCCCTCCTCCCCCAACACACACACACACACACACACACACACACACACGCACACGCGCACACGTGCACGCGCATACACGGCGACCCTCCCCTGTATGCGCCCTCCAGCAGTTCTAAAAGGAGCGAAGAGAGAAGGCGGAAAAGAGGGACGACGAAAAGTGAACAAGAAAAACACGAGCGTAACGTATGCACGTCTGCGCACAGTTGCGGAGGCATTGACCCACCCATACACCCACTCCACTAGTGCCACCCTTACCCACACGTGCACATCCAGGACACAGACGGAGGATAGACAGCCTGGGTGCAGAGTCGCGGAGCTGACCGCGTGTCCCTGTGCGGCACTTGCTGTGTTTGGTTGCCTTGAACACCCCGCCACCCCCTGCCGCCTAGGAAGAAGCACGGATCTCACATCATAACCAGCTTTTCTGGCTTATCACACCGGACTTCTTCTTTCGCCCTCCCCCCTTCTCCACTTCCTTCCAGTATTGCTGGAACCTCCGCGCTGCTTCTTTCCCTTTCTATCGCTCTTTGTGCGTGGTTCGCCGCTGGCTGCTCGTCGCGTCTGCTACATATACATCGATTTCTCTCCGGGAGTGAGTGAGTGTGCCGCAGAACATCCCCCTCTCTCTGTTGTTGTTGTTCCGCTGCTCGCGCTTGTGTTTCTGGTCTACCTCTGTATCTCTGCGCGCGTGCGTGCGTGTCTGTTTCTGCGAGTGTGTCAATCACGAGCGAGGCACAGTCAACGCCACCAACACACACGCACAGAGAACGTACAGGCAGGTACAGATTTTCTATGCTGCTGTTCTCCTCTCTCTGCCGTGTATTCACTTTGCCGTGTCGCCGTTGCAAGCCAGGGAAGACACTCCCCGCCCCGTCCTCACTGTTCCTTCTCTGCAGCCCCGACCGAATCCCACAGGGAAACTCCAGCAGAGGGAGGGGGAGGGGAGGGCGAACGCGTTCTTAGAGTCGCAATCCGCGTTGCAGCGGCGCCTCTGTGTACTTCACCGCCGCGTCTGCACAGGATTTTCCAGGGGCAATGCTGAATCGTCGGCGTAATGCTGATCAGCGACGCGGCCCCGGCGCTGCGGTTGCTCCGCCACCAGGCGCTGCCGCCGCCGCCGCGGGCAACGCTGTGGCCTCGTCGTCAGGCACTACCAGCTGTGCCTCCGTCACTGTCTCCGCCGCCGGGCCAAGCAGCCATCCGCACGAGATGCACTCGTCCACAGCTCTGGATGAGGTGATCAACGAGCGAGTGGCTGCGTTCGCACCGTGCAACCTCCCGTCGCTAGTCAACGACGACACCATGGACGAGGCGAGTGGCGGGGTCGGCACATTGGGGGACGTCACGCTGGTGGGGGGGACCACGCGCTACCGGGTGCGCATCACGCAGGCCGTTCTGCTCATGTACCTCCACATCGGCAGCGACCCACCCGGTTTTCCCCGTGTGGAGCCGTGCGCGAAGATGGAGTGCTGGGTCGACCCGATGGTGGCGCACGTCGCCAAGAGCGCCCACCGCAGCGGCCGCGGCAGCGGCGCCGGCGGTGGCAGCGATAGCATCGCCGAGACACTCGAGCGGCAGTACCGCAGCGTGCTGCTTGACGACGTTGGCGTCATCCGCGTTGTGGAGGCGAGCCTGGAGGTGTCCAAGTCGGCGCTCGCGAAGAGTCGTCGCATGGCCCGCAACAGCCGCATTTTGATTCACTACAACGGCCACGGCATGCCGCGCGCCACGGATCTAGGGGAAGTGTGGGTGTTCGATAAAGACCGCACGCACTACGTTCCTCTCAACATCACCGAGATGGCGGAGCTGGTCGACACGCCGGCCATCTACGTCTTCGACTGCAACTCCGCCGGATCCTTGCTGCAGCGATGGTGCAGAGACCGGCTGCACGAGAAGCGGCCGCATGACTTATTCGTTTGCGCCTGCAGCCCTGGGGAGACTCTGCCACTGAGCCCAGCCCTGCCGGCGGATCTGCTGACGTCGTGCTTGACGACACCGCTGCGGATGGCGCTGGAGTGGTACATTGGCTTCTCCTTCCACGCAATGCTGCTGCCGCACGTGACGGCGGACATGATTCGCAACATGCCTGGCGATTGCAACGACCGCAAGTCCCCGCGCGGCGAGCTTAACTGGATTCTCAACGCCGTGACAGACACGATCGCATGGTGCACCTTGCCGCCAGCGCAGTTCCATTACCTGTTTCGCCAAGGGACCTCCATCAAGGGTATTTTCCGCAACTGCATCCTAGCCGACCGGCTGCTGCGGGAGTCCGGCTGCACCCCCATGACATACCCGGCACTCTCCGAGGAGGCGCACCTGCATCCCATGTGGGAGCTGTGGGAGTACACGGTGGACAAGTGCGTGAGCCAGCTGCCGCGCTTGCTGTCCGCCACGGACGAGGCCCCTGCCGCCTATGAGCCGTCGAGCTTCTTCGATGACCAGCTCACGGCCTTTGAGGTGTGGGTGGAGTGGGGTGATATGGCGGAGGTGCCGGAGCAGCTGCCGTGCGTGCTCCTCGCGCTTACCCAGGTGCTCTACCGCGTGCGGGCTTTCACGCTGCTCGCCAAGTACCTCGACTCGGGCCGAACAGCCGGCAAGCGTGCGATCCTGTGCGGCATACTGCCGTACATGAGCAAGCTCGTCACGCAGGCGCCGGAGGTGTTCCTCATTGTGACGGTCTTGTGGATGCAGGTCATCCGCGCCGACCCGGCAGAGGGATGCAGCGAGATGCAGAAATGCCAGTGCGAAAAATACTTCACGAGCCTCCTCAAGCTGGAGGAGGCCTCCACGTTGATCGAGTACGTCGAGTACGGTCAGATGGTGAACTACGCACGGGCGGAGTCGCCGCAGATGCCCAGCCCAAGCTTTTCGCCGATGACCGCCACCGCGGCACCGCGGCAGAAGCGCGCCGAGCTCCAGCCCCGCTCGCAGACATGGGCTAGCACGACGAGCCTTGACGGCGCCGCCGAGGCGGGCGAGCAGCCGCTGCAGCCCATGCAACCGATGCGCTCCCCGCTGACCGAGGCGCCGCCGCCGCCGCCGCCGGCACAGTCTGGCCTGGCCGCGGCAAAGCTGAACAGCGTCGCGAACCATCTCGTGAATCCAGGCCACACCGTGTACTTCCTGATGAAAGACGTGAACCTTTCCCGGTGCAAGAGCATGGCGTGCTACGTACTGTGCCACTTTCTGCAGCGCGGCGAGCGACAGTGCATCCTGTCGTGGAACAACCGCCTCCTCAACGCCGCCTTTCCGTGCTTGTCTTCGACGAACGCGGAGCTGCGATCGTGGGCGTGCCTGGTGCTGTCGCGTCTTTTTCTCGGGCTGCGTCATGCCAAGAAATTCGCCTCGAAAGAGTGCGCCTCGCGTCTCGACCTGTTTACGCGGCTGCTGCAGGACCGCTCACCGGTCGTGCGCAGCTCCTGCGTCACCCTTCTTGCCAGCATCGTGGGCGTGCGAGTCGACCTGTTGCCACACGACCAGCAGGTCCGTCGTCTGCACATGGAGAAGTCTTTGCTGATCAAGCTGCGCGAGTACATCTTCGACGCGAGCATGAATGTCCGCGAGGAGCTCATCTTTTTCTGTTGCGAGGTGTTGCACGCCTACCGCGGCGTCCTGTCCCTCGCGCACCGCGCAAATATCTCCGAGTACGTGCTGGAGGTGGGCCAACAGGGCAACCGGTGGGCGCTGGAGGAGGCGCAGGTTGGTGTCAAGTCGCAGCTCAACACCGCCCGCCCCACCGTCAGCTCACTCTTCGACGACACGGTCGTCTTCGACACGTCTTTCCTGACAGCTGATGATCCGCTGCCACCGACGCGCGAGGTCGAGGCGAGCAAGCTCTCACCAGCCGCCCTGCAGATGGTGGAGGGCTTGTTGCACGACGCGGCACTGGTGCTGTGCATGCTCTACGCAAACTGTGACGGCGCGCTGGTGAACAAGGCGCTGCGCTGCCTCTCCACCGGCGCTCCGCCGCAGTCACAGCGCTTTGCCTCGGAGGCGCTGCGCACGATGTCGCGCGTGGCCTCTGCCGAGTCAGCCGAGTACTGGTCCGAGGCCGACCGCACGCGCGCCACGTGGAACACCGACATCATGAGGCAGCTGGTGCTCGACATGCGGGACCGCAAGCTGGAGCCGCACCGCCGCTACACATACACCGGGAGCAGCCCGTTGCTCTCGCAGGATCCCAATGGACACCTCGGCACAAACGGCAACGGCGCCGCCTCGGCGAAGGCGTTGTCGGTGTCCTGCAGGAACACAGAGGCGGAGCGGCACCTCGTGCTGCGCAGCGCCGTGCGCCCGGACACGGTTGTGTGCACTGCGTTTCGCGCACTCGAGGCGTCTATGGTGGTCGCCACGAAGAACCAGCGTATCTCATACATCTCGTACGACAACTACAATTCGCAGCAGGAACTGCACAGCTTTCCAGTACAGTTATCGGGACCACTGCATGACGTGCATGTAATCAACGACCTTTCAGAGCAGTCGGGGCTGCTGCTGGTCGACAAGCGCGGTGGATTCACGCTCATGAAGGGCTGCTGGGACCCCAACTCGGTGCCCACCGAGGCAGCCGTGTTCTCTGCCTGCCCGCCGCCGCCGGCGAACCGCTGGCTGGATCTGAAGTCAACGTACCGAAGCAGTGCAGCGGTGCTCTTCTACGGTGGCCCCATCGCGACAGACGGCGGCACGGCGATCCACATGGTGTCACTCGCCGAGGAGCAGGTAGTGCAGCGACTGAGCGTGTCGGGCAACCCCGTGCTGACGAGCCTCGAGACGCACACGACGCAGCGCGCGCTGCTGGCGGGTTTCTCAGACGGCGTTGTCCGCTATTACGACGACCGTCAGCGGCAGGGGCAGATGGGCGCCGTGGGCATGGTGAGCTGTCGTGCTCCCGGTGCGGCAGCAACGGCAGCCGTGGAGGCGGTCGTCGGCGCCGGGCCCGTCGCGACCAACACCGGCTTCTCCATCGCTGCAGCCACCCGTAGCGCATTCTTTATCTTCGACCCGCGCAAGCTGAGTGAGCCGCAGCTGAGTGTGACCCACCAGGATCTCTACTACGGCTACGGTGGGGTCGAGGGAGTGTCGCTCGACATCGGCGGTATTGGCGCCGATGCCGCGGCCGCCTCGCTGTCGTCGTCGTTGCCCAACACAAGCACCGTCCCCGTCCCCTGCCCTCCACCGGCCCCCCGTATCGTGCGCTGCTCTGTCGGCATCCACACGGGGCTGGTGGGCCTTTGCTTCCAGAACAACACGTACGCCGCCTTCAACACGAAGGGGCTGATCTTGAACGAGCGCCCGCTGGCGGTGATGGTGGACGGTGTCGAGGAGCCCGCCTTGTCACAGCAGCAGCAGCAGGGACGCCAATCCTCGGGCCCGCCAATTTTGCCGGGCAGCTGCGTGGCGCATCCCCTGCGTCCTCTCATGACGTTTGGCGGCGAGCTCATGTTCTTGCAACTGTAGCGTCACCCCTCCCTCCCTCCCTCCCGTGCCGGTCCACTGTCCGATACGTGTCCGTGACTGTGTGTGTGGCGCGCACACACGCGTGCGACTGTTATTTCGCTTCTCTTCATCCCCACTGTACGCCGCGAGAAAAACCGCTCACAACGCGGCTGTCAGCTCAGTCCTACCTGTGGCAGCAGCGGCGGCAGCCCGCGGCCCGTAGGGCGTCATCAGTGAAGGGCCATGCCCTGAAGCTGGAGCGCGTGCTACAGAGCAAGGAGGCGCTTCAGCGTGCCTGCGGCTTGTTGACGATCACCGAGGGCCACAGGTAGCCGCTTGGCCCTGCGTGCGCACTGCAACATGGCAGGGGAGGGGAGGGGCTACCCATCCCCTTTCTCCACTGCGTGAAGGACGAATAGCCGCAACGCTCGCACCTCGTGTGTGCGCATCCGCCACGTTCGTTGCTCTCCCGTCGCGTGTGTGGCGTGTGCCTCTCTGAAGGCATATGCGCTTGACGGCGGCGGTGCTGTGCGCTTTCGTGTGCGTGCGCGCTTTTTGATTTTCCTTTGTTTTTCGTTCCATGTGAGCTTGTTGGATGCACCGCGATGGGCCAGGTGCGGATCATACGGCTTCTGCCGAAGAAGGGGAGGGATGAGGCTTCACGGCCCCCCTTTTTCTCCATTGCTCTCCTTCCGCCAGCACCATCGGCGCACTCATGGCTTGCTGCCTGGCCTCTGCCTCGCATACCTGAACACACACAGACACACACACACACACACACACACACACACGCGATGCTCCCACTCTTCCCGTGCTGGTCTGCTTACCGCTTCTCTCCTATCTACCCTCTGCTGCCGTCGTCCTTTTAAATTCTCCAGCTGCTCCGGTTCTTGCACCTACCACCCTCGCAGTTCTGCGCCGCCGCCGCCGCCGCTACCGTGTCACTGTGTTGGTGCATTACCGCCGCGGTTGCCTTCTTCATTCTTTGCTGCATCCCCGATTTCGTTCCCCGCAATCCGCTTGACAAGATATTCCGCCACCGGCACTCCCAAAAGCACAAACACCTTATTTTTCTTTTTCTCACACGTAGCGTTGCTGCGATGCCGATTCGCCGCTCTGCGTTGACCGCCGTGGAGGTGGTTCTCGCGCGCGAGGCGTGCGAGCCGGTGCTATCGAGCGTGACGCACCGCCTTCTGCGTGGCGGTTTTGCCGAATACGTCAAGTTCAGGCGGGCGTACGCGAAGGAGTGCGAGCGTGCTGTGGCGTCGGCCAAGCCGACGGCGACTGCGTTGCCCTCGACCGGGGCTTTTCAACCGCCGCCGCCGCAGACGATGCGAGTGGCCCCGGCATCTGGTGCAACTGCACACGCAGCCGGGTTCTCCTCCTCTTCCTCCGCGCCAACACAGCAGATTCGGCGCCGCCGAATCAACCCTGAGGGGCTGAAGGTGGTCTTCGCAGAGTTTGGCGTCCTCCTCACCTCGGACGACTACGCGGCAATACTCCTTGCCTATAGTGACCCGGTGGGCTTTGCGCTGGCCGACGATCTACTGGAGGCGCTGCATCCGTGCCGGCAAGCCCCGCCGGCTCTGACGCCATCCGTGTCTGAGGTGGTTTCGTCGACCCTTTTTTCCACGCTGCCGCTGCCGTGCGTGGCTGTGACGATGGACAGCGCGCGAGATGCCCTCTCCGCTGTCTTTGCTGCCGAGCTCTCTCGCAAGGAGGAGAGCGCTGTCGATGTGCAAACGGCTGCAGGCCAGTTGTCTGCGCTGGTAGTAGCCCAAGCTGATGTGCAGGCAACCTTCACATCGACGGTCTACACCGAAGGGGCAGCGGTGCCCTGCGACGACGTGACGACCTTCATAGTACTCACCCTCCAGCAGCACCCATGCCTGGCAACGATGATGCCCGCGCGGTGCAGCTCTGTGGCTGCTTCCCTGCAGCTGGTGCCGGCATCACCTCCACTCGGCCAGGGCGCGGCCTCTCCTCTAGCAGCCTCGACTGCATCCGGCACTAGCGGCACCGCGCTCTTCAGCATCCGCCATATGGGCTCGACGACGCAGCGCAAGTTTGAGCGGTACGAGGAGGACAAGGATCGCCGCGATGAGTGGATACGTGGCCGCGAAGAGGCGGATGCACGGCCGATGTACATGCGCCACGCTGCTGGCTACGGTGGCCACTTGCCGGAGTACCAGTACCACTTTGGGCGCACCTTCCACGTCATCGAAGAGGATCTACCGCAGCTGACGAAGCCGAAGCCGCCGCTGGAGCCGGTGCCGGCCGACTGGTACGGGCCTGGGGTGGAGCTCAAGGATAGCCGCATGAATGCGCATCACTACCGACTTGCGTAGTGCTCCGCCCTTTTCCCCTACAGGTGGTACGGGACGAGCGATAGCCGAAGGGGCAAGAGCTCTTTTGGCGGAGGTGGGACGATGGCGTACTGCCCGTACCTGCTGATTATGGCGGCGGCGACGTGCCACCATGACACCACCGTGTCGGAGAACTCTGCCCCGTCGTAGTCCTTCACACAAACGCAAACCCGGCTCATCTCCTTCGCTCTCCCATCCTCTCCCCCTTCCCCGACTCCTTCGACTACGCCGCGAATGGTCGTGCATGTACGTAACAGACAGAGACACATGCACCACTGCTGCTTCGTCGGACGCACAACAGATCTTGTGGAGGGGGCGGGGGGGGGCCGTAGGAAAAGATGACGGAGGACTGAAGAGATCCTGCAGAGGGCGACGTTCTTTGGCTTCTCAGCTGCCCTCTGCCCCGTTTTCTTCTGTCTCCCCACCCGTCCTCTGAATGTCTTCCGCCCCCCTCCCCCTCCCTCTCACACACACACACACACACACACATGCGCCCTCGCTGATGTCGCTTCTCGCGCGGGTGCTTTTGTGTGTGCGCCGGATGTACTCATTTCTTGTTCTCCTTCGCTTCGTGTTGTACTTGGGGTTTCACTTTCATTGGCCAGCACTTCATAACGGCCGTGCAGCTGTGTTCTCACCCCCTTCTTTTCCCCTCCGCCGAATTCTGCCGCCTTTTCGGGGCGTCTTTTCTTCCCCCCCCTCCGCGCGCGTGCACCCTCGACGTGCATGTCTCCGTCTCCGTGTGTGTGTGTGTGTATGCTCGCTGCCGTGTACCTTTTTCTCTCTCTCTCTCTCTTGCTTGCACGGGCTCATCGTCACGCGCCTGGAGCGGACCACCCTGAGGCGCGCCTGCAAAATACCGAACCAAAGTGAAACGATATCAGCAGTACAAGCCGTACGCTTATAGATGGGGCACGAGGAGGCGAGCGGTGGGCGGGCGAGGAGGTGCGTGTGGTTGCTGTTGCCTCTCGCCTCCTGTTGTTGTTTCCATACTCCTCTCATTTTCGCCTGCCCTACCCTCCTCGCCCGCCACGACCGCGGGTCTTGAGTGTTGCCACAAGCCGCAGGGGGCGCTTTCCTCCCTGCTTCTGTCTCACCACGGGCGTACCGCGCCGCGGTTTCTTGTCACGTGGCCGGACATCCGCAGCGCGCATACAACGGCTTGGGGAGAGGGACGTGCTCTATACCGCCCGGCTACATATATGCGCGCTTCACGGGTGGAGTCTCTCGCCAAGTCCACCCCATCTACTGATGCATACCTCTCTTTGTGCGTGTGTCTCATCTATCACACGGGAACGCACCAACGTGGCGTTGGGGCATCACCGCTTTCTCCTGCTTCCTCCTCTTGCTCCTCGAGATCGATGGAAGGAGAACAGAAACGCGTCTTTTCTCCTCTTGGCGCGCGGTGTTCAACCGAAGAAGAGCGCGTCCGTACGCCCTCCTCGTGTCTGCTCACTCCGAGACGCTCAGGCGTACGTGTTTGATCTACCGTCGCAGCACTCGACGTGAGCGTTTCTGTCTTTCCCTGTTTTTTTTTTTCGTTGATCCACTTGGCTCACCATGCATCGCAGTTTTGTGCGCTGCGGCTCCGTTTTCCACTCCAAAGGAGCGGCCGATGAATGGTTCGGCCGCACCACCTCCGCGACCACATGGCGAGGCGCCTTCACCTCCTTTGCCTTGTGCCTGCTCGGCATTGCCGTCATTAACCAGTTCTGCCGCGGCAACCCCATGGGGCGGTGCGAGTACGAGAACGAGATCGTGATGCCGCTGCAGCGAACCCGGGTGCCGCCGCCGGACACCTACGGATTTGTCGATGCTGAGTCGGAGGAGGGAAGGCAGAAGCCGCCGCCAGTACCTCGACGTTGATGTGAGGGGGAGGAAGAGAGAGAGGGGGGGGGGGAGGAGCGAAAATAGCCGTGGAGCTGCGGGTCGTGCCGGCTGAGCAAGGCAAGGCGGGTGCACGGGCGAGCAGCCGTTCCTATGCCTGCGGTGCTGCCCTCCCCCTTCTCTTATCGCTCTCTGTTTAGGAGTTTTTGTGCCGTTTGCCCTGCGTGGTTCTCTGCGGTCACTCCGGCGTGGGTGTGCTGGCGGGGCCCGCTTGTCGGTGCGTGTCTGTGATGGATTGGATGTTCTCAGTCACAGAGCATGCACAAGACGATAGGAGCCAGGGCGGGCAGATACGCAAGGAAAAGGAAAAACAAAAAACAAAAACGTCGTCGTTCTGGAGAACAGGCACCGCTTCTTGCCTAGTGCTCAAGGGCTTGCCGTGGTGGGGTCCTTAGCGATTGCGAGAAGGATGATGGAGGCAGAAGGGAGGGGGTGCGAGGAAGTGGAGGTGATGCCCGGCTGCGCTGTCTCGCTCACCGTCTTTCCGGACTCCTCCCGTCTCCGCTGCAGGCGTGCTCATTTCATGCTGTTTCTTTTTTTTTTCTGTGGCGACCCGTCTCTGCCGGAGATACATCTTTGGCATGTGTCCGCTGCAGTCCATACTCCTGCGTGCCTTGCGCATACTTCTTCCTCTGCTCCCGTTCTTTGTATATATCTATGTTGCCTTCTGCCGCACCGACATGGGGAGAGAGCCCCCAATGCCTGCCACTGCTGCCACGACACAACGCGGTCGTCTCCACTTCTTGGACACGTGTCCACTTGTTGCCTGGTCGACTCATGTGGGTCGACGACGCACAGAAATAGCGCTCGCCTGCTTTTCTAAACCGGCATATCCTCTTTCCTCCTCCTCCTCTCTCTTCGTCGGGGTGCACATACGCCCACGCATCCACAGCACACCGCAACACAGTCACCGCCGTCATGTCCGTCTCTTCCTCCGCTGCGAAGGCGGCACCGAAGACGCTCAACCAGTTCCGTAACTTCTCGTATCTCGTGGTCGCATGGCTCGGCTTCAACAAGGGCTTCCGTGAGAAGGCCGCCAACGATGCGGAGTGGGTCGCCCACCAGCAGCGGGTGCGTCAGCAAAACGTGGAGCGCCACCAGGCTGCCCAGGCCATGGCGGAGGCGAAACAGAGTGCCGGGCTCGAGACGACTATTCCGGCGATGGTGCCGGAGGGCCTGCATGAGGTGTACAAGGACGTGGAGAAGGCCATGCACTAGAAGTCTCTGATGCCGCTGTGCAGATGGCGCGCCGCTGATGGCGTAGAGGAGTAGCAGCACAAAGGCAGCCAACTTCACCCCACCTACCCGCCTGTTTCTCTCCACCATTACCCGGTATCGATGGACCTCTCCCCGTTGTCCGTCGAAGTCGAGGCAGCGTGTTGCCTCTCCTTTGGAGAAGCGGTGGCTGGGGCTTAGGCTCGTAGGCGTCCTCATTACATGCATCTATGAGTGCGTGCACAGCCACACAACCGCCGCTGTCGCTGCCAGATCTGCAGGAAGAACCGAAAAACAATCCCCCCAAACAAAAAACACGTGCGACTTAGTAGGAGGTAGAAGACCACGACCGGAGCCGCATGCATTGCGACGTCGGCTTTCCGCTGCCCTTGCCTCCCCACCCCTTGCCTTTCTGCCTGTTTCCACACCCACACCAACTCCCGGCATGTAGCTGTCTTCTTGTATCTCTCTCTCGCGCGCGCGCCACCAGGCAGGCCCACGGGATGGGCACCGAGTGGGCTGACACGAAGCCGTGGCCGCGTGCCAGGACAATACAACAAGTGGTGCTGCCCGAGAGAGCGACCACGATTGCACGATGCCAAGCACTTTGCAGTGGCGAGCGACGGGAAGGCCTCGAAGGCGAAGAAAGGGACAGAGGCAGGAGAGGACCGGCCGAAAAGAGGAAGGACGGCGTGGATTTCTACGTAGGGAGTACGCACACGCACACCCAGCCACCCGACGCACACTGTCTCACCTAGCACACAAGGCGATCGAGTGAGATGTATGCGGGGACACTGTGTGTGTGTGCATGTGTGTGTGTGTGTGTGCGTACCTGTGTGTGCGTGTGTACGCTCGCACACGTTCGTTTCATTGTGTAGCACGTAACAGGCAAACGAGCACGTAAACACGAACAACAACAACAACAAAAAAAAGGGGCACGGAGGACGGGCTACGCAATTCGCGAAGCGGCTGCTCTCCGTGCTGCCTTGTTGCCTTCATGTTTTTCTACGACCTCACTCGCAGAGCCGTCTGCCAACGCCGACATGCTCTGACAGCACTTGAGGCTGCGCGCGCATGTCCCGTGTGCTTCCGTTATGCGCGTTGTGGGCGGCTGCGGCTAGCGTGAAGCCGTGGACAGCGAAGGTGGGCGAAGGCAGTGTGGCGCTCTCTGTCGCATCTTCACCTCCCACTCGCAGCTCGCCTTCTCGCTCCACTCGCACCACGCGAAGAAAGAGGGAGACGACACGTTTAAAGGACCCCGAAGGGGGGGGGGCGGGGACGGGGCTCCTCCGCTGAAACAGTTTGTTCTGCCCCTCTCTCCTTGCGCTCTCTCTCTCTCTCTCTATCAGCCGAGATGACGTGCCTGAACTTTGCCCTGCGGCATCTCTCTGCGATCCGAATCCTCCTTTACTTTCGCGCCCATCTCTCTCTCTCTGCCGGCGCGCAGTGCAGCCTCCTGGCAAGTCTCGCGTGTGTGTGTGAAGCCAAACGCATTGACATATCCACACACCCACCCATATCGGTGCATAGGCGTGGGCTGGTATCCATAGAGCCTCTGCTTGATTTGTGTAGCCATGCGGCGTGTGCAGCGCACTCCTCTGCGCCTTGGCGCGCTCGTCGTGACGCGACGGACCATTATCCCGGGCCACATCCCCACCGAGGGTCCCAGCCCCAAGGGCAGCAACCACGGATGGGAGATGCGCCGCGGCCATCATCTGCAGAGTAGCGTTGGCCTGCATACTCCCATCAAGACAGCTTGCGGCCGCGAGTTTAACCCGCAGGTCTACTATGAGGTGCTGCAGGCTTGCTGCGATCAGCAGTGGCTGGTCGCCATCCAACGAGAGCTGAGGGCGGACACCGAGTATGTCAACTACCTGCGCCAACACGGTGGGGCCGCCAAGGACATGCGAGTGCTCACCGACGGTGTGCAGCACGACGACGAGTTCATGGCCAAGCTAAAGGAGAAGCTCAAGACGGATGAGAAAATGTCACTGACGCTGTGCGCGGTGCAGGACAGCTACGTGCGCATTCGCGAGAAGCGCGATCTTCATGAGACGCAGGTGGCGGCGGACGGCGGCCGGGACCCGTATACCTCCCTGAAGGCGAGCCGCAAGGGCGACTTTGGCTCTCAGATGCCCCAGTTTTAGCCCGCCCGGCAGGGAGCGGAAGTGGGCAAACGGATGCGGGTGAGTTGATGTGATAATGTGCGTGTTCTGCTTCTCGGTGTCGGTGCCTTGTCAGCATGTCGTTCACTGTATGCGAATGTGCACCTCCCATCCCCGCCAGGGGTGCGCGAAGAACCCACAACCGAAACCAGGAGCGTGCCGCGCGAAGCCTTTGTTTGGGGCGCGATAGAGGAGTGTAAGGGCCGGGTAGGGAGTAAGGAGCGAGGGAGACGGTCACACCCATGCGAAAATACGGAGGCCCACACAGGTGTGCGCACCAGCGCGTGTGCCGGAGGAGAGAGCACAGGCCTCGGCAAGCCGTGCACTTGTCGAGTGCTTTGAGGCAGCTCAGGATAGATTTGGGCGACGGGCGCCTCGTTTTGGTGTTTTCACGTGACGTTCTGATGTACTCCCGTTGGGGTGTGCGCTCACACGTCTGTCTGCCCTTGTGTGTGTGCGTGTGCATTTCGCTTCTCTCCGTCTCTCTCCGAACCCTCCCCCCTCCGCCTTAGCCACTATCACTGCCGCCGCCTAGCTTTCTCCGTCGTCCCTCTCTCCGCGCCAGGGTGCCGCTGGCGGCGTTTCTCTGTGCATTCTTCGACATTTCTTTTCGCGCGCTCCATTCCCCTCCCCCTCCCCCTCCTTCGGCGGTGTTGCCCTGCTGCGCCCCTTTTCTGTTTCTCTTCGCTTGGCCCTGCGCGAGGCAAGCGACACGCATACACGCACCGATACATCCGTGCGTTCACCCTGACGCCTACCAGAGGCGTGGAACGGGAGTATAGTAATGAAGGTCATTCCACCCAACTTTGGCTATGTGGAGGAGGGCATCTTCCGCTGTGGTGCGCCCGAGCCGCGCCACTACGGCTTTCTCGCATCTCTGGGGCTGCGCACATGCATCCTGCTCACGGACATCCACGACGAAGCCTTTGTGCACTGGCTGCAGGAGTCTGGGGTTACGATCTTCTGCCCCCTCGTCAGCGAATCACAGACTTGCGGCACGTTCCGGGGTGCGGCGCAGGCGTACACACTCATCACCGCAGTCGACGACGTCACGCGTGGGAACACGATAGGTGCCTCGTCCAGTGAACCCGCGAACGTGAATGTGGGCAATGTCGGCAAGATTAAGGAGGAGGGTCGCGAAGGCACCACCGCCAGCTGCAGCGGTGCCGACGGCAACCGCCCGTACATGGACCCGCTGGGCAATGGCAACGGCAGTCAAGTCGAAGGCGACGGCTGGCCGGATGGCAACGGAGAGGGCGTAGAGGAGGACCGCGGCGCCCCCACTGGGGGCCAGAGCTGGCCTGCCACGTCCACCGGCACCGCCACTGCGGGCACGTCGAATGCCGTGCGTTTCCTGCAAGAAAACGTCGGCGACCGCCAGAATAGCTCCAAATTCTCGCCAGTGCACATCCCGGCGCCGCTCTACTTCCCCGCCAATGGACTGCGCGACAACGGTGGCGGCAGTGGCAGCTTTGAGGCAGCGGCGCCGTCCTACGAGGGCAAGCTGCACGGCCTCATGACCCTCTCCGAGGCGGTCGTCGTCAGCATCCTGCACATCCTGCTAGACCCGCAGTACTATCCGCTGCTCATCACCTGCTCCAAGGGACGCTACCGCTCTGGCATTGTGTGTGGGTGTCTACGCAAGCTTCAGGGATGGAATCTCGTCTCCATCCTCGAGGAGTACCGCCGCTTCGCCGGAAACAAGAGCCGCGCCGACAACGAGGAGTTCATCGAGCTTTTCGACGAGGAGCTGGTGAGTTTGGAGCTCTCCGATGGCCGTCGGCCCACCATCCTGTACAACGCGTGAGGGTTTGGAGCGGGGCAAGTGTTGGTGGGCAAAGGGAAGCGTTCACCGAATCACCTTTTCCTTCATGGGCTGCACGCGCTCGCGCTGTCTCCCGTTCTTCAGCCATTCAGCGCCCTTATCTTGCGCTGACCGCTCTCGACGACGTCAAGGATAGCAGCGATGGCGGTGCCGATGTGGGTTCGCCTTTGTTTCTCTTACAGGTTGCATTTTTTTGTTCCTGGTTGCTCGCTGTTCGGTGCTGTCGCTGTCGGTCCTCTTCTCCTTTTTTTTCTCTTCGCCTGCCTATGGCTTATACTGCACGTGGGCTTGACGGCGGCGGCACACATTGATGCCTGCTGCTGAAGGCCTTCGCGAGTGTACGGGCGCGTTGATGAGCATACCTTTGCCCTCCTTTGCTAGTGTGCGTGTGCGTGTCTCTCTATGTATGTATGAGCCTCTGCGAGCTCTTGCTAGCGCACGCGATCGCCTTGTCGCTGAGGAAAAGCAGCAGCGGTCGCAGCAGCACCACGTGTGCTTGACGGCTCATGCTCTGCTTCCTCCATATGGTGGGGTACGCGCATGGACACATATGCAGCCCCCCCCCCCCCGAAAAGGCGCACGCGGCTACGCGGCTACATCGGGTTCCTGGCACAGGTAACTCCCCTCTCCGGTGCATCGCGTTGTTCTCGCCTCACGTTCCTACCGCGACGGCCAAGTCTTGGCATTCGCTCTTGCACGTGCACAGCTCATCGGGAGCTCTGCCAAGACGCTCGCGCGTCGCCTCTATCTCTCTGTGTCTGTGTGTCTGCACTGCCGTCTTTTCGGTTCTTTCCCTCTTTCTTGCCTCGCCGCATTTCAATTTGTCGGTCATTTCTGGGCGCAGCCGCTCAGCTCAGTGAACGCATGCGTACCCGTGCAGGCGAATAAGCAGAACCCTAGAGCGAGATGCGTCCGTGTGCGATAGTGCTGCACCGCGGCGTTGTGTCGGTGAGGGTGCGGCCTCTTCTTGGAACAGCACTTCGCAGCGTGTCGTCTCGCCGCCAGGTGCAGCTCGCCGCGTCGACCGGCGCAGCTCATGCCGCCGGTGTCGCCGTCTCCGCGCTGGGTGAGCAACGGCGCACTCAGTACGCGCAGATGCCGGGCAAGCGTGAGCAGGAGGCCTTCCTTTCGCAGTTCGACCCGCTGGAGGTGCTCGACCTGCCGTCGGACAGCACGGTGGAGGACATCGATGCTGCCTTTGAAAAGGCGAAGGCCAAGTACGGCCCCAACGGGAAGTACCCTGATGCCAAGATGGTAGACCGTGTCTTCCAAGCCTACGAGATCTTGAAGGATCCGGACTCGCCATACTATCTCAAGGCGCACAGCAGCCAGACGGATCGTCAGCGCTTGCAATTCCAGCTGCTTCCCAAGTCCAAACGCCGCTTAATTGAGTTTCAGGTGTGCCTCTTGATGCTGATCGTCTTTGGTGTGGCTGTGCTTGTCATGAGGCTTGTGCTGCGTCCCATGAACCGCTCCATCCGTGCGGCAACGCGCTGAGACGCAAGGGGAGAAGAACATCCCGACTCTCTGCCGGACACCCATGCATGCGCGTGCGTGCGAGTGTGTGTTTGTGTGCACACTTGTCTAATCGAACGCCTGCGCGCCAGCGCGGTGTCTTGTAGTGGTGCCGATGTGTTGGTTGGTTGCCTTTCTGTCGCACATGCGGTTGCCGCGTTCGCATTGTTGCTCAGCTCTGTTCAACGGAGTGCTTTCGCTTCTTGTCCCTCTCTTCGCTTTCCCCAGTGCCTTTTCCTCTAAACGTGATCTTCTCGTTGGGTCTGTGAGTGATGGTGACGGCGGCAGCGCACATCGAGGCCGTCCCCCCCCCCTCCACCATATCGCCTGCTGCAGAGGAGAACAGAGACGGAGCCGGATGAGCCACCATCATAACACCTAAACGAAAGAAGAGAGCGAAGGTGGAGTCGATGCAGCGGCACCTGCTCCGTGGGCGAAGTTTTCACAGCTCGTTGGGCGAGTGGTGGCAGCAGATAGAGAGAGGGGGCGGGGCTAGGGTGGGGCAGAGGGAAGGAGGGATGGGGGCGGCTCAGTTTACGGTGTGAGAGCCATAAAGTGCTGCTAGTGAGCAGGGAGAGAGGGCTGTTCAACCTTGCTCCCCCCGCCACCCTCTCTTCTCCCTCCGTTATTGCTACAGGAGGCGTGCTGCACTGCAGAAGTGCAACGCGCTCCCGCGCCGCTTGATCCGTCCTTGCCACGCCTTGCCATCGCATCTGTGCCCCGCCGGCCGCGAATGCGAGTGCGCATGCTGATGAGTTTTCCTCCTCTCTCACTTGCATGTCCTCGGCCACGGCCTCTTGCGTTCTCTAGGCGCCGCCCCTCTTTCCTCCCCTCGCGCACATCTCCACTCACGCGCTCACTCGCTGCCCTCTTTTGCCGTATCTCTCCGTCTCCCAGCACATGCATGCGCGTGTCTTGGGCTTCCGCACATCTCTGCACGGCCACATGTGAAGCGCACATTTCGTCTCCCGCCTTCGCCTCCGCTCCTCCTCGGCATCTCGGTCTCCCTCTGCTGCGTGGCCTCGCACCTCACCTCACCTCCGCCGTCGGCGCGTTACAGTCTGAAAGCTATGACAGGTACACAAGCGGCGCATGCCGGCGGTGCGGCCAACTCACGCCGAGGGGCGTCGCAGCGGATATCCGCAACTGCCGCTTTCTCGCCTTCTTCCACTATGCGACCTGCCGTTGCACATCCGACGGCGGTTGATGCGGCAGCGAAGCAGCGAGCACAGCATAGACTGCGCGCAAAGTGGAGGGCAACAGCTGCGGCTCCCCAGCTGCGCGGTCGTCGCGCGGCCGCATGGCTCAGCGTGTGGGACAGCGCTTGTGCTGCACAGCGTGTGAGCATGCTGGAGGCGCTGAAGGCGCTGCACAGTGCGAGCAACAGCAACGCGTTGGAGGAGGACCTCGGCGACGCTGCTCCCTTGCTGCTTACCCGTATCACGTCCTGGTGGAAGCTGCGCTACGGCGCGTGGGTGTCCGACGCCGTGTCCTCGGCGGCCGCCGCGTCTATGAAAGCTGCTGGTGCCGCTGCCGTTAGTGCGATGCAAAAGACCGCCGCGAAGAGCGGGGCCGCTTCTGTTCCCCCTCCGTCCACGACGGCACCCGACTCCAGCACAAACGCTTCCGCTAACGGGTCATCCGAGGCAGGGACGGCGGCCTCAGCGGCGCCCTTGTCGGAGCTGCTGGCGCAGGTCGAGGCGATCACGATCTTTCTGCGCGGTTCTCGCTTTCTCCTCCAGTTCGTGGAAGGCGGCGGGGCCGCGACTCTCACCCACTGCCTGGAGACAACAGCGAGCTCACCGCCGCCGTTGTCGACGTCGCTGACGGCTAGTGGTGCTGCTGCCGCTGCTGCTGCGAGCTCCCCGGCGCCGGCTCTGCTCGTGCAGGAGCGGCGGGCCATAACTCTGCTGCTCTTGCACGTCGCGAACGCAGGTCGCGTGTATCGCGAGATGGTGGGTGACAAGGAGGGCCTGCTGAATGTGTTGCGTACTCTGCAGCGCGAAACAGATGCGCTGGTCGCCGCACCGCTGACGGAGCTGCTGGCTGTGCTTGGTCAAGGTCATCCACGGCTGGCGAGCGGAATTCAGACGGGGCTGCTGCGTGTGCTAGCAGACGCGGTGAAACCGGCGCAAGAGTTGGCGGCCACCGATGCGACGAGCTCGGCGGGGTCGCGGCGCGTGTCTGAAGTAGTGGTGCTGCATACCGCTCGCGCCATCCGCGCCCTGCAGCTACAGAGGGAGCAGCACCATTACGCTCAGTTTTACCTCGGCGACTGCGCAGAGGCGGTTCTGGAGGCCGGTGTTGACTACGTGCCCATCGTTGGGATGGACTGTGCAGTGAATACGTGC
The DNA here is from genome assembly GCA_003992445.1 of Leishmania aethiopica. Taxonomy (NCBI): domain Eukaryota; phylum Euglenozoa; class Kinetoplastea; order Trypanosomatida; family Trypanosomatidae; genus Leishmania; species Leishmania aethiopica. The sequence goes on from RZOE01000111.1 coordinate 323,299, forward strand.
AGCTTTGCGGGAATGACAGCCGGTGAACCGCCTGGTAGCTCCTCTGCATGCGACCCTCTCCTGCGTCCCCTCAGTCGCGGCGAGTACCTCGATACACTCTTCCAGCTCGCCCTCGCCGACCAGGACATGGCGCTCCAAGTCGAGGGGTGCGAGCTGCTGAGCCTGGCCGCGAAGAACCTGCGCTTCACGCAGGACATCTTGACGCGTTGTCTCGACGCGGTTGACGACGATGAGTACGCCATCCACGGCGATCAGGAGGACGCCAATGTCCAGCAGGAGCGCCTGCGGCGTCAGCGCCGGCAGCTGTCGTGCGGTCGCACGACAGCGCTGCTTCTCATCTCGCGCCCCATGACAAGGCAGAGGCGCCAGCTGCTGCTGCGTCTCGTGTCGCAGCGTAGTGGCCATTTGACCTTTCTCAAGCACCTGCGCTTGACAGCGCATGGCGACACTGCCACCGTGGTCGACTGCTGCCACGCACTGCAGTTCATTGTGCGCGCTGCTGCGGAGATGCAGCGCCAGCATATGGATTTCAGCTGTGCGTCGAGGCTGCAGGCAGTCAGTGGTGCCGGCGGCGACTGCACCTCCTCTGGCGCGTTGTGGCTGCGGGTAACGGAGGCAGTTCAGGCGGCGCTCGGCGAATCGATGTTTCAGCTGCTCCTCTTCCAGAAGTTGTCGGAGTCAGACTGTATGGCGGTTTTGCGGGCTGCGCGTGCCACGGTGGTGCCTCTCGGCGGCGCTGAGGCTGTTGAGCTGCGGAGGATGCTCTCCTTTTTCTGTAGCACCCACGGGCTGTGCCGCTCGTTGCGAGATGTGGCGCCACCCTTTTCCTGCCCGCAGCGGCCTACCCCAAGCTCTCCAGCGATCGTTCCCCCTCCTCTAATTCGTGCCACTGCTTTGCTCGCAGTTGGCGGTGCTCTCCTCGACTTGTTCCTTGTCGCTTCTCTCTCTCTGTGTCGAGGGGGCTCGACGTCTCACGCACATGTACACTATGTGAAGCCACACCCAACCCCCGTTGCCCCGAGACGACTCCCGTGGTGGGAGAATGCAGCGCTGCGACACGGGCGCTTATACGCTCTCAACCGCGACGCGATCATTTTGCCCGTCGCTTCAGGCGGCGGAAGTCGCCTTCAGCAATGTTTTACGCGTGTGTGTGTGTGTGTGCGTGTGACACAGCGATAACTGCCACCGCCCTTAAAGGCAAGGGGAGTTCTCCTTTCTGGGGTGGGCGGGCGGCCGTTGAATGTCCCTTCTTCTTTGGTGCTTACGAGGGTGATTATGAGACTCACCGAGGTCAAGGACACAGCTGAGCAGGAAAGACAAAGTAGAGGAATGGGAGCGGTAGTGGCGCGCCCCGCGGCCCCTCCGCATGCCCCCCCCTCCCTCTCCCCCGTCTTCTCCCCCTCATGCAGTTCATTGTATTCTCCTCCCACCCCCTCATTCACTGAGGGTACGAATGCAGACAGACACGGAAACAGACAAGATGCGCGTGTGCATGTGTGCATGTATCTGTTCTTGCTGCAGTGCCTCGAGCGCTGTGCTTGACTGCCTCTCCTTGTCTCTCCCTGCCCCTTCTATCCGCCCCCTTCTCTCTACCTCGATGTTTCACGTGTACGTGGGCTCCCCGCACCTGGTCCCGCCTCTCCACTCCACCGACTCTCCATCAACATACACACGCGCATTCACAACGCCGCATATGCATCAGCTCTCTCACTCTCACCTTTTCTTACCAACGCTGCCTCGCTTTCTCTCTATATCTGCGCTTCCCTAGTTAAGATTTCTTTTTTTCTTTTTTTTGTTTGTCTGCCCTTTCACACAAAGCCGCTTTCTTCACCCCTTGTGCCCATCTGTCTCTCCGCCTCTGCCGCCCCCCCCCCCCCCCCCCACACACACACACACGCCGGCACCACATCTCACATAACATGTGAGTTCATCATCATCACACCTCGTAGGAACACTTGTACTTTGGCCACTACCCCCATCCACCCGCCACCTTTCTCTATCTCGCAAGCGCAGCAATACAGCAGCTAAAAGGGAAAACAAAAATGCAGAACTCCGTAGGCGACGTGATTAACCTCATCAGCAAGAGTGAGATCCGCTATGAGGGTAAGCTGCACTCTATCAACACTGAGGAAAACACCGTGAGCCTGTCGAATGTGCGCATCTACGGTACCGAGGGCCGCAAGGGCGGCGGCGTGGAAGAGGTGCCGCCGACGGAGCAGCTGTTCGAATTCATCGTGTTCCGCGGTTCCGATATCAAGGACCTGACGGTCTTCCGCGACAGCAGCTCCCCGCAGGCGCGCGACCCTGCTATTGTGGAGGTGCACGCCCCAGCGCGCGGTCGTGGAGGACGCGCCGCAGCCGCGGCACCTGCAGCTTCGGCGACGGCGGCGAGCAGCGCTGCCACTCGTGGCAGCCGCTCCTTCTACGACGAGGCTCAGCCGTACAGCCGCGGTGGCGGTGGCGCGCGCCGTGGTGGCTACGGCGCCGGCCGCTACAATAACAATAACGGCGGCGGCAACAACAACAGCAACAACAACCGCAATCACCGCGGCGGCTACGGCGGTCGCGGCGGATCGGGCAACTACCGCCGCAACTACCGCGACTACCACACTGGCCAGGACTTCAAGCCCGCCGACGTCGGCGCAACGGAGAAGTTCGAGGGAGATTTCGATTTTGCCAAGTGCCGCGAGGAGTTCGAGAAGAAAAAGATCGAGTTCGAGAAGGCCAAGGAGGATGCCAAATCTCACGCCAAGGCCTACGACAAGAGCAGCTTCTTCGACACCATCTCGTGCGACCAGAAGGAGAAGAACAGCATGAATCGCGCCGAAATGCGCAAGGCGGACACCGAGACCTTCGGGTCGGAGATGGTGAGCAGCATGCGCGGCTTCCGCCGCGGCCGCGGCGGTCGTGGACGCTACCAGCAGCGTTGAGCGCGCCAGCGACACTGAGCATAGAGGAAGGGAGGGGAGGGAGGTGGAAGAGTGCGAGAGCGGTGTCAAGGGCACCGGCTCGTCCTCCTCTGCCTCCTCGCGCACAACGCAACGTGGATGCGCTGATGGCGACACGAAGAATGCAAAAAAGGTTACTTGTACCACCCAGCCCTTCTGTGCTTGGCCGTCGTCCTCCTTGCGCACATGAATGGCATCACACGCTAAACTGCGGCGATGAAAACACGTGAGAAGCGGAGAGAAAAAACGGAACGTGCTATGACGCACACTGCGTGCAGTAGCTGCAGCCGGTGAGGAGGGCCCGGAAGAAACATCTGTGCGAGACGCAGAAGCGAGGAGTACAGGTTCTGAAGTGAGAAGGCGAGGGCGAGGCCGAGAGACGAAGGAGGGGGCGCACGTCGGGCCCTCCTGACGGTCCTGGATTATCTTTTTGCACCCTCGCTTCTCTCTCAGTGCTGGCGCTCTCTCTCGTCTGTCTCTCCCACCCCTCGCCCCGTGGCTCGCTGTGCCTCATCAGTTCTCTTGAAGACTCTCCCGCGACACCCATGCGATGTCGCGCCAGAGAGGGAGAGAAAACAAACAAGTATCACGCTGGCTTCGACTGCGACATGTGTGTATGCGTACCTCACCTTGCATAAACACACACACACACGCACACACACCCACACAACCTAGCCGCTACATGTATGCCCGACTGGCATTCCCACGCACGCACCCCCGACTGGATCAGCATGCACCAACACATCGTGCAAGATGCATTTGGGGTGCCTTGGGCACCTCTTATTTCGACACACCTTTTTTTTTTGGTTTCTTTGTTGTTTCTGTTTTCTCCCTCCCTCTGTTTCTCACGTATGTGAGGCGGTTCTCCACCCTCACCCCATCCCATGGACTCCATGTGTGCTCCTCTTGTCATCTTTTTCTCCCCCTCTCTCTGGACATCTTCTTTGCATCTCCCGCCGCACTCGCTGTGCGCGTGCGTGAATGCGCTGCCCACCTGAGTGCGCATCTCACCGCCACCACAGCAGAGCGGGAGCAGGGCAAGAAAACAACGAGAGAAGTGGAGTAATAAGCAAGGGATGACTGTATCGCTCAGTTCCACCACCGCCCAGCGTCGCTCCTTCATTCCGTCCCTCGCCGGCGTCGCCGCCTTACGGCCGTCGAGGTTTCCTTCTCTTCCGCCTCCTCTCCTTGGCCCGCGCTCTCTCTCGTTTTATTTCATTTTGTGTTGTTGTTGGGCTGTCTCTCCTCCTCTCTCGCTCTTGTCCGTGGTGCGCCCCCTCTCTTCGTTGTTGCTCCTCTCGCTGCCCTCCCCTTCCCTCCCTCTCTCTCGCCGTTTGCCTTATTTCCTCCTCTCCTTTGTTTGTTTCCTCGACATGAACGTGTGGGGTCTTTTATGTTTTTTTTTTTTTTTTACGTTGCGCCCACGTGTGCGTGTGCGTTTTGTTCGCTTCCCTCACTTGTGTATGTGTTGTGTGTGTGTGTGTGTGTGTGTGTGTGTGTGTTTCTGTTTTTCATGGTTTCCATTTATGTGTTCTTCCTCGTCTTATCAGTCTTTCATCTCCTCGTTTTCTTTGTGTGGTTTCGTATCGCCAAACCACTACCGCCACCGCCACCATCGCCACCGGTACCGTCTCTCCTTCCTCTCTCTCTCTCGATCGTCCATGCCCATCTGGTCTCGTGTGTGTGTGTGTGTGTATGCGTGAGTGGGTCAATGCTTGAGCGCGTGTCTGCGTGCTGTCTTGCCGTTTTTTCCCCCCTTTGATGTGGTGTGTTTGTGGCATTTTTTTTTTGTCTCTCTCTCTTCGCACGCACACGCACACGCGCACGCTCTTTTTTTTCTCCCTTTTCCTGTTCGAAAACAACCAACCAACCAAACAAAAAAGGAAGAAGAAAGGCGGAGCGAGAAGTGCGCTTCGTTCGCCCCGCCTCGCTTTCCCGTTCTTTGCTTGCACGCCCCTCCCCCTCCCCCTCCCCCTCCTACCTTTCCTTTGGTTTATATATATATATGCTTTGTTGTTTTTCTCCCCTCTTTCCGACCCCCTTTTTGTTTTGTGTCGTCGTAGGATTCTTCGGCCGCATGCGTTTTCTGTTTTCTGTTTTCTGTTTTTGTGTGTGATGGACTTGTATGGTTTACTTGACTCACTGTCGCCCTCTCTATGTGTGTGCGTGCGTGCGTGCCTGCCTGCCGCAATGTGCGCTCGCGAGTGAGTCTCCATGATCTGTATGCCTCTCCGTCCATACACACACGCATACGCATACACTCGACACCGTGTTTATACGTGCGTACTTCCTCACACATATTTCGGGGCAGACCCGAGCAGACGCATCGATAAGGACGGAAGAATCCCCCCCCAAAGAAAAAGTTTATATATGAAGAGAGTGAGCCTTGAGAGAGGGATATACTTACGCTACAGTGGCGAGGAAGCCCTTGCCCCCCCCTCCTCCCCTTCTTCCTTTCGCCGTTTTCGGGAAGGGCGAAAGGGAAAAAAAATATGGGGCGGCGATATGGAGAAAGAGAGCGCAAGAGCACGAGAGAGCGAGAGCCCAACGAAACAAGCGAAGGGCAAGGGTACGGATGCAACCAAAATATATAATACCCATCGAGGGAGGACGAGGAGCCACGAGCAGTCGTGATTCATGTGTGCGTGTGAGTCTGTCTGTCTGTATTGACGAGGACGTGAAGAGCGCACGGCGATGTGTTGTTGGAGTCTGTTGGGGGATTTTTTCTCTTTTCGTGTTGCTTCACAGTGTACCGTACACCCTCTTTCTCTTGTGTTTGTTGTCATCCCTTGAGCAACTGGTCACTTAACTTCCACCCTTTCCACGCGGGCCGCCTTCCCCCCCCCCCCCCCCCGGTCGCCTCCGCACACACACGTACATACCCGGTCAAGGCCATCCAGGCATATTTCCGACAAAAAAGAAAGAGGCATCGGGGGATCTACAAGTACACACACTTACACGTACGCGGTTCCTGCCTCTGCGCGCATGTACGTAAGTGTGTGTAGACCTGTTAACACATCTGCGCCTGATTCTTCGTGACGGTACGTCTGTGTGTGTACGTGTCTGCACGCACCTGTGTGCTTGTGTGTGTGCTCTTGCTCAAGAAAAAGGAGCGGATCTGCGTGGGTGAGTGGTCTGGATGCATGCGCCGCGCTTCAGTATGTGTATGCGTGTGAATATGCATGGCTGCGCAAGATAAAGGGACTACGTGCGTATTCGAATGTGAGTTTGTGTGGTTGTGTGCGCCCGTGCGTGTCTGCACGACGTTGCGTACATGTTGTCTTACTGCCGCACTCTTTTGCTCCCGTGTCCGTTGCCCTGATGCCGACGCCGAAAGAGGAGAAAATGGTGGCGAATCAGTCGAACGGGTAGTAGTAATCGGATAACGGCGGTGTCGGGCAGGTACTGTTCGAGAGGCTGTGACTGACTCTTTCTTCAGCATGCTGCCCTCATGCCCCTCTCCGGATGCGCGCACGGGCTGGTCGGTTGACTGCGTTGATGCTTCCGCATCTGTTGCGTCGTCCCTGTGTGTGCGCAGATGCATGTGTGCATGTGTGTGTGCGCGCTTGTTTCTTTAGCAAGGGAAAACACAGAGAGAAAAGTGGCCGACGAGGGAAAAAAACACAGAGAGAGAAGACGAGAACGCAGAGCAAAAGTGGAACACACCCACACACACACGCACAAGCAAGCAAGCAAGCAAGAATTTCAGGAAAAGAACGAAAAACAAAAAGAAAGAGAGAGATGAAAGCGATCTGAGGGAGACGTGCGAATTTCGATCTCTTTTTTTGTGTATACATATATATATATATAGATATACGTGTATGTGTTTGTGTTTGTGTTTGTCTGATGTCCCCTCTACCACCATAGATGTCCGCCGAATATATACACACACACACACGCATCCTCATCTCTCACGCAGACCATCATCTCGACATGCAGTCCAATGAACAGAAAACAAAAAAATCGGGATCTCAGTCTTCCATCGTCGGCTGTCTCTTCTTTATTTTTTTTTCCCGCTTGCCCCTCGAAAACACGCACACACACGCGCGCACAATGACACGTATGCGTGCATGAATGCGTAGGCAACCGTGTGCTTGTGCATGTTCTTTTTTCGTTTTCTGTTTTGTCTTGCTCGTTTTCTCTTGCATTCCCCTCCCCTTCCCCTCAGTTGTGAATGCACCTCTGCACACACACACACACAGACACACACACACACACACACACTAGTGCCGACTGTGTCGTCTACATCCCCCACGCCCCGAGTGTGTCTCTCTTTTTTTCTTCTGCGTGTGTGTGTGTGTGTGTGTGTGTTTCTTTTGTATGTGGGTTTCTCGTTTTTTTGTGTTGTTGTTGTTGTTGTTGGGCTGTCTCTCTGTATCTGTCTCTGTGTCTGTGTCTGTCTGCAGGTGTGTGTGTGTGTGTGTGTGTGTGTGGGTGCGTGCACGGCTGCCTGGGAGACCTCATCTCCTCTTCTCACGTTCTCTCACCTCTCCTTTTTCCTCTGTATCTTCTCGTTTTGGTATGTGTGCGCTTTCTCAACGAAGCGGAAAAAAAAAAACAAAAAACGCAGCCAAACGGACGTCTCTCTCTGTCTCTCTGCTCGCCTGCGAGTCTATAAAGTGTGCGCTCTTTTTTATTTATTTATTTATTTATTTGTTGTTGTTGTTGTTTGGCGGGTGATCGCCGCGCTGTGGGGCGGTTGGCCGTACTTCGCTCACTTTGTGTGTGTCTGCGTGTGTGTGTCTCTGTTTGCTTCTCAAGGCACTTCCTTTTCCTCTTTTTCTTTTTTTTTTTCCGTTCTAATGCTCTCCCCCTTTCCGTGTTTCTGTCGCCGTCTTGATATGCCGTATCCTGCATGGTATCGTTCTGTTACTCCTTCTCTGACTCCTACAGCGAGTCCATGTGTGTGTCCATGTGTGTGTGTGTGTGTGTGTCCATGTGTGTGTGTGTGTGTGTTTGTGGCGCCGCGTGTGCTGACGTTTTCCATATATGAATGCGCAGTTTTTTTTTTTTTATCACCTTGACGTTGTTCCACCTTACACCTCCTTTTTTTTGATTTTGTTTTTGACGAGTGCCGGCTCGATGACCTCGACATACTGCAATAAAGCCACGCGCTCCTCTTGCTCTGTGTCTTCCAGCTTCCCACGCGAGGCGAACGCTGTCGACAGAGGAGTGTTTAGGGGAGAGAGAGAGTTGCGTGAAGGTGGTGAGGGGAGGGAGGGGGAGAGTCTCTTCCCTTTCTCGTCTTGCTCGCTCATTCGCATCGATTCACCAGCGCACACACGCACACGCACACACGCAACCGTCATGGCGGAGGAAAACGCGCCTACGATACATCCACTTGCCCACGAAGAGGAGTGGAGGCGCGAGCGGGAGAGACGGGGATACAAAAAGGGAGCGCGCTTGTGCGACACTGGTCAAGTGGTTCAACACACGCGCACACACACATACACACGCCTACGAACACAAAGAGAGAGTAAGGGCGTGGCGCATACATGCGCGCACACACGGAGAGAGCGGGGACAAGAGGGAGTAGGCAGGGCTCAAGTACGAAAAACCTGTACCTCCACCCCCCAGTGAACCGCATTCTCTCGGACATCAATACGGAAGTATGTAAACACACCCGCACACGGGTTCGCACGAGCGCACAAAAAAAAAGCTTGGAGGGTGTGCAGATGCCAAGGCGCGCGGCGACAGGACGCAGAGGAAGAACGAAGGTCAAGACCGCGCAGTAAACAAGGGCGCAAATAAAACTGGCAGCACGGACTTCGATGAGCTAAGGCGGAGAAAGAAGCTAAAATGTATGTAACTGTTTAAGCTCAGAATGAAGAGAAAAAGAAAAAGAAAAAGAAAGCGCTGCACTGCGTCCAACCTTTCTCATGCCTTCGTCTTTTTTTGTTCTTCGTTCTATCGGTCTCTGTGTGTATGTGTGTGCGTGTGTGCGCATCCGTGTATATATGTATGTGTGTGCGTGTGCGCGTGTATGTGTATGCATGTGTGTATGTGTGTGCGTGTGTGTGCGTGTATTCTAGTGAGAGGCCAACTCTCTGCGATTCCAATGTTTCCTTTTTTTTCGTTGTTCAGTTTCTTTTTTTTTTGGTTGTTGTGCCGTCGGGGGACTTTTTGTTTGTTCGTTCCCGTTTCTTTTCCGTGTTTGATGTTCACGAGAGAGAGGGAGAGGGAAACGGAATACTGGAGTACGCACATACCGTGCTTGATTAAAACCCCTCCCCCGATCTACCCCCACTGCCCGACAATCCCCCCCCCTCCCCCCAAAAAAAGAAAGCAGCCCCCCCCCCTTCCGCCTCTCCCCCTCCAAACAAACAAACCACAAAGAAGGCAGAGGCACGCGTCCTCGAAAAACAAAACAAGCCGAAGAAAAAGGAAACGAGCGGCGTACACTCGCTTGTTTCGTGGTACTCTTCATCAGCAACCCGACGTGAGTTCTTGACTGCGGTTGGTCGGGCTACGCCAGGCAGGCACCGTGTCGGATGCCAGTGATGAAGACGGGGCGAACAGGGAAGATTGATCTTTCCACTCTCTCTCGCGCTTTCTCGGACACGGGCTCTCTGCAGATGACCCTGTCAGGGAAGCGGAGAGCAGCCACAGATGCGAGGTTGGCGAGAGCGGCTTGGGGGGGGGGGCGTTCACAGCTCCTCCTTCTCTGCTCCTTCCCCTGTGCTTCGCCTTCCGAGAATACGCCTTATCTCGACTGGCTCCGTTGTTGTGTATGCGCGTGGGTGGCGGCTGTGGTGGCAGAGAGTTCAGCCTTTTAAATGATGCGCGTAACGCGGGCGCAAGCGTTCGCCCAAAAGGCAAAAAAAAAACGTTGCACGCTGTTTCGGACAAGCCTTCGCGCCTTCAACGTCCTCCGCCACTCTCATTGGTGTACAACTACATTTTTTTTTTTTCATCCTCTGTGCCGTGCGCGTACTCCCCCTCCTCTCTTTCTCGTATCTGTTGTCTGGCCATTATGGTCACATTGCTGACGGCGGAAGGGATCCACTTGGTGCACCCCACCCCACCCCCAACCCCCACGCGGCTTGCATAGCGCTTCCCCCTCTTTGAGCCACCACACTCATCAGAGCAGCAGAGGTCGATCTCTCTTTGGCGTCTTCTGCCAGCGTCCGTCTTCGGGAATCTCTGTTTCTCAGTCGCGCACATGCTTTTGTTCACAGACACACACACACACACACACACATACACACACAGACGGACTAACCGACATCTCCCTGCCGCTCTCCCTGATTTCTCTGCTCTCCGAGCCCTCCCGTGCGCCTCCTCTTACTTTCATCACATATTTTCTGCCCTCTCTCCTTCTCTCGCCTCGCCCTGCTTCACCTCAGAGATGCGGAGCTCCTCGCGGCTTGTTTGGCAGCCCGTCTCGCGTACCGCCTTGACGAGCGTGCGGCGGCTCACCTCCGACATCCGTCTGCGCACTGACTACGGCAACGCGACGCCAGCGCAACGGCCCACGGCAAGCAAAGGCCTGATCTATGTGACGGAGCCGGCAACGCGGAAGGGTTCCTTCGGCCGCTATGTGCGGTCTGCACGGGACCAGGCGCCGTACATTGCCGGCGCCGTGGTGGGGGTGTGCATCTACAGCGCGGCCACACTCGCCATTCCCGCCGGCTTTGGCGCGCTCATCGACCAAGCAAGCAGAGGGCAGATGCCGCTCGGCACGTCGATGCAGCTGCTGGGTTGGTTCAGTCTCTGTGCGACGGGCAACTACCTGCGGTTGTACTGCATCGGCTACGCGGGCGAGAGCATCATCGCGAAGCTGCGCCGCGCCTTGTACAGCGGCATCTTGCGGCAGCCGGCAGCGTTTTTCGACTCCACAGAGAACCGCACCGGCGCGCTCGTGCAACGGCTGTCCATGGACTGCAACGTCGTGGGCAGCTCCCTGACAGAGGCGGTGGCAAACGGCAGCAAGAATCTGCTGCAGACGATGGGCAGCATCAGCGTGATGCTCTACTACTCACCGCTGCTGACGAGCGTGATTGTGTGCATGATACCGCCGGTGGCCATCTTCGCCGGCTCGTACGGCCGTTACATTCGCAAGCTGCAGCACAATATGCAGGATGCCCTGGCCGACATGGGCACCGTCGCCGAGGAGCGGCTGTCGAACATCCGCACCGTGAAGTCCTTCGGCACTGAGGCGCAAGAGGAGTCCTGGTACGGCAAGGGCGTCCAGCGTGTCTTCGATCTCAGCATGCGCATGGTGCGCTGGAACTCCGTCTACGTCGCGTCACTGCAGACGGTGGGGTATGGTGCCATGTACTGTATCATGTGGGCCGGCTCGATGCTCGTCACCTCCGGCCATCTGACCCCTGGCGTTCTCTTCTCCTTCATGCTCTATACGGTGTACTGCGGCATTGGGCTGATGGGGTTGACGAATCTGGCCACCGAGATCAATAAGGGCTACGGCGCCTCGCTGCGGCTCTTTGACATCCTGGACAAGGCCGAGGCATTGCGGCAGACGCACACAGCATGTAAGCAGTTGACGCCGATCACGTGCGACTGGCGCGTGACTTTCAAGGACGTGTCCTTCGCCTACCCTACGCGGCCGGAGGCGCTCATCTACAGAAACATGAGCCTCGCCATCGAGCCGTCCCGCTGCACTTGCGTTGTTGGCAGCAGCGGCTCCGGCAAGTCGTCCTTGGCCATGCTGCTGCTGAAGCTATACGAGCCGACAGCCGGCTTGGTGCAGCTTGGCGAGCACGACCTCAGAGACATCAGCTCACAGTGGCTGCACGAGCATATTGGCTACGTTGGACAGGAGCCGGTGCTGTTTGGCGGGTCCATCGCACAGAACATCGCCTACGGCGCTCCAGGCCGCAACTGGGATGACCCGATCGATCGCTGGCTCTACGCTGCCGTCGTCGAGGCGGCCCGCAAGGCCAACGCGCACGACTTCATTTCCGCGCTGCCGGACGGGTACGACACGTTCGTTGGCGAGAGCGGCCGCAGCCTGTCTGGCGGGCAGAAGCAGCGCATCGCCATCGCGCGTGCCCTGATGCGCCATCCGCGTATCACCATCCTGGACGAGGCGACGTCTGCGCTCGACAGCGAGAGTGAGGTGGTGGTGCACGACGCCATCTCGCGCCTGATCGAGGAGGCAAAGGACTCGAAGCGGCAGCACACGGTGCTCATGTTCGCACACAAGTTGAGCATGATCCGCAAGGCGGACCACATACTCGTGCTGGACAAGGGCCAGGTTGCTGTTGAGGGCACCTTCGCGGAGGTGTCCAAGAACAAGCTCTTCTGCGACCTCGTGGGGCTCGTCGACACCACAGGTAGGCGCCGGCACGTCGTGAGTGCAGGCTGCTGAGGTGACGATGAATCTCTCTCCCATCCCCTCCCCCCACCAGCCGCTCTAGTTGAGCTTGAACTCGCTAGATTCCTCTATCGCGTGTGTAGAAAAAGAGGCGCGGGCAGAGGGGAGGGTGGGGTGTGCGTGCGTGCGTGTGTGTGTGTGCGGCAGAGAGACAGAACACTGGTAAGGCCCCTCACCTCCTCCGCTCTACTTTTCCAGTGCTTGCTCGGGCTGTTGGAGTGCGCCACTGTGTCGCCGAGCGCGCATGACGCTGTGAGTGCGGTGCCTGCTGACGTGAGTCGGTGTATGTTCTTGTGGCGTGGGTGGTGCTGGAGGCTCGTTGACGGCACCATCGCTCTCCATCTCTCCTTCTCGCATCTCTCCGTCCTCCCTCTGGGCGTCTTGCCTGCCACTGACTCTCTCTCTCTGTGTATGTGTGTATATGTGTGTGTGTGCGGGGGCGAGTGGGAAGAGACTTGGGGAAGGTGCCGCTGCGCGTACCGGCCTTCCCTCTCTATCGTCGATGCCTTCTTTCTCGCCTGCCTTCTCAGTTCCACCTAACCACCTCCGTGCTATGCAGCGCTCTCTTACGAAAACGGAAGCAAAGAGCCACCAGCGACGAGAAGACCGCTGTGGACCGACCACAGCTTGTGACGTGGTCGAGCAGGAGAGCCACCGCATCTCCTCGTGTGTTCTCTTTTCCTTCGGCACAGGTGCCCGAGGGACTTCGTTTCTGCGTGTGCGTGTGCCCATGGTGACCGCATGAGTGCACACAGGTGCGGCCTTTCCGCTTTCTCTGTGTCCCTAGCGGCTGCCACCATCTCCTCCAAGCGCGCCCACGCACATGCACACATGCGTGCACTCAGGCAACATGTGCACCTCTCCCTGCTTCTGAGCGGCTGGCTTCAGCACCGCCTTGAACTCTTGCGTGGGCCTCCTCCTCCCGCTGGCTGTTGCTGGCTCCTCCTGTGATTCCACTGATACGCCGCGCCCACATCTGTCAACACCCACAAGCACTTCTCCTACTCATGTCTTCTACGCACATTTTCGGCTTTAGCGCTCTCAACAACCAACCCTCTCCCCCAGTATTCACTTGGCTAGCTAGTTAGTGTGAAACCCCTCCGTCCTCTTTCCCCGTCTGTTTCTCTCGCCCGCTCTCGCTGTTTCCGTCCACCCAAGAGGCTCCATCGCTATACGAACAAGCCACAGAAGAAAAAAACAAGAAGGCGATTTTTTTTGTTCCCCATCTTTTTTTTTTCCGAGCTTCATCTCACGTTCGACGCCGCTCGTTGGGATTCGACGGTCTTGCGCCCTCGCCGACATCTTCCCGCAAACTCTTTACAGACTTCGTGTGTGCGTGTGTTTGGTGCTTGTCGTTGCGCTCGGCCTCATCACGCACGCACGCGCCACCGGCGCAGCCATCGGAACCGAAGCGCCAACAGTCGAATCGACTTGGCAAAAAAAAAAAGAAATTAAAAACAAGCAGCAAACAAGCAAGCAAAATTGACCGCATTGAGTGCAAAGGACGCACCAACACACACACACACACACGTGTACTGGAATCCATTGAGAAGTCTGTGCTGCGCTCTCGTTGCCCTTTCTTTTTTCTTTTTATTTTTGGTGCGCCACACCTCCTCAAGTGGCTGGTCGTACCTAATACATACACCCACACAGAAACCTCACTAACAACGAAAAATAAGAGGTACGCAAGCAAACACGAGAAAGTAAGGTTGCGCGACCCACGCGCGCGCAGAGGAGCGACAACCCCCCCCCCCCCCCCCCGCTACCTCCCCTCTTTCACACCCATCATCATCGTTCCCTCTTCCAGCAGATCAACCATCTTCGGTGGGAGATTGGCCAGCATACCCCCTTTCTTACATTATATATATATACACACGTACATATACATCTATCTCTCTATATTGGCTCTCGCGCTTTCGATATCGGCCGGTGTGCGTGATTCGCACGTTTGGCTCTTCGCGGTCGTCTGATCTCTTTTTTTTTCGTTGCTTCCGTTTCGCCGTGCCGGCTCACTTGAACGACAGGAAACGGCTGGCAACGACCAGCAGCGGACGATCGCCGACGCGCACCAGCGGTCGAGAAACAAGAGACAAAGCAAAAAAAAAAGACGCCGCGCCGCCGCCGCCGCCTCCTCTCCTTCCACTTCCACTTTTTGCCCTTCAACACAGGAAAGCGGGCGAGCAACAACAACAGCAGCAGCGGCAACGGTTTATCGTGTACACAAAACAAGTTTCATTTTCTTTTCTGTTCGTGTCGTTTTCGACTACTCTTCTTGCTTGGCATCTTTGTACTCTCCCCCCTCCTCTGCGCTTCCGCCCTCCATCTCCCTCTCTCTCTTTCTGTGTTGTCCGTGTCTTTCCTTTCCTCTCTGGCGCACTCATCTTTCCGTCTCCTTCGCTTTTCCTTTTTTTTTTTACTACTTTGTTTCTTCCTTTCGGTGATTTCTTGGGGCCCGCGTTTCTCTTCCGCTTGGTATTTACTCTTCTCTTTTTTGTTTCTGGTTTTTTTTTTTTTTGATCGCTGACGGGGCGCTCGTGCATCCAACAAGGAGAATCACACACACACACACAGTCACAGTCACACACACACACACACACACACACACACACAGTCACACACACACACAGACACGCATACGAAGTGAGCCGATAACGTAAACTGGCAAAAAAACAACAACAAGCAGAAATAAAAAGGCCGCAAGGGGAGAGGGCGTGTGAGGGAGACCAACAGCTCTTGCCGCCGAACGCTAACACAGAGAACGAGGCGCTCATATATATATATATATATATATATATATCTGCGGAACAGTGTTGTTGACATCGCCGCGTGCGTGACTGGCGATCTTCTCTCTTTTAGGGTGCTCTTCTCAGCTGACAGCTGGCTTGTGCTTGCTCGCTGTCTTTTGTGTTCTCTTTTCGTCCTTTACTGCATTAATTTACTCCTTTCGGGTTTTGTGAGTGTATATTTATCGCTTTAGCGGTCTTATCTTGCTTACCTTCTTCCATCATCTTGTGCCCCCCACCCCCCACCCCCGTCTTAGCCTCATCACCTCTTTATTGTTCGTCTGTTTCGTCCTCCTTGTCAGCCCTCGCCACATTGTTCTCCGTGCTCGCGATTTTCTCTTTTCGACCTGTGCATTGCCGCGGTTGTGTGTGATCCCCGATCTCTTCGTGTCTTTTCCTTGTACGTCCGCTTTTCGTCTGCCGCTGTTATCGCTCACCGCCGCACGCGTGCATACAGCGTCCGCCAATTTCTGTGTGTGTGTCTCTCTTTCGGTTGCGCTGTGTGGTGACCGATCACCGTGGGTGCACATCTGCCGCAGCGCCGTGCCACCCACCCACCCCCTCGAAGACGTAAACTTTTCTTTGCTTTGTTTGTCTCTTGTAGTGTTTCTTCATCTTGAGCGTTCCTCTTCCTCTTGGTCTCTCTCTCTTATTTTCGCTTCTCTGCGCTACTCGACGCATCAGACACACACACACACACACACACACATACACACACGCACGCACGCACGCACGCACACGCACACACGCACGCACACACACACGCACACACACACACACACACACACACACACACACGCACGCACACACACACACACACACACACACACACACACACACACACAGACAGACACACCGCAGCAGAATACGCAGCCACAGGCATCGACAAGGACTCTGAAGCGAAACATGTCGTTCGAGCAGAACGGGAGCGCCCTCTCCACCCCGGCGCAGCAGAGCAAGCCCGAGCCGGTCCCTGCCCCTGTCGCGGGTGAGGGCAGCGCGTCTGGCGGCTACGCGTTCGACCCTGACGCGCTGCGCAACTTGATCGTCAACTACCTTCCCCCGCTGATGAATGAGGCGCAGGTGTGCGAGCTGTTTGGCCAGTTTGGCAGGATCGAGAGCGTTAAGATTATCTACGACAAAGTCACCGGCGAGAGTCGTGGCTACGGGTTTGTGAAGTACCACTTCTTCTTCTCCGCCACCTACGCCGTGTCCTGCTTGAACCGGTTCGAGATTGCCGGCAAGAAGCTGAAGGTGGCATACGCGAACGCCCCGGCAGCCAAGGAAGCGTACGACATGCTGCGGCTCTCGGCGGTTGCGCTGAGCGTGCAGCAGCAGCAAGCCATGCTATCCATGTACTACCACCAGATGGTTCTTGCGCAAGAGCAGCAGGGGACGTCAGCCGCGAGCTCGGTTGCCGCCTCGGCTCCGATGGTTGGTGGCGCCGACTACGGCCCATACATGAACAGAGTGGGCGGCGGCTACGCGATGAGGCAACGCGAAAGCGGTGCCGGCTATGCTCAAGGCATGTACCCGGGAATGGTGGCAGGCGGTTCCGTCTACCTTGCCGGCCCGTCCGCAAGTGGTAGTCGGATTATCACCCCAGCCATTGCCCCGATCGGCTTCTGAGCTCATCTGTGCTGCCGCTTTGGGTGAGGGCTGTCGTATTCCCCCTTGTTGTTGTATGTCGCGTGCTGCTTTATTTTTTCTCCCCTTTTCCGAAAATTTGTAATTTGTTTTTCCGAAGTCTTCTTCCCTCTGTTTTCCGCTACCCTTGACGGAGCTGGTGGCCTCTCTTCTCTTTCTCCTGTCTCTGCCCGCGGCGATTTCTGAAGGAAAACTAACAAACAACCCGAAACGAAAAAGGTATGCGCACACACACACACACACACACATATATATATATATATAAACGAAGGAAAAGGGAAAAAGGAATTGCCCCGCCGCACCGCTAGCACAACGACGATTTTTGCCCCTCTCCGTCTCTCTCTTCCTTGTGATGATGTTTCTCGTTGCCCGTTGTTGTTGTTGTTGTTGTGCGCCGTGTAATGCCGGGCCATTTCTGCGGCTTCTTCTGTTTTGTGTATTTAAACACTTTCGTCTTTTCTGTTGTCGTTCGTTTTCCGCTTTTCTAACAACACGCGTTGGCACGCGCCATCCGCACAACACACGCGCCGACGCTCGTGGACACACGCACAGATCGTCGTCCAGTAAGTGTCCCCTCCCCCCGCCCTCGCCAGGCTTCTATCTGTTTTGTTTTGTTTCTTGTGCATACAAGCGCATTATCATTGCTGCTGCCGCCGTCTTTTCTCGCGCAGCACCGAGAACCAGACCCACCGCCATTACTGCGGCCGTGGCCTCCAAGACAACAATAACAGAAAGGTGCACACACAGACGTACGCTGAATTAGGACTCAGGGGTGATAAGCAGGAGACGTACCGGATAAACGGAACACCAACACGTGTTGCGGTGTGTGTGTGTGTGCGCGCATACGCCCCTCAAGCTTCCACGCGTTCTTGGACTCTTGTTGTTGGAGTGCATATTGGTGGCGCACCAGTGCAGTGGGGTGGGGAAGGGCAGAGGATGGTCTTTCAAGATCTCACCCTGACGGCACGCGGAGCAGGGCAGCCTCGTGGAGCCAAGCGAACCGCGATGCTATCTTCGTTACCGTTGGCGCTGTCTCATAAAGCGCCTCCCCACTCCCCAAACTCACAAATCATCTCTTCCTTTCTATCGTCGGACACGAGCATTAGAAGAAAAAGCGAAACGGGATGATGCTGCGCACACACACACCGCATGCCGCGCTTTCTCTGTCGTCGCCTCGACGCAGACTTCTTGTGTGTTTCACCTTTGCCCTTGCCTCGCCCTCTCCCAGACGCTCTCGTGGCCCTACATGTTCTTTCTCGACTGATTCGCCTCCCTGCACGCTCTTTGCCATTGGTCGTTGGTCCACATTGCCGTGCAGTACACCCACACACCTTTGCGCACGTAGACGTACCGCCACACGCTCAAGCATTTTCATAAACACGGACACCCAGGCATCGACAGCTTGCGCTACTCAGCCTCTCGACACAGGGCTTGAGACCATCTTGCCCTCTTGCGTCCACTCGTCCTCTTTTTCCCATTCATGTACGCATCGGCGGGCCGTCGCGGCACTGTAGGTAGCCCGAGCCGACGTCACAAACTCTTCCGATGCCGTTTTTCCAGTTGTGCTCCGCCGCCGCAGACTCACGCGCGACTTGCGATAAAGCGCCGAAGGTGCTCTTGACGACACCGACTGCCGTCGGTAACTGTGGATCAAAATGTGTGGAATCTGCAAGCGCCACCACTGGCGACGCCGGCGACGCAAACTGGTCGCCACTCAGCATTCTACACGTGTTCCATCTTGCCCATGTCGCCATCACGGTCGACACCGATGTCTCCCCGTGCGTCGAGGAGATGAGCACGGCAGAGTTGGCGACCAGTGTACGACGCGTACTTTGTATGGGGCAGTCGAAGAGCTGCAGCTCCGCTTCTACCGCTTCCAAGCAGGAGGCAACGGCGCCGTACGTCGCTCGCGCACTTTTAGTGCGACTGCATGGGCTTGTGGAGGCGCATGAGCGCTTCTTGACCTGGATGCGTACACGCTCAATGGCAGCGGTTCCAGGGGCATTGGATGGCGTGGTAAGAGAGGACGCCTTTTTGGCAGATGCAGCGACCTTTCTTCGTACGTTGCCGCTACCGGATGCACTTCGAACGGCCGCGCCTTCACCACCAGCGACAGAGCGACGTGCACCGTCGCGGCGGTCTTCGTACGCTCAGCTGCTCAGCGCCAACCTCTACGCCATCAGCACCTTTGTGGAGGCTGCGGTAGCCGCGGCGACGGTTACGTCGCCACCCGCACCCGACTCCCCATCGCCGACACTTCACCGCGAGCTCTGCTTCCTTTCCCCGCCGCTAGAGAGGGCTGCGCTGTCGCTGCTCTACTACCTGATAACACTGACAGTGGACGTGGTGGAGACCAGCGTGCTGTGCTGCTGCCCACTAGAAGGGCTTCCCTCGGCGCACGAGGATGACAGGCAGCTAGTGTGTTTCCCGCAGGGGCTCGCGGATTTCTCCGCCACGTCGACGCCTGGTGCCCAGTTCACTGCTTCA